>JAWZYV010005776.1:0-600000 GCA_038373885.1 Cheiracanthium punctorium | reverse complement strand
CTGTAGTAAACTAAAAACAAACGAGCCCTGAATTAATTACTTTTTATTATAGCCATTATCTAAATGGAAGTTTGAATTTGAGTATAATGAACGCTTATACAAAATATTAACTTCAATTAAAGTTTCTACATAAACATGTGCAAAAATTAATAACATATTTTACAGTACTTCTGCTGAAACCAATATCACACATTTCGTGCATTTATAATAAATGATAAATGACATTTTCAACTGAAAGATTTAAACAGTATAGATTAAACAGTAGATTAAACAGTAGATAAGAATGTCTAACTAGTATTACAACGCACGCTTATTTACTAGAATAATAAACTACCCAAGTTTAACGATTTCAGATTAAAATAATTTATAAAAAACACATGAATATTAATTCACAAAACATACTTTATATCCTATAAATTTGTAGAATTTCTAAATAAGTTATACAAGTGTACACTTACCATTACATTCAGAACTTAAAGTTCGAATTCTATGATTGAATTCGTTGATTTATTTCCATAAAAAAAGCGTAATCTTCAAAAAATTATTACCTACATCTAAAACACCTTGTCATTAAATCATTATGACAAAACTATAACAAAATTGTTTTTTAATTATAAAATAAATTAACGTTTATAATCCCAAATTGCATACAATCGAACAGCGCAAATGTAAATATTAGGCCCCAATGTTTGACTCATTTCTTCCGGTGGCAACGAACAAGCAGGCCCGGTTGCTAATAACGACGGCCACGCGATATCACACCTTCAGTTGTTAGGCCTTCTACATCTAGAAGGCGTTGAAATTTTCCTGCCATGTGACAGCTGAGAAGATTTTAAAATTACAGTACGCCGCAGGTATAGGCGCGAATTTATTCAGTTTTAAGAAATTAGTTGATTTGATGCAGTTTCTCTGGTTGTAATTAGATAGGATCAAATGTACACATGATTTGTGCAAGCAGTCTATTTTTCAAATTGTCCAAGGAAAAAAATTGACCTCGAGCTTTATGTGGCATAAGACGTATAATTTTATCCCAAAAAATTCTACATTCTAATGGAAATTACTGTAGGTTTAGTCAATGCCACATAGAACCGATTGTGGTATCAAGGATTGATTGAAGATTGTGGTACCAAGTCTAAATCTGAGTTCAACCCTTCACTGTATGATGTGCCAGATGTGGCACAAACCAATAAAATCCTTCTATTTATAATAAATCTTAACCTTGCGAGGGAGTTTGGGGTCTTCTTTGACCCACAGCAGACCTTTTTTTTTCAGATTTATAACTTTTTTAGTAAATTCGTAGTGATTTTGATTAAAATTCGTCGTAAATATTCATTTTTGTGTAATTTAATTTTTTGCTTTTAGTGTTTTGCAGTAAAAATTTCAAAAATTGCGATATTGCAAAAAAATGCAACGTCGTAAGAGATTAAATATTCGTTATCTGAGTTTTGAAATGTATCTGGATAATAAAATCGAAGAGTTTAGAATTCTTTCTCGTGCTCTAGAATCTATATGACGGTACCACATGCGACATTTCCGTTTCCCGTGAACGCATCGAAATGGCAGAAACAAGTAAAACATACAACTGTAATTACACCATCGCGTTAGACAAAATTTGGACAAAATTAATATTAAATAAACCTTTAAAATTTTCTAGTATTGTTGCTCAATTTTTTTTTAATTCTTAGATCAAAATTTCGAGTACGATGTATGTGTGTGATTATGGCAACTGTACACTAGGGCGATCTGCCAAGAGTGGGGGTGACTTGGTAGGAGGACTTTCTAAATGGTTCCAACGCGTATTCACGTTGCATCTGGAGAAAACCTACCAAAATTCCAGACCGTTAGATCGACAGCCACGCGATGGGACCCAAACTCGGGACCTTCACACTGCAGTCGTCTATCATTTTCAGTGACATAATCACTGTGCTATGGTGAGGCTTTCAAGTACGAAACACATATCACTTACTGAAACAGTTTCTTCTGTGATCTTTGGCGTCATCTTTCATGCAACGCTTGGAACAATAGGCTACATTTCTGCAATCGAGACATTTGAGTTTTGCTGCTTTAGTACAATCTGAAGCACTGCAAATGCCCAAGGGTCCCACTGAAAGTAAATTAATTTAATGTCTAAGTTACCATAAAATATATGTCTTTCAAAAAATTGTATTATGCACAAAATTTTACCTAGTGAAAGGTTTTCAAGATTGTGATTTTTGAGTGTGGTTGTGTAGAGTACGGATTCGGACTAAGCAAAACAAACATGCATATATATATATATATATATATATATATATATATATATAATAAAACTTGGATAATTCGAAAATTTGGCTTGGTCCCTAGAAACCTTTTTTATTTAAATCTTCTCTTTAATAGAATATACGTAATTCGAATTTTTGGACTTTTCGAAATTTATCGCTGGTCCTTCAAAATATCTAAGTTTGACTATATATATATATAGCAGGTGCGTCAAAAGTTCGTGCAAACTTTAAAAAAATCATTAAAAAAGAGCAAATGATGATAAAAAAAAGTGCGGTTTGCACGAATGGCATCCGAAAGAGCTTGGATTTTTTTTAAGAACAAAAAAAAAGTTAAAAAAATGACCGATAGGTGGCGCTGCTATGCACACGCCAAGATGGTTTATGGAAATCAGGTTGTCAATAAAACACTTAAATGCACGTGGACTCTTCAATCGATGCCAACATCATGCTGTCGTTATAAGATAAAGGGTTGATTATCAAGCTCTTTTATAAGAATGACGAATCAGCAACAGACGCACTGTGGAAATTCCGCTCGTCAAAATAAATCTTTGAAAATATAGAATACTGTTGGTGTTGTGTTTCTGCTCATTTTATTTTAATGCATACCTCATTTGCATTAACTTGCTTCACATATTCAACATCAGCGCCACCTATCGGTCCTTTTTGATCTAATTTTTTTATTCTTAAAAAAAATCCACCCTCTTTTTGATGCCATTCGTGCAAACCGGACATTTTTATCATCATTTCTCCTTTTTTAATGCTTTTTTAAAGTTTGCACGAACTTTTGGCGCACCCGGTATATATATGTAATATCATAGCTCTTTTTCTATGCAACCTACCGAAACCTTGCTATTTTTGTTTCTTTTTTATTTCTATTTATCTAGCAATGGAACCTCAAGCCTCAAGAGAGATAGTAAATGCAAATTCCATTCCATTTTCAATTCACTTTTATATGTTGTTTAGGCTTATAATAGCTCACGTGGTTTCAATGGATGGGATATGGCCTGCGATTCGATTTTGTGTCAAAGTATAAAAATAATTTGTTTACAATTTTTCTTTTTCTTTTTTTTTTTTTTTTTAAAGGGTATAAGGATACAATTGCGCGTTGTAAGGATATCCATATAATCTAAGTTTAGCAACTTTACATAATGTATACACACACACACACACACACATATATATATATATATATGTATTCTTCATTTTTTTTTTTTTTTCAAAACATACTCACCATATGCTGGTAATTTCGGTCTTGGAGGTGGAGCAGGTTCTGGAAAAGAAGTGTAAAATAAATATTTGAAATAGCACTTTTCACAGTACTATTTGAAATAATACTATAATTTTACTCCGGACAAACACATATAAAGTGAACCTTGGGATTCCTAGAGCACCAAGGTTTACTAATGCGACAGCTCGTATATGACACGGGACCGTGAATAAACAGAGAAAATTCAGCCTGTAATGTGAAAGACTGGTTCTGTCGCTTAAAGGATTTAAAGTCAGGCAAAGAAACGTCTAATTTAGAATTATGACGATTTAAAAAAGTGTCCCAGATTTACTGGTGATCACCCTCGATGTACAAGAATAAATGGATAACTACCCAAGACTGAAAAAATGCAGCCGTTGCCATCACTTGCCAGTGATATAGTGGTCGATCGTATCGCCAATCTCGTGACACACCCCAGTTTGTGAAAGAAGTTTGGCTCTGGCACGCAATTGGTGATTTATTCGACCGTCACATTGCTGGTAGATAAATGGAGTGACGAGTGATGCCAGCAGCTACACTTTCGCGCCGTTTGCAATCACTCAATAACACTGCTAAATCATATGAAATCAAAAATAACTTATATATATATATATATATATATATAAATAAAAATTCTTACTTGGAGTTGGTTCCCTCGGAGCTAAAGTAAAAGAAAAGGATAACGTCACTAATAACATTTTAACAGTTACATTGAAAAAAGAAAAAAGCTTTATTTCAAAACTGAAAACGAACTACTGAAAAATTATTTATTTCTTATAGTATTTTAAAAAGCACGCTACTATTATTTTATAGGTGTTCATTTTTTAATAGAAGGAAAACTGAAGAAACTAAAATTACTAATTTTGTTTGGCAAGTTTTCAAAATTTTTTATCATTTCTAAAGCAATTATGATGAATTACCGAAGATCATATTTTGAAAAGCCATTGTCTTCATCTCTAAGAAGGGAGGAAATCGAATAAATAGACATTGTATAGATTTGGAATTAATTAAATTTAAATGATTTCATACATGTTTTCTATGTAAGTTGGATCCTGAACTGATGATTTAATTAAATCATATTACGAAGACAAAAATTTTAAGGGCTTTTAAATATCGAAAAATACAGATAACTTTATATTTTTATGACTTAAAAGCAAATACAAGCTTCTAAAAAACTACCTTGATGCATTTGTGCAAGACTTTTATAAATTTGATGCATTTCTATTAAGCTCCAAAAAAACTACGTGGATGCATTTCTACTAAGCTTCTAAAAAAGTACGATGATGCATTTCTACTGAGCTCTAAAACAACTTACGCAAGAATTGTATGTTAATGCCTTGAGAGGGAAACACTCTTTCAAGGTCCACAGAACTCTCCTGGTAATTGGGTATCGCGTCTAAGTTTTCGTCGAGAAATCGATACTCTCGACCTTCAATGAGTTCCGAAAGGTCTCTGTCTCTGTCGATGGCTCGTCGAGTTTCGCTTAGGAAGCTATCTACTGTGAGATAAATCTGTCCTACCAGTTCTCGAGAACCATCGATGTCTGTCAGGAGGTACACGTAAAATCGCTCCTCTTGGGTAGGTTCTGGAATCAAGAATGTCATGGTTTATGAAATGGAATTATTCGGATAACGTGGTACGCTGTGGATAGAAAATAAACTGATTTTTCCTGGATACCCGATAACGGTGCTCCAGAGAGGTCTAAACTACAGTCAAAGTTAAACATTGCCACAACGGCCCCACGCGGGCCAAGGGCTGCGTAGCCTAACCACGCCTTCTCGACCATGCGCTGTGGGATGCGGAAGCGTACGCCTCAGCCTGACGGGAAGCCCCCAGTGTTTAACTTCCAAGCAAGCTTGGTCCTCATTACTATGCATTAATTACGGCATCCCAATGAAAATGTCTATAATCTTGCGCCAGGTTTCTGTTGAGGATCAACCAGAAGAGAAAATCCTAAAGGCAGCATGATGATTTTCTCTCAAGAAAAAAATGTCGTGTTTATATATTGTAATCGTCTAGCTATCGTCCGTAAAATCTCTTTGACATTCTGTGGCTCTCTATGGTTGTGACATTTAGATATCTGAGAAATCTTGGACATTTACGTACTTTAGATATCATTAAACTAATTAGGAATAACAAATGTTATAGTAGTTCTCACCGATACAAAAAATAGCTATGTAAAATGATCTGCAGGTGGTCATTTAGTACTGAAACATACAATAAATATTTCTAGTTACCCTATCTTCAAAGTGAAACAAAAAAGAAAAAATCATTTGTAAACATTTGTAGATTATTAATAACAATCACTGATGTTAGCGAATTTATTCACAGAACATATTTAACGAACAGTAACTAAAATGGTGTATATTTCATAAAGAGTTTGTGGGCATTCCTTAAGCATTATTATATGTAATAATTTTCTTCAAGACTTTTTATAATAGTCCAGCAGATACCTAACCACTTTATATCACTCCATTACAAAGGAGTCGTAAGAGCTTCTTAAGATTGGTGATGTAGTTCTCGCACGCCTTTTGTTGGTCATAATAACCGTGATATTTATACACAGACTATGATGCATTTCTGGACTATGATTGCAGGTCATTATCACGATTATCCTCCACTATTTTCTTTTTTAAAATTAACAACTACAACTTGTAAGAACTTTTCATCATATTTAAAAAAAGGTTAGATATTAGGGTGGAGCGAAAAAAACTTTATTTCAAATTTCACATTGCCTGAGTCATTAAATGGTGCGAAACTGATAAGAACAAATTGTTTCCAAATTTCAGCTCAAAATATTGTCATCTTCAGGTTCCACAACTCAAGCGAATATGTTTGTAGCTTATTTTTATTAAAATAATAATGTTTAATTAATTAATTGAATAATTAGTTATGTTTTCATTATTCAATTGCTTTATTAATACGTTATTGTCACACGTCAGTGCTGGAAATCGTAGATTTAGAAGCAAACGTCGACTTAGGATCTGATTCAGAAATAGAATATACCTCAGAAAATGATGACGATTTCGTTAGTCAGGAAGCCAAATGTCGGAAAACGACTGACAATGAGGTTCGCGACATCTCTGAGACAGACTAAATCCCGGAACTAGCCATTGTTCTTGATAGAGCAGGTGTATCGGAGTATTAATTATTCGATTTATTAATTAAACGTAATTATTTCAATAGAAATTGTTAAAAGACTAAAAAAGACACTGGGAATATATTCGCTTGAGGTGTGGAACCTGAAGATGGCAATATTTTGAGCTGAAACTTGGAGACAATTTGTTCTTATCAGTTTCGCACCATTTAATGACTCAGGCAAAGTGAATTTCGAAAAAAAGTGTTTTTCGCTCCACCCTATTAGATATATGTAAAGGTCAAGTGGTTGAACAAACGCTGACTGACTGACTGATGGGTACACAATGGAGTACCTGCACTCTGCTCATCTCTAGTATGTGGAAGGATCAATAAGTTTTTGATCTCGTGTATACACACGCACAAAAACGAATAAATAAATAATAATAATAGTGGTGGTAAATAATCTGAATAATCTTCTGAAAAGCATAAAGTTGGTAGTTTGAGAATATGTGAAGTTAAAAGGTGACTATTTTGAATAAAGTGTCCAATGTGTTCAATATAAAGGTACATTAAAACTTTAAGAGGATTTAGTTTTAAATTGGATTACAATTTTTAAAAATTTCTTTTTAATGTCATTGTATTCAAATTATCAAAACTTAAAGCAATGACTAGATATGTCTCTGGATTTTCATTCGCAATAGAATCTCATTACAAATACCATTTCAGAACAAAACGAAAGCACTAATGATACTTGCTGCGCAATCATCCAAAAAACATCATTCTTCCATGCAAAATTTTGCATAAATAAATAAGCGAGAGGAGAACAAGCTTTTAAAATAACTTACATTCACACAACTTGAAGTTAAGAACAACCTCAATAGCTAAACACTTTCTTTTGTTCTATAGTTAACGGTAGAGAGAGTTAAAAAATAATGATGAAAATTTTTATTGCGGCTCCAAATGCACTCTTGATATTTGTATTTGAAAGGAATCAAAATTCGCAAGCAGAAATTACGCGTGACTTCTATCAAACGAATGTAATTACTGAGCGCATTTAGCATTGAGAATTTCAGTGAATTCTTTTTTGATAAGTAAATACAATACCGCATTCGAACTATTATTTTGGTCGCTGAAATGAATACAAAATTTGGGCGGTATGAATTACTGTGAAACCAAGCTTCATTATAAAAGTATTTCCTAACTGCCATCTTATGTGGAAGTTTAGACAAAGGTTTTATTTATCACGTTGACAGTTGTGTATTTTAGCAAATTTAACTTTAGTTGTTTTGATTTTTAACGTAGGCTTACGATCCTCCTTAAAAGTTCTATATAAAGGAAACAATTTTTTTTTTCAACGCCGCATTAAATTATAATATTACTTCGTAAGAAAACTAACTCGGTGAACTAACCAGTCCAACTAACTGGTTAGGATTTTGGATTGAATTTTGTTTACGACAGTCAAGAACGTGACGTCATAAATTAAAAATTGCTTGAGATGGATAATTTCGGCCACAAAATTTACGCAATGTAAGTAGGTTCCTTACTTGAGCGACTCTAAACAGTTTAAAGAAATTACACAGTTGATATTTTTCACGAAATTAAAATTAATTAATTATTTTTTTTTGCTGAACCATGGAGGATTTAAACATTTAAATCGAGCATTTCATATTTATTTTTAGACACGAGCATGATCTTTAAATCTTTTTATATAATGGTAACATTAGATTTGTTACGATAATATGGATTAAAGTGCAATATACTATGTTAATAAATATTTCATGGATATTAAATTTAAAATGTTATATTCATCATTTTTCAACGTGCGCCTTACAACTAAACGATATGTAATCTTATGAAATTACATTCCACGGTAGTTTCAGCACACAAATACTGTCGGAACAAATTATTTATTTACTTTTAAATCTTAATGAATATGATAAAAAGAGAACATATAGAGTCCCGCCATTCCGAACAGAGTTAAGAAAAAATACCAATTTTTAAACTTCAAAACAGGAGAAATTAAAAAGATGTTCGTGGAAAAACATTGTTACATTTATTTACGCCTAAAACCAAGTTGGAATGAAAGCTGGTTGCTTACAGTACATGTCGGCTCAATTAATACGTTTCTGCCGATCAGTGCTGTATAGTACTGACACTAGCAGATCTCCCAGCAGTTAATTTACATCTTAACCTTCTGAACCATTTCCCAATGCAAAAAAAAGTGCAGCCGTTGCCATTGTTCGATTCAACATGGCGGTCGATCGAATCGCAATTACGTACCACAGAGGTAAAGAACATTTTTGACACAACTAGTTGAGCGGTAAAAAAATCTTTAGCTCTGTGGTACGCGATGGGCGATTCGATCGACCGCCATGTTTTTGGTAGTTAAATAGAGTGATGGCAACGGCTGCACTTTTTCGACATTGGACAGTCTATCTAGTTTTTCTTCTATATCGATATATATTTTTATCACATTCAACAGTTCCCAGCAAATGCCGGTACTGATAAAAATAAATCTGACATCAATTCTACAAATAATCGATAATTTTTTACAGGAAATTACGTGCTAAATAGAAAAGGATTCTCGTATAATTATATCCTCCTTAAGTATTTTATGAAAATCACATTTATTCTTCGCGAATCAAAACAGTCGGAATGTCAGAGTTTTATGTCTTCACTGCGAGGACACCGCTCGTTAAAAGGTAAACAAGTCAATACGTTGATATAACTCATGAAATCCCTCTATTCCGAATTTCCGCTAAACCGAACAGTGTTCGATCCCAGTTAGTTCGAAATAGCGAGATTCTACCGTATTGTTCTCCATTGTCCCTCAATAATCTGCAGGTGGTGACGCCAAACACATATCACATTGATGTTATTTAACATTCATCATTAATTTCCTGTCGATCGTCTGCTTCCGCTATCCGCTGCACTGGATAGAAATTAATACGTATTTGGTATTAAATGTGTATCCCTTACTTGTTATTAATGTTTATACAGTCACTAATAAATGCTAACAATTGAAAGACTTAATAAACCCTAGATGAATATTATTTATTCGAAGTTAAAAAAAACAATTGGATTGTAAAGTACAGTAGGATTGTAAAACGTTTATGAGACAAGGAAAGACATATTTTCCATGAAAAAGCATGTGAATGTAGTTCTTTTCTCCTTGAGTATTTGTGATTAATAAATAATTTCTTTCAATTACCGCTGGTGTTTGTTTTACGTAACTATCAACATGTACAAAAAATACGCAACCACTTTATTTAAAGTGTAATTGATTAAAAATATTTTTCAATGTATACGTGTTTTAAGCATTTAGTTACTAACAAATAATAAAAGGGAAAATTTACTGGTTATGAAAAGCAATTGATTATGTTCTGTGCATGGCAGCAATGCTATTAATTTGTACGATACGGTACCTTCCATCCCCCCCCCCCAAAATAAATAGATGTACGTTGTTGCCATACCTAACAGTTACGCGACCCCCTTAAGTAGTTGCATATCCCATTCTCATTTCACGAGAGAAAAGAAAAAAAAAAAGAAATTCAACAACAAATATTTCCTATTACGAAAAGAATTTCTTGTTAACGAACCCAATGAAGCGGTGAGTAAAGAAAAGCAAACAAACTCCCTTCTACATCACGTACCTGGTGACGGTTCTGAAACAGCTCCCGGCAGGAACATTTCTTCCTCTTCTTCCTCCGGCTCCTCCTCTCTGAAAGAATAGAAAAGCTCTTTTAAACGTTCTCTTTTTTGTTGATACTGAAATGAAAGTGATTTGAGATGTCGGAGGAAAATGCGATGACATGTTTCATTTTTACAAATGGACGGTGCCACTATCATCATGAATTCCGTATTGCGTTTACAGTTGAACCCGATTATCTCATGGAAAAGATGATTTCAAATGTGAACAATTAAAAACAACTTAATTGCTTTTATTGTATGACGATAGCGGTACAACTGAAGATTAATTATACACACATTCATAATATTTTTTTTAAACCCACTTATTTGCCATTCAAAATAAAAAGAGTTAAAAAAAAAAAAAAACTCTTCATCAAAAACAGTTCTCTGAACAAAAATTTGCACAACCGGCCAGAATTTATTTCAAAATGAGAGAAATCTTGCAGTATGATAAAGCAACAAGCCGTTGTTACCAAAAGCAAAAATGGGTGCAATGGAAAATGCTTACAGAAAAAATCTGAGTCAACGTCATTCATTTCAGAAACGTTTCATTATTATTAATATTTTTTTAATGCCTGAGGAATAGGAAATAATCTTTGTTACCCAGGTGGTGACGCCCATGTTCTGTCGAAGGACCGTGATAAGATGCTTCAATAAAACCCCTGAAAGCATCTTCGTAATTTAATATTTTCCACGAAATATTAAATAGCTTTACCTGAAGGTATTTTAATTTAAAAATACACACATAATTTTTTTTCTTATCGTAACGGTGTTGCAAAATACATTTTCAGTTCGATGGAAGGGAAGAGGAGGGGGTGTGTTTACTCTCTCTAGAAAGTAATTAGATTTTATAAAGCCTTAAAAAGAAACGACGCGCAAAAATGCGCCGTCTGACAAGGTTTACACACAATTTTTGCGGCGAAGCGACAGGTAACATTAAATGGGGTTCTAATCCAGATGCGTTTGTAGCTTTCGAAATTTGAGCAGACTTAAACACCCAGAAAGATTAAAATGTTGCGAAAAATGCTAGATTACTTTTTATGAAGCACTTCCAAATTAGGATAAAACAAAAATCGTCCCTGTTGATACTCGGTAATAAGTATCTGTATCGTGATATACACTGCTCAAAACACTTAAAAGATATTGTAAATTTTATATAAAATAAATATATAAGCGAAATTTTTTTTGCCAAAAATGGAAGAAGAGAATCACAAATGCAATTTTTTCGGATTTTCAAACTGTGGAGTATGCTAATTTTGAGTTCGACGTCTAAAACGTCGCTTCAGCTGCAGCGAATGAAATTGGACTTTCAACTGAATAAAAGACAATGAAGACAAGGATGATCGGCATTCAGGGACTGCTTTTTTTCGATGAGTACGATGTCTCAGCGAAGTCATTTAACCGATTCAGAAGCTTGGAGATTTGTCGGTAGGTTAGAAGGTGGCCAAACTCAAGCCGAAGTAGCGCAAGCCATTGGAGTGTCACAAAATGTGATTTCCAAGATCTGGAACCGGTTTTTGGCGACTGGAAGTGCAGGCCGAAGACCAAGGCAAGGTCGTAGACGGGCAAAAACGCCCAATGAAGATCGTTATTTAGTGTTAACGGCTGGAAGACACCGGAATATGAACGCTACTCTTCTTCAACAACACCTTCGGTCGGCTTTCAGTCACTTAAAACGATCGTTTTGGTTAACGAAGGAGGTTTGGGTGTCGTATGATCTGCGCAAATTCAAAGACTCAACCATTTTAAAAACCAAGCAAGTCACAACTCTTCAAAAATACATCAGCAAAAAACTTCATAACACATAAATTCGTGGATTTTCGAAAAATTTTCATGTTTATTACAGTGATTACGCTTTTAAGTGTGCGATACGGTTATTATCTTGACATTTACTTAAAGTTTCGATAGTATCTTCTGTTGAAATACCGCGGGATTTATCAACGCCATATTACTTATTGCTACTTACTACCCGCCTCCTTTTCCCGTCCTAAACAACTTGTGCAATATATCTTCTCAAATCGTTAAACTGACAAACCGGACAATTTATTCTTATTATCGCAAAATTCTAAAATTAGGTATATTTGGTTGCAATAAATTTTTACACCTTTGCCTCTGTTTTCGCATGCAGACAATATTTTAATTAAAAATAACGATCCAAGATTATTCAGTTATTTTTACGAATGTCATTAGGAAGGTGTATTGCTTAGATTTAAATACTTAAATCATTTTATGCGGCCAAAATTTGCCGAACATCGCAAACATGATGGTTGTATTTCTCAGTTTTTTTTATATCCTCTCTAAAATAATTCGAATTTGGAAATTTAAATCAGTCGACTAGCATCCCTGAATTTTTTAAATACTTACCACGTGTTCGCATGTTTTCTTGTTTCTGAGAATATCGCGTGAAAGCAAATCCTATCTTACAACGACGTTGAAAAAAAATCTCATTACCGTTATGGAGAATGTGATCCTAGATTAAAACTACTCGAATGCATTTTTAAAACGAGAGGCTGGGCATAGCGGATTAAATTGCTCTCTGGCGATTTGGCGTGCAGTATTTGGCGTGCAGTCAGACTCCTTTGGCAAGAGTCGTTTCTCCCGCTGTTACACACTGCACGCTAGGGGTTGCCGCCCGCATGAAATTTTATTTCGCAGCTATTTACAGTTTTCTTGTTATCTTTTTATTTTTTCTTAATGTTTTACTTATGTCATTGACAATACAAGAAATTTCCAGATTTCACCGTTCAATTTTTTTTTTTTTTTTTTTTTTTCCTGTCTTTATACATAGACAATGTTTTGACTGGTGTTGATAAGTGATTTTTAAGAGATATTAAACTTTAAAATTGGAACACATTTTAAGAAAGGCTGATCTATGCAAACGAAATAGTTTTTCTGCTCTTTTCGATTTATAAACAGAGCGCTCAACGTTGCCTTACGCTGAGGCCTGTAGGGTGATTATGGATTGATGCAATTTATGGGATCTGCATCAGTTATGTTTCATCAATTTTTCATTTCAAATAATTGCATTGCTTCCGCACTTTAGCATTGAAAGACTAAAGTTAGGAAGCAACGCTGGACGCATAAGGGGACTAGTCAATTTAAACATCCTAACTATCCTAATTTAAACATTGTAAAGTAGAGAGCCTGTAGGTTATGACTTGAAAAGTTCATTTGCATGTAAACTACATCTATTTTCATTTGTGTATTACATGAAGTGTGCTTTTAAAAAAATTACAAGCAAAAAATATTCATTAGAAAAGTGTGTTTAAAATATCGGTTCTCCATCCTCTAAACCTAGCTGTGGGAATTTTCGATATTTTCGATTAGAATAGAATGACCTCAGAATTGCTAACATTAAGATACTGTATAGGATAATTTAGGTTTTTGTTTGTTTAAAAAGAAACATACAAAATATAGCAATTTTAAAAGCCAAAGTAAGGGGGAAATAAGAACGAATGAATTTTAAAAGAACAGATAATTAAGACAAAAAAATTAAAAAAATTATAATGCAATATATGGGATCTGCATCAATTATATTTCATCAATTCATTTCAAATGATTGAGTTTCTCATTTTTCCGATTATTTAAAAACAGTCAAAAGCTCAGGTGATGCCCCCTCCATCACAGATCTACAGGGAGGGCACAAGGGTACGTGACGTGCTCCCACCCGCACCCTCAGACGAACTAAGTTTATACTATATAGAAGATTGACTTGTTTTGTAAATTGAAGTTATTTCATAAGAAATCTTTTGCGGTTTAAAACAAAGTCAACAGTAAAAAAATTATCAAGAATTTGCTTTCTCATTTAATTTTAAGATTTTAGCTATTTACCTTATTAATTTTTCACTGAAACAAAATGGTCCAAAGAAAGTCTTAAAAAATCATTCTTGAATACGAATTAGTTTTTTCTTTCATTGAATTAGTAGTTTGTGCTTGATTAAAAGAATTTAGCATTTTATAAATATAGATTATATGTAAATGAACTTTACACAAAGTTTAACATTTACTTTCTTACCGTTACAAAGACGAGCGGTTATTATTCTTTGTTGTTACACACATTATTGCTAGCCCATATTAATCTTTCAGTATCCTACAAGAATCAGTAATGCAATTTTCGTCCTCGCTTCAATCTGCATCCATGGGAACATATAGGTTTAAACCCGAAGAGTTTATCTGCATCTATAATCCATATCTATTAATTGCTAAAACCCCGGACTAAACATTTACAGAAGGGTTTTCTCTAATCGTATGTAAATTTCATACAAAAGCCAAATGATGATTGCTTTTTAACTGTCCACTGTTTCTTTTTTATTTCCGTAACATATTACCTTCAAATCTAAAATTTTAAATGCATTAAAATATATATTTAGAACAATTAATCAACAAAAAAAAAAAAAATATATATATATATATTGCTGTTTTTCGCGGATCAACTTGCGGTGCGGGCGGCAACCCCTAGCGTGGAGTGTATAACAGCGGGAGAAACGACTCTTGCCAAAGGAGTCTGACTGCACGCCAAATCGCCAGAGAGCAATTTAATCCGCTATGACCAGCCTCTCGTATTTTTAAAAGTCAAGACTGGCTAGGCTCTTGATTTAGCCCAAGTGCAAAGACTCCCACCAAAGGTCACGATGAAGTGTGATCTGTGTTTTTTGACGTACAGCTACTAGTAGCCGTTTGCTAGGAGCCTTACATGTGACTCAAACCAATTACGCCATCCTCGTTTTGTTTTAATATATAAGTATTTTCTCTTGTTAAATTCTGGTGTTTGTTTCAAAATAAAAACGTGATTGTTTTAATTATCATACAATTTTTAAATACACTGCTGGCCATCGTAAATGCAACACCCTGAAGGAAGCATGCAAATAATATGAAATTTACAACATGCATTAGCTGAGGTGAGATATGCAAATGATTAGAATTTCAGCGCAGACGCACATCAAGCGCGCCTGTGGCGCCACCTCAAAGCGCTATTTAAGGCTTGGAGATTTCGACGGTTTCAAGTACAGCAATTGTGTTTTTCTTGCTTTTTTTTCAAAAAAAACGATAAATTATGCCTCGTAGGAAACAACGATCATCTTTTGATCAAGTATCCGAGTTTGACAGAGGAAGGATAGTGGCATACCGAGATTGTGGGTTATCTTTCAGGGAAATCGGTCGTCGTATTGGACGAAACCAAACAACTGTGATGCGGATATGTGATCGTTGGGTGCAGGAGGGTACGACGGACAGACGTGATCGACCTCAGTGCACCACGTCACGTGATGACAGGCAGATTGTACGCATGGCAGTGACGGACCGCTCAGTCACATCACGAACCATATCACAGCAGATTCAGTCTGTAACGCATCATCCAGTGTCTGCGCGTACCATTCGACGTCGTTTACAGCAGAATGGTCTGTCCGCAAGACGTCCGTTGCTTTGTCTACCTCTGACGCGGAACCACAGACGTCTCCGCCGCCAATGGTGCGATGAAAGAAGGATGTGGACGACAGAATGGAATGAAATTCTCTTTACTGACGAGTCACGCTTCTGTATGCAACACCACGACGGTCGGATTCGAGTCTGGAGACACCGTGGAGAGAGGATGCTGAACAGCTGCATTATGCACCGTCACACTGGTCCTGCACCGGGTATTATGGTATGGGGCGGTATCGGATATCTCTCTCGCACTCCTCTAGTACGCATTGCCGGTACTTTAACCAGCCAGCGCTACATCTCCGAGGTGTTGGAGCCAGTTGTCCTTTCTTACCTTCAGGGCTTGCCAACAGCCATATTTCAGCAGGATAATGCACGGCCACACGTGGCACGCATTGTCCAAGGGTTCTTCGTCAATCACCAGATTGAATTGCTTCCCTGGCCGGCGCGCTCTCCGGATCTTTCGCCGATAGAAAACATGTGGTCCATGGTTGCTCAACGACTGACCCAGAGTTCATCCCCAGCTGTCACACCAGATCAACTTTGGCAACGTGTGGAAGCTGCTTGGTCTGCTGTACCCCAAGAACACATTCAAAGTCTCTTTGAATCAATGCCGAGGCGTGTGGCAGCTGTGATCTCCAACAACGGCGGCTACTCTGGGTACTGATTTTGGCAGGAACCACGCTTCATAGAATGCTGTAAATTTAATCATTTGTTACTTGGTCAACATGTTATCTACACAATAAATTTTGTTGTGATATCTCTTGTTTTTCCCTTAGTGATTGCAATTTGGGTGGCCAGCAGTGTATGAATAAAACGTGACAATTCTTATAAAGTTTAAAAGACAACGTTTTCAAACTAACCACTGTTTGTAGTATGTGATGTGAGTGTGAGTGTAGTCTGAGATGAAATTTCGCTGTCAATTGTGCAGACATTTAGACCGAATAGTCATACGTGCAGCAGACATATACTGTTTCAGATCCGTAATTGTTTGTAGGCTTTAGAGTTACTCAAGGTAACCCCAAAGTTGTCATGTGGAACTACAAATTGTGGTTACAGTAGAAAACATACTTTATTTTGATGTTTTGTTTTACTATTCAGTGACAACTCTGTGACATTTGCAACTAGTTTCGAAGGTTTTCGGATAAAATTCTCTAGTTTTTCAAGTTCTACGAAGCAAATGGTACATTTATTTACCTTCTGATTTTTAAAAGCTTTTCCTAATAATTCGTCAGTCATTTTTGGAACACCAAATTCACATACAAATTATTAAAGCAGAGAAACATATACAGGTATTTTATAAATAGAACATATGTAAATACCGTGTGATTGAATATAGATATTAAAGAAATTATCTTTTCAACCTTCAGTGATAGAAACATACTTTCAGTTAGAAAAATTCGTCAAATAAAGAGTTGCTTTCAGATATGGCAATCTTTTTACTAGGGGCTGTACACATATTATAATACGAAATTTATTTTGATACGGTCCCTCATTTCCTATTACTTATATTTAGAAAAATGTTGCCTCTGTGTCTAAAAAGATAAATAAAAAGTCCCATGTCTCTAAGTGAAATAGTTAGCGAGAAATATGATTTTAAAAAATTACGACTTACATCACTCTACTGTGCTGGCATCCATTTTCAGGTAAAAAAAATCTTCACTTTAAGGGAACAACTATGAGTTGATAAAAGTTAAATGATGATCCCTTTGTTGGAGAAAGGGAACTAAATGCATTCAAACGCGTGGATTTACAGGTACAATTTTACCTGAACTTATAGGTATTGCGTAATGGAATTATCGATAATTTTGTCTTTTAGGAGTCATCCACAAATTACGCCACGTTTCTAGAGAAAAAATTTCGAAGTACATATGATAGAGAATGACAAAGTAATGGTGTAGGTTAACTTTCACTAGAAACTGCTAAACATGCATTTTAGAAAAATTCAAGCTAATGAGTCAAATGTAGCTGTCAAATGACCACTAACATTGTTGGTTAAAAAGTAATTTTATTTTTCTCACTTTTGAAACATCCCCTTAGTGATTGATGATAAATACTAAAATTTTTAACTTGCGATACCTCGGTAATTATTCCACTCAGAAAAATGGTATTTTTGTTGCTGTTGTTCTTGTTGTTTACCTTCTTAGACACAGAGCAACATTTTTCCAAATATGAGTGGTAAGAAAGGAGGGACCGTTTAAAAATTAAATTTCGGATTTTATTATGTATACAGCCCGATAAAAAAATTGCCATATCTGAAATCTACTTTTTATTTCACAAACTTTTTTGATTGAATGCACGTTTCTATCACTTACGCTTTAAAAGATAACCACTTTAACATCTATTTTAAATGTTGTATATGTTATTACATTAGCTTCATCAATTTATAACTAATCTTTAGCAAGTTTGATAAATATTTCGCAGTTTTATTACAGCATTTAGTAGTAATATAGTCGTATACTGCTGCGTTGTTTTAACTGGAATGAAAATCTTATTTAGGGAATGGCTTCTTAAATTGAAGATTACGCAAAAATATTTTCATAAACATACTGTAAAACTGTCTAAAAACTGTATACCGTTAAACGGTAGTCAAATTTCAAGTTTTTCATTTGTAGCCCCCCCCCGTCAATGCCTGTGCAGTGGCATCATCTGGTGAACGAGGCATTGACGTAAATATTTCAAATGAAAAATAAAATGAACCAGGCGCTATCTTCGTGTTTTTCATTTATGTCATTTTATTAAATGATCATTTTTGTACCTTCTCACCTAATTTCAAGACTTTATACAAAATAGTTTGTAAATGAACTGGTCCAGAGGATTGTAACTTTGAGGATATAGGGGCTGTTTTTTACTAGGACTTCACCTTAATTGGAACGGAACAGAACACCGTTTATTCGGGACAATTCACAAAGAGTCACTCAGTCTCTTTCAAAAATAAAATATTTTCAAAATTTCAGACAATTAATGTAATTTTTTGGGGGGAGGGGGTCATGTTTTATATTTTTTAGTTTTTAGAATCCTTCACACCTTTAGAATAACTTATCAGCTGATCTGTAACTTGAAGAATTTTTTTTTTTTTAATGTGTCTCTTTCTACCATTGTTGTTCCCCATTAATTTGTCCTGTGCCTACAGCGGAAAGTAATTGTACTCGAGAAAACATTGAAGTGGCAGAAAAAAAAATCGTAAACGATGCTAAAAATTGCATTAAAACTTTCAAAAGACTTTTCATGCAATAAGCCAACGATGACAGTCCATTTTCTATTTGGGGCTCGCCCTCAGCAGGGAGGGCCCGCCGAGGCTGGGGCCGCAACCGTCTGCAGACAGTCGGACACCCTGGCCAGTCCGGGCCTGAGGAATATAAACAGGGCACACTCATGGATTTTTATGCCCGTTCCAAAAAGTATCTATAAAGGTGAAATACATTTAGAATATGCTTGCTGAAGATTGTAAATCAGTTTTAGTAGGCCATTTTAATATACAGTTTCCAAGGAAGTGTTTTATGGAACTAAGAAAAATACTGCATTATTATGAATAATGACACTCTTTCCAACTGAATGGAATAAGAAAGAAAAATATAGGGATGACGCATGAATTCTGATATGCTTTCAATAGATAGCACTTCAGTGCGTATTTAAAACTTGAAAATGTTTCAGATTTTTATTATTTCACTTATTTAAATATGTCTATGCCTACTACAGTTTCCGTTTTGCAGAAGGTGTTTTTGATACACTGTTTATTTGGGACGCATCGGGACAAAGAAATTTGGTCCAATAAAGCGGCTGCCCCAATTATCAGAAGCTTAAATAAAGAAATAAGTAGTCCATAGTAATTGACAGTTGAGAAGGTGTGTTTATGAGGACTATTTAAATTGACAGTAAACATTTTATGCATTAATAAATAGTGAAATCGGTCCCTTCATTAACCAAATATACTACTCGTTACGAACCAGAAGTTAATTATTTTTTACACAAAAGTGACACCGAAACTATTTTCTAATTTTATTTATGACGGAAGTACAATGTCGTTTGCTTCTCTTTATTTCATTGTTTCATTTACAGTAATTAAATCAACTCACATGACGAAAATGGACTGTCATCGTTGGCTTATTGCATGAAAAGTCTTTTGAAAGTTTTAATGCAATTTTTAGCATCGTTTACGATTTTTTTTTCTGCCACTTCAAGGTTTCCAGCCAATCCGACTGTCTGCAGACGGTTGAGGCCCCAGCCTCGGCGGGCCCTCCCTGCTGAGGGCGGGAACCAAATAGAAAAAAGAAAGAAAATACAAAAAAAAAAAGTGCTATAATAAAAAAAAGTGCACTTGAATGAAATTTGACACATACGAAATATTTTGCAGCTGCAATTGCGCCCCAGAAAGCTTCAAAACACTTAATTTTAAATGTAGTTCTGAAAATTTTTTGAGTGAGGGTTCTTGAATGAGCAAGGGATTAATTAATTTGAATGACGCCTATTATTTAATAGATAAATATTTTATTAATGCATTAATTATCAATCATAATTAATTAATAATAACACCATACCTCCCCCATACCCCGAAAATTAACACATCCTATTATTTATCGATTACACAATAACCCGGGCCACCCCAATTTCTTGAGACGGGCGGGCCCCTATCCTCGCGGTCCGGGCCTGATCTTCCTTGTTGTATATAAAACACTTTTGGGAATTTAAATCTTATTAAAATCGCTTACGAAAACTATCTTTGCCTTTGCCTGTTTCTCACCAAATAGAGAGCTATCACCAAACTTATTTTAATAAGTATAATGTTTATATATTGGTTTCTATTTTGGCTGAAAACGGTAATTATTTTTCTTCTTTGTGGCGTTCCGGAGGTGTAAAAGACTGGAAAATGCTGTACTATACCATTTGTGAAAAACTTATCAAAACCTGAATAAAGAACAACATAACGTTGGCGATCTTATTTAGTTACGTCTTTCAAGACATTCCTGGAACACTTATTCATTCCAGAACTAAAATTCGAAATCTTGATTGATTAAACTCTGTGACGGGACTTACGAATTAATTTCAGTTAAACTTTTTTTTTCGTTTCCAGGGTAATGCTATGGCTTTAGTCACGTGTGATTTGATTTACCTTCGCAGTTTTGCGCGGTTTGTCAAATTTTAATTAAAGTTCAAAAAATCGTGGCTCAACGAAAGCTTCACTTTAGCACCGGATTTATGAAGATAACTTTTTCGGCCTTTTAATTCCCTTTATTTATTTACTTTATTTCTTTTTCGAAGTTAAATTTAACTCCAGCGTGATTTATTTGAAAACTCTTACAGCCGGCGAAAGTAAAATTAGTTTTAGAATGTGAATTATTAAAGAAGTAAACCGGGTGTTTATAGGACAAAAACGTTTACTGGGTGAGTTATGAGATTACTGTTATTTTTTTAACGAGGCATTTATTATGTGAATACTAATAATTATGACTGGGATAATGTTTGTTGCAAGTTGTCACCTACGCATAGAGAACTGCATAATTATTTAGAATTTATGGCAAAGCAATGCCGTGGATTTTTTACCCTGTTCATCGGTAATATTCAGAATGGAAGCGATTTTCTTATCATATTAGTTAAATTGCACTAGATATTAAGTAAAAATGAATTAATCTACTTATCTAATACGTTAACGTATGCGATACCAAAATGGACGATATTTCTATGCTGGGAACGGCAACAACTAGATATAAACCTTAGCGTAATAACAATAACACGCGCGCAAAAATCCAAATTAACAGTTAGGGGATGGACGCGAGACGAAAAAATAAGCGTCTCGCGTCTCGCAAAATAGCCTAAAAGCTTGTCTCGTCTCGCAAAAATCCCTATATCGTAATGTTAAAAATGTGTGTCTCGTCTCGCAAAAAAGCTATAAATCTCTGTCTCGTCTCGCAAAAAAGTCGTCTCGCGTCCATCCCTATTAACAGTTCAGTGTTGTCAAGTGAAGTAAGCATATTCGTTACTGGTGACGCATGTCATGCAGTAGCTAGATTACAAAACAACAATAATGCATACGCGAAAAGCAAAATCTTTCGGATCTTTTCACAACGCGTTTATCGAACATTTAAAAAAAAAGTGCTTTGCAGTGGGCTGAAGCATATTTTAGCCATTTCCTGTTTCTTTTGTATTTTTGTAACCAAAAATACGTATTAAATAATACAACCGTACTATAAAACACCAGGTTGCTAACTTTGGCGCGTTAACCCCGTAGCTGCTGCAATTAAGAAGCATAAAGTAATTAAAAAACTTTGTAAAAAACACACATAAGAAGTAATAGGTAAGAAGCATTCCTGTAGGAATTTGTACAACACGTTAACACGCAATGCAGTATTTTTATAATAATTTTCTGAATGGAAATGTCACCAATTATATCATTTCATACATCTTGCAATGCTAGTACTTGCCTTTGCCCCCATGGCCACCATCAGCTTTTATCATGACACCCCAAATTTTTAGCAACCCTAACCTAAATAGATTTAATGACAAATATACTATTAAAATAAAGAATTATAATTTTCGTTGAAATAACTCTTATAATTTGACCAAAACTGCACTGAGTATATAGAACAGTAAGGTATGGAGCGGCGAAGCTGGACGGCTTGGCGGCTAGTTATTTAATAAAGGACTGGTATTTTAACTTTAATGTTGAATATTTGAACTTCAGAAAAATTACAATATTCGTATTGTCTACCAGAAAAGCACCACATAACCACACTCTCCAAAGCTGAGTTAACCCTTTATAAGGCGAGTGTATGTGCAGAGAGTCGAAATTACTTGGAATTTTTCTGGCTCATTTTTTTTGGATTAATTCATGTATTTTCCCTCTACTGTAACATCCCACGTGAAAATTGGAGAAACAAGTATTCAGAAAACATAGAAATTTTGCAGGAGAATACATTCATTATACACAAAATCAAAGTCGGAAAACTACCTGCTGCTTGTACACGGAATTGAACGCAAAAATATATAATTAAAAGCGATGATTCTTAGGCTCAATTTTCGAGTAATTATTCGAGCTTTCTTTAAAATTGCGAATGAAAGAAAAGTTCATAAGCCAAATATAATTTAGAATCTAGATGTATGGAAAAAATATACATCCAATATAACTGAACAAAAATCAGAAAATTCCCTAATGACAATTGGTTTCTGTATTTAATAGACCGTAGGTGCTAAGTATCTTACCATGGCCTTATAAAGGGTTAAGATTACTTAGAATTATTAGATATGGCCCTGCAACAATTTAAATAAAATTATAAGGAAGGACCTTCGATTCAATACTTTGTCAACACAACTTCATAAGTTAGCCAAATGCTTCCACAATAAGCTTGGCTTTCTCCCAAATGAGATAATAGCTGAGCTCCCTGACTATAACTATCACGACATTAGTCACAGAAAACGGCCTAAGGCCGCTCTTCTCTTCTTGCAGCTCTGGATTGATCTCAATCTAGGAACCAGGACGAAGTTCGCCACCTGACGACGAGGGGAAGCTGGGTAGACCATCGAGTTCAGGTACCACCTCCTAGATATAGAAGGCCTGAGAACAGAAACTTTTACGTAATCACTAGGGCTTCTAAGATGACTTCATCACAGTTTTTATTTGACAAAGTAAAACTATTTAAAATTTCTGGTGAATGATACAAATTTTAGAAAATATCTCAAGTTAAAGATAAAAATTAAGATACCTTTCTGATAAAAATAATTTATTATAGTCTATTTCTATATCATATTATATAATTAGAGATAGTTAAAATTTCCAATTTTTCGTAAAATTAAATCTTTTATCTTAAATCATTAAAATGTTTGATGTGGGAGTAGTTTCACCACAAACTTTGAATAGATTTACTTTGTGAAAGTAAATGTGTGATGGCGTTAATTTAGTGGACCTACTGATGACGTAAAAGTTTCTGTTCTCAGGCCTTCTGTATCTAGGAGGTGGTGGTTCAGGTCCTTCTTCGAACACTTTTTTAGCGATTATGGCTAGACTGAAATTTTTTTCTTTTTTTGTTATGAGTAACATTTGATACTCAATCTTACTAAGTGGTCTCCACTTGTTCTCTTTTTAACATCCCACTTAAGTGTCGTTCAATGACATTCTTATGATAAACTGAAGGTTAGAAGTTTTTCCTCTCAGGTACTTCTTTAATTATACTTTTCAGTCAGTCACTCAGTCTAATGAACGACAGCGATTGAACGAAAGCAAACCGTTGTTGCATTCCGCAGGTTAGAACCGGTGCGCCGGCTGGCATGTTCACAATATCTACCCGTTTCGGCATCAGCAACTCTCTGATTGGACAATGAAAATACGTCATAACGTACAGGGTTACTATTCCCTGGCGGTATTTTTTCCTGTTTTCCGTCCGTAGTACGTAGGAGTCTTAGTACGTAGTAGAGAGTTATTTTATTGTTCTCAATTTTGATTTGAAGATCATCATATTATCTACGGTAGGAATATGGATTTCGATAAGCTCCCTGATAGTTACGACTATAAGCTGATAAAATCTCAAGAAAATGAATTTTCTTTTCAACTTTCAAAGATTGTTTAATTTGTTCATTGTTTTAGGTAATAGTAAATATTAAGCTATTTCACAATATAGAATTATTTTAAAAAAATAAGTCAAAAAGTCGGAAAAGAATGTACAGAACTATCGAAATTTAAATTTTCATATTAATAGCTATCATGGTTATGCTTAGGGCAGTTTTATTTGGAGCCACAAAAATTATCAAACATGCTGAGAAAACTATTCAGAATTAGGCATCTGTGGTTACCATAAGCGGTACGAAAAAAGAATACATTAAGAAAAAATTCTTGATAATTTTCAAAAAGTTACACTTTTTAAATTTGTATACGACCCCCGCCCCCAACAAAAATTTTCTGAATTAGTAAAATGTGCCCATACACTAATGAAGTGATGGACAAAATGTAAAAATTTTACTCTAAAATGTGTCAGATATGAAGATAAATATATGCTGACTTAAACCACTTTTCAATGCCTCTAAAATGGAAAAAATTTGCATTTCTGGGGCGTTACAGAAATTACGAAAGAACATCAGGTTTATTGCTAGCGTGCAAAAAGCCTTTGTTTAAATATCTCGTTTTGAGACGTTTTATGATGAAAGGCTGAAATTTTGTCCATACTACATAAGTATTGGAGGGCACATTTTGCTAATCAAGATTTTTTTGTACGACGTAGTATACAAATTTAAGATGTGTAACTTTTTAAAAATTAAGGAGAAAAACATTTTATTTCCTTATTTTTAACATTTTTTCACTTTACATTGCTCATTTATCTCTTATAAAAAAAGAATTAAAGCCGGTTCCCACCTGTTTTGATCACTGTATGTTACAGGATTTCTAAATTAGAAATTAAAAAATATATATAAGAGCTGTTAAATAACTATAAAACGTACTATTTATTGTGAATGAATACTATGCTTAAAAATAACACATTGTAATGTGGAAATAACACTGTCAAACTCTGTTATAACGAGGATGAAGGGTCAGGGACACTTTGCTCGTTAAATCGAAGTGCTCGTAATAACCGGGTTTACAGTAAATTCCGATCTTTAAACAATAATCCAACCATTTAATATAGACGTGTAATCGAAAATGCATTGATAATTAAAAAAAAAACAAAACATGAAAGGAAAAAAAACTTTTCGTTTTTAAAATTATTTGGCGCTCTCACACAATTGATTAATTGCCAAGTGTGTAATCCCGTCAACTTTGTTCTCTTGTCCAATCAGAGAGTTGCTGATGCCGAAACGGGTAGATATTGTGAACATGCCGCCGGCTGTGTCGCAGAGTAGGTACTTGGAATTTCAGTACACCTGATACTGTCTTTGCAAATTATCTGTATATCTTCACAAAGAAAATAATACGTAACAACATATGTACATAGTCAATTGTAGTTTCCTTGTACGCCACAGAAGCATCTGATGGTCAAACCAATGCAATCTCGCTCGTAAAACATTATCTACAGGCAGGATCCATTACGGGAAGCAATAAGCACAGAAGCCAAATCACCGTCGACTTTATAACAAGAGCGAGCTGGTCAAAGCTAACAAGGCTGAAATATTTATTTTAATCACTGCCTTCAGAGCCTGAAATCTATGAAAGTTCTTTAGTTTGCCTCTTTGAAATAGATATTCATGCTACGAACACTATTTTTTCATGAGAGTATTCTTTAATAACTTTCTTCTTCTTCAAGGTATTTCCTAATTTCTGAGGATTCCTTCAACCAACAAATATGTGGGTTTAAGGCGCCTGCCTACTGTCGGGGGGGATTTTTCTTAATAATTAAAAAATTGCTAATTTATGTGCATTATATAATAGAATACAGTTAAAAACTGTGAATAACATGAAAAAATATGCAAATTTTAAAATATTTTGATATTTAGGCTCAAAATATGCATAAAATTTGCGAAAAAAAAAGCACTTTACCAAAACATTGTAAGTCAAATTTAAATAAAGATATTTTTTATTCTGTAAATTTTATTTTGATTATTGAAAGGTTCTTAAGGGATTGAACTAAACTCGAAACTCTAACCATGTTATTTAATATTTTAGAGAAGTTAACATTTTATGCGGGGAAAAATCACGAATATACATGACAATTCATAACTTCTATCAACAAAAAAAACAAAAAAATAATTTAACTAGATTCATCATAGTAGTTCACTCCCTAAAATGACTCCTCAAGAGTATTTTGTGAAAGTTTCAAAACATTGCATTAATAATTTTTTGAGTTATGGTGTTTTGCGATAAAGCAAAATCGTAAAAATCTCATTTTGAGAAAAAGCATAAAAAAGAAACAAATACTAAATCTTACCTCAAAAATAAAAAATTTATTTTTAGAATGCTCCTGATTTGTACAGCTCGCCATCTCTATTATTATGAACAATGATCTTTTTTTTTCTAATTGCTTTTAAAATTTTTCTACGTTTATGTGCACTTGGGGTTGAATGACGGTTTGAATTGGTCATTCGAAAGCCATCGAGCTGTCGATATCCTGACATGGTAAAATACCCAGGATTTGTGATATTTAGATCTGTTAAAACTTTTAGACAGCCTTGATAGCCTTCATTGAACTGTATTACTGCGAATAACATGAAAAAATATGCAAATTTTAAAATATTTTGATATTTAGGCTCAAAATATACATAAAATTTGCGAAAAAAAAAAGCACTTTATGAAAACATTGTAAGTCAAATTTAAATAAAGATATTTTTATTCTGTAAATTTTATTTTGATTATTGAAAGGTCCTTAAGGGAATGAACTAAACTCGAAACTCTAACCATGTTATTTAATATTTTAGAGAAGTTAACATTTTATGCGGGGAAAAATCACGAATATAGATGACAATTCATAACTTCTATCAACAAAAAAAAAACAAAAAAATAATTTAACTAGATTCATCATAGTAGTTCAGTCCCTAAAATGACTCCTCAAGAGTATTTTGTAAAAGTTTCAAAACATTGCATTAATAATTTTTTGAGTTATGGTGTTTTGCGATAAAGCAAAATCGTAAAAATCTCATTTTGAGAAAAAGCATAAAAAAGAAACAAATACTAAATCTTACCTCAAAAATAAAAAATTTATTTTTAGAATGCTCCTGATTTGTACAGCTCGCCATCTCTATTATTATGAATAATGATCTTTTTTTTTCTAATTGCTTTTAAAATTTTTCTACGTTTATGTGCACTTGGGGTTGAATGACGGTTTGAATTGGTCATTCGAAAGCCATCGAGCTGTCGATATCCTGACACGGTAAAATACCCAGGATTTGTGATATTTAGATCTGTTAAAACTTTTAGACAGCCTTGATAGCCTTCATTGAACTGTATTACTGCATCATACGCCCCCAGTTTCACAGTTTTTAACGATACAAACACTTCCTTTGGCACTCTCTGCCATATAACGCCATTAAAACACTCATTGGCGTTTTGTGTTTTTTCCATGTAGGGATTTTTCCAAAATTTCCCTAGAACACAGTTCTAAATAAGACGGCTTTACAGTATTTAGGATGTCGTTGGGTAAACCAGGGTACTTTTCTTTAATATTGATTTCCCCTTTTGCTAGAGCTCGTTGATAAAAGCACCAGCTCTGTGTTCCAGTTGGGCATTGTCCATGCATTGGCTTCTTTGCATTCGATGCACAGTGGAATAATACTGCAATAACATTTTGTTGCATGCTTTTCAAATCCCCAACATTAGCACGAATGGCAATTCCATAATAATTCTGGAGCCTGTCTATAAATGCGTCAGTCAACTTACCCTTTCCCGAGATACCTTTGGTTTTTGATTTTAGTTTCCGTAAACGTGAACCTACACGTTTCTGTATGTGTCCAATACACTCTAATTTGGTCACACTTTTTTCTCCGTAAGTGTCCTGTACACACTGAAAACCTTTGGAGTCCCCGTCACCATAATACTTTACGTACTTCAATTTCCGTTGATCCACAGACCGCTGAAAAATGCGTGATGCACCAACAGTCTCCATTTTTCCCGCAGCACCTTCAAAATTGCATTGACACACATGATCAGCTTTTAATGAGTCCAACTCAGCATTCTTTGAGAAGTTATGTAACTTTTTACATATTCTACAGTACGAAGACATAACTTCCAAGTCTAAAACCTTTCCAGTGCCCACTGAAATAGCTGCAACGCAGCCATTAAATGATGTGTGACCTCTTCGCTGCCAAGTTCCATCCACCGAAACTCCACATTCATCGCTGTTTGTTATTGAGCGAACTTCTTCAGCTGCTTTTAGCATAGAACTTTCAGCTATATCTGCTACAACTTTCAAAAGTTTCTTTTCATACTTTTCATAAGTAGCTTTTGCAAGTCTTGGTAAATTCATAGTGCTACAAAATTTATAAGCCGCAGAGAAACCTCTGCCAATTTGCCTCATTCCATAAACAAATCTCTTGTTTACTTCTGACTCATTATTTACCTTGTTGGATGAAGCGAAACCTTTCAAAAAGTTACAGTTGTTACACTTCAAAACAAAATGAGAACATAATCCAAACCTTGAGTCTTCATTTAAAGTTAATCCTAAATTCAGACATTGAGGACAACAAATGTCAGAAAAAACACTGCACAATATCACTAAATCAATAATTCTACTTCCACTTTCTTTTGATTGATCTGCTAATTCAACACTCGTATTAGTCGTAGTGTCCAGTTTTGCACATACTATAGTACGTACAGCATGATTTTCGAGAGTGTCATTTTCGTTAGATTTGCTGTATCTATTGCCATGAAACTGGCGTTTTTTTCTTCCTGCCAATACTTTTTCCCATTTTAAGTCAAAAAAGATTTAAAAAGCTAAATTAAATTAATATTAAAAAGCTTATACACACTCGTAACGGAAGCACGGCAAACACGCGACGAAAATGTAAACAAACGTAGTAGCCTAACTTTAATGCCAGATTTCTAAGTAAAAACTGCTGTTGCCACAAATATTTAACACATTCTAAATAATTTGAAGTTTTCAATTTTATTTTTCATGCTCATTTTATAACTAGTAACAAAGTTTAATACTCATATTAGGTAAAATAGTAATGTAAACAAACATTTACGATTCACTTCCGGCGGCAGAATCCTACTTCCGGTTTCGAAAGCTTCCAAGTGACTTCTATTAAAATTCGTATAACTCAAGTTCTAAACATGATAGAAAGAAAATTCAAACGGATTTAGAAAGCTAATAAATTAAGCTTTAATAAATAGCCAAAAACTAAAAATCGGATTTTTGACCGAAAATTGCATTTTAAAGGTAGGCAGGCACCTTAAATAAATTGAACAAATATGCAGGTGTCCCAAAACGTGGCCGCTTGAATTCTTTATCTATTAGAGATAATTTGGCGATGGAAACAGAAAAATGTTCAAAATAAGGTAGGAAAGGACTAGATAAAAAGAAAAAAATCCTCTCAGAATTCTCAGAGTTACACATTTTGAATTCTCATACTCCGGTACACCATAGACTAAAATGGTTGTGTAAAAGATTTGATAATTGCATATAATATAGGCAACTGTTGCGATTATATATCTTGCCATTTAGAAATTATTGTGGTGGCAACTGACTTCAGCTGGCACACGGTATATATATATATACATACACTGCGTGACATTGAAAATGCAACACTATAGGATACTATAGGATACTACCTTCAGGAACGGCCTACCTATTTGGTTTAAAGCCTGTTTTAGTTCCTGAAGTGTCCTACTGTCCTGCTGAACCCTAGCTCTAGGCTCAGGTCCAGCAAGCAGCGGTTTCCCTCATTTTTATTTTATTTTTTTGCAACACAATTTTTGTATTACAATTGGTAAAATACATCAGTGTTATGCAATATAAAGGCAGTTAGTTTACAATGGTTTACAATTGCTCACAATATTGTTCTTAGTAACATTTGCCATAGATACATATATTTAACACGTTCTTTTTTTTTTTCTTTTTACAATTTTGAAAGTTAAAAAAAGTAAATAAATATCTAAAAGTAAACAATAGGCTTGAGAATGATAAACTTAAAAAGTAATTTTGAAAAATTTAAACATAAATAAATACAACTAATATTCAAAAATGTGCTTTAGAAATAAAGTTTTTTTTTTTTTTTTTTTTTTTTTTTTTTAATTTTGAAAGCATACATATACATATAATAATATACTGAAAAATAAATTTTCGCTTCGATATGAGAAGTGTATTTTTTTAAATCTAACGAAATAAGAGCAGCAACAATAATGCAACACTAAGAAGAAGTGGTCAAAAAATTATGCAAATTTCAGGGTAAATGCACCTTGTCGAATTATGCTAATGATGTAAAATCGGCAGCTCGCCAGTGCACGTGGAAATAGATATACGGGAAGGAACCGGTAGAACGGACAATTTTTGTGAAAGTATTGCTGCTAGAGAAACTGTCGTAGAAATTCTTGTCTCAGAGGACATGTGTAACCAGAGAATGCCAGGCTGCCGTCAACGGAGGCAGTTCCAGCAGGTCGACGATTTTACGAGGCGCATGGTGATCGGACTGAGAAGGGCTGGTTGGTCCATTCAGAAAATCTCTGCAGACACAGACCTGGATGTGTCCATTGTACACCGGCTATGGCGAGGATGGTTGGAACAGGAAATGTGGCCCGTTTAAGGGGTGCCGGTGCAGCCAGAGTGACTCCAGCACGCGTGGATCCACGCGTGGACCGACAAGCGGTGGCGGTCCCGCTAGCTACTTCAACCTCCATTCTGCGACGTGTTCAAGGCACCTTGGATGTTCCTTTATTGACCAAAACCATTTCCTATCGATTGGTTGCTAGTGGCCTGCACTCATGGCGTCCGTTAAGAAGACTGCGGTTGGCTCCACAACATAGACGCCAACGACTGCAATGGTGCCAGGCTAGAGAGACGTGGACGACAGAATGGCACAGGGTCGTGTTTTCAGATGAGTCACGCTTCTGTTTCTCCAGTGATAGTCGCCGCGTACGAGTGTGGCGTCGACGTGGAAATAGGTCCAATCCGGCTGCAATTGTAGAACGCCCCACCGCGAGACAACGTGGCATCATGGTTTGGGGAGCAATTGCGTATGACTCCAGGTCACCTCTAGATCGTATTCGGGGCACTATGACGGCTCAACGGTATGTGGACGATGTGCTGCGGCCGGTGACACTTCCCTATCTTCATACGGTACCCAACACCCTGTATCAGCAGGATAACGCTCGACCGCACACTGCTCGCATCAGCCAATGTGTTCTGCAAGGTGTACAGACGCTTCCGCGGCCACCGTACTCTCCTGATCTGTCGCCAATTGAACACATTTGGGATGGGATTGGACGCCATTTCCAGACCCTGCCACTAGCCCGTTAAGAAGGCGAATTGTGGCAAATGGTTGACAGGGAATGGAGAAACATTCCTCAGGACGCCATCCGTACTCTCATTGACTCAGTACCTAGACGTGTTGCTTCGTGTATTGCCGTCCACGGTGGTCGGACAACATACTAAGGCGACGCTGTTCTCCCTCTGTATTATGCATATCATTTTGAAATAAAGATCAGTTATTGTTCATTGCTGTCTCTCTCTGCTTGCCGAGTTTCAACACTTTCTAGCCACTCCTAATGTGTGTTGCATTTATGTCGGGCAGTGTATATATGTATATTTATTTATTTATTTATTTCTAGTCGATTTACAATTACGACAGTTAAGGCCCAAACAAACCGAAATCAGAAGCACTCTTAAACTCAACTAGAAAATGTTAACCCTTTGAGGCGCAACCCTTTCCCAATACTGAAAAAGGGCAGCCGTTGTGTTTTCAGCATTGGGCAATCCATCCAGCTGTTCTCGAATTCTTCCATTTTTCAGCAGATGTCAGTGCTGTTAAAAATAATCGCGACCATTTTTTTTACGGGAAATGACGTGCTAAATATAGAGGATTCTCGTGGAGCTAGGTCACCCGCAACTATTTTTATAGAAATATCTAGTCTTCGTGACTGGCAACAGTCAAAACGTCAGAGTTTGGTGTTCCCAGAGCGGGATCACTGCGCGTTAAAGGGTTAAAAAGATACTAACAAAGTAGACGCAATAAGAACGAAATTTAAAATGAACTGGTTATAATCTGTTTCCTTATTTTAATAACTAGAGTTTTACAAACGTTTTATACCCTCGAAATTAATTGCTGAAATAACAAATAAAGTTGCCAACTTCGATTTTTCCGTTCACATTTCCGTAATCGCTGCGTTTTATTTGTTTTTACGTCCCGACACCGGATTTCCTAGATTAATTAAAACTTCTTAAACATTGGACTGGCGAAGTGAAGATATGTTTCTTTCAATTTGATCCCTTTTTCGTAGGTTATCCTGTTTCTCAGAAACAAATTGGAATGTTTCCTTTGCATATTACATGGTGCATAAAATTTTAATTAAAATCAGAAAAATCTCCCCTTTCCCCCCGCATTATGTTTAAGCTGAGATTATCAAGATACATTTTTTTTTTCTCACAAAGGGTGTACTTGTTTCGTTTGAATAATTTTGTCGGGTGACTTGTCAGGATTTTTTTCCGATTGAAAGAAATGAAATTAATTTTGCAAAACGATAAAGAAGTTAAATAAAAATGTCAAAGTTATTTCACTGTAATATAATCATTTTTTTTAACTGTAACTTAAAAAAAGTTTAAGATGTGAAATGGGTGTTTTTCACCGTTTTAGTTAGTGAAATTATATGTCTTGAGCAATCAGAGTGTTTTAATTGGATTTGAATCGATGCTGAATGTTCATTTTTTACTGTGCTTGTTTAATGAGACTTAAAATTAGTTTCTTTGAATGTATTATCATTATCTCATTTTACAAAAACGATTAAGTAGAAAGTAACATTTAGAAGTTATTGATAACTAAAAAAGCAGTCTATAGAAGAAATTTACAAACTTTGCAATCATTTTGTGAAGGTACAGTAAGTATAATTTTGGTAAAAGCAACAGTAAAAAAAGGTGCTATATTTAAAATGAAACCTCAATAAATCATTTACAAAATTCCATTTCCCTCGATCAAAACTTTGAGCTTCTCAATTGTGTAGAGAAATTCTCTAATGCTAGTTACCAGAATTTCCATCTCACAAAAATATTAATTCCCAATGCAAGATGTACTATAGCCGTGTTTCAAATCGATGATTTTTAATAAAAATGTTACGGTTTTCTCTTGGTGTGATGTGAATACCCGTTAGAACCCCTTAATAAGTCTATCGCTTAAGGCACTTTTCCGTAGGACGATAACCCTCGTGTAGGTTTTCCATACACACGCATTGAAATGAAAACTTTTTAATCAGGTTAAATATAAAGGTTGACCTTCAAATAAAGAAAAGCTATGGAAAATAGAAAATCCTACTGGTATTATAAATGCGAATGTTTGTGAGTTGTGCACTCTCGTTACTCTTTCACGGGGAAACGGTTGGAGAAAATTTTAATTGAGTAAGCTGATACCATGGATTAACATATCGATAGCTGACAAACTTTAAACGCTTTCCGAAAAATAAACCACCACAACTTCTGTATAGTGTTATTCTATATCAAAAATTCATTGTCTTAACTTAACTGCGTGGAGAAACAGTAAAAGTAAAAACTCTGTATAAAAGGTGTGTAAGTCGGCACTCAAGCACTTAATAAGTACCATTTGCACCGGAAAGACCCGCTGTGCCCATGGTCTTCACAGATTTCAAAATTTTCTGGCATATTGGAACGCATGACGTAAAACCGAATATCTAGCTGCCAGAGCCGTGGGTAAATAAAATACAAGTATATAACTACACTGCGATCAATGGAAAGTTAACTTGCCTAACTAAACATAGCCTTTTACATATGGTTAGTAATGGGAAAACGCATAGAAATGAAAAACAGAACAAATCTCTACATTAGTGATTGACAACAAGATGACTTTTTCATTTCCTTTTTCAGGGGAGGAGTTAAATTATACCCAAATAATGCCCCTGAGAAATGCCGGGCTACTAATCTGTTAATTTATAAATGCATCAGTGCCAACTTTTTATCCTTTTTTTCGGAAGAATATTTACCGCTATTTTCGTTTACAATTTAACATAAAAAAAATAAAGCAAGATTTATTAATCAACAAAGAGAGTTGTAGATAATCAACGTAGAAAACATTAAACTTAGTTGAAATGTAATGTAGGGCGTAGCGGGGCCTTCGCAATTAGTAACGGGCCTGCGCGTGTATTTTGATGAGCCATCCAAAGAGGCCTACGGATGCTCGAGTCTTCATGTATACATCAGGCATTTCTTAAGCTTCCCAGTGCTTTCAAACGTTATTTAATGTAGTTTTAAGTAGTAATTGTGTTACTAATTCAAGTACGAACTCATCATTAATTTGTTTGCTATGATACACATTTACATAAAGAAAATAGATGCATGTAATTTGAAGGAAAAACAAAGTAGCGCTTACTCTCATGATTCACGATTGCTTATTTTAGTTTCACAAAAGGATATTTAGTATACTTTAAAATAACTAAATACACAAGACATTTTTATAATGAATATTTCACGAACGTAGTCGTATTTCCTACGTTATTTTAAACAATTCAACATTAATCTTTAACAAATGATGTATTAAAGCGCATTTCAGTGTTTTCGGGATATCCTGTATATTGGAGAAAATTGATAAAATACGCTCTATAGCGCGATCCCTGAATTAATTATTCTTTAAAAGACATTTCATGTAGTATATATTATTCTTTTGTCGCATTCTCAATCGAACTTAGGAATTGAGCAAGCATAATGAACGCTTGTACAAAATATTAACTACATTTGAAGTTTCTGTATAAACGGGCAAAAATCAATAATTTATAATTTACTGTAGTTCTGCACTGTACCAGATGTAAGTCTTAATCACATAATCAAGGCATATATAACTGATAAATAACATTTTCAACTGGCAAAATTAAATTGTCTAAATAGTATCACAACGTCATGCTTATTTACAAGAATAAAAACTACTCAAGTAATACGATTTCTGATTAAAATAATTTATTTATAAATAACACATAGTAATTATTTACCGAACATGATTTACATACATATATTTAGAATTTCTAAATACATTAAAAGCATTCGCTTACCTTTACATTCAGAGCAAAATGTTCGAATTTTAGGATAAATTTTCATGAAAGAAAATGGCGCAAGATTCACCAAACGATTACCTACATCTAAAGTTCTTTAGTACGACAAAAGTATAAAAAAATTGTTTTAAAATAATAAAATAATATAACATTTATAATACTTAGAATAATAAAATAGAATACTGTGACTGGGGAAAACAGGCCTCAATGATAAACTCATTTTTAGGGATGGCAACTCATAAGCAGGCCCGTTACTAATTACGAAGGCCCCGGGCGTAGCACAGTTTTTTCAATTAAAAGTAAATAACCGTGTGTGTGTTTCATTAGGTTCTTTTCCCCCCCTTGAATGGCATACAGATAGAGTAATACAAACATGTGACAGAGGCATCGATTTAATGTTTCTACCTGTTCTGACGCGGATAAACCTGTCAAAATTTGATTTTATTCCTTTTTTTTCAAATATAAAAAGAAAAGAAAAGAAATTTTTTTACACCAGTTGTATGCGGAGAAGACTGCAAAAAGTGAAAATTTAAGTAAAATTTCGATGGTTTTATTGAAGTCTCAGCTTCTTAGCGTTATTTCAGTGACTATCAGATGTTATATTTAAGAGAAAAAAACTCCAAAATCCTTTTAACATACTGGACACACGCATATTCGGAATGTCCTAAAAAGATGGTAACAGGCTTTGATTTTTTATCCTCTAAGGATAAGAGATCAATGGAAATTGAAAAAGGGTAAGGTAGGAAAATAGACAACGCCAATCCTTTCAGGTCTGATTAAATACAGTTCCAACACCATATAGAAAGCCTGAGAACAGAAGCTTGTAATAACACCATACTAAGTGTTATTAGTGCGAATAATATTAGCACTAATGACAATTAATACATGTGTAATATTACTATAATAATAATTATTAATAATTTCAATAGCTTCCCCCCTCCCCCTTAATTCTTTTTTACCATCTTTCCTTAGTACTTCTTAGCAATTAAAGCTTGTACTATGTTACTCATAGGTTAGCTATACTAGCGTATTTTTTAAATTTATTTATTTGTTTAGGCATGGTTTTGGCAGTTTTTCTTTCTCTATCTTTTTACTCCTTAGCTCTAGCTGCTTTATTTTTGTCGCTTAATATTCTCTGTTGGCATCGATTTCTAGTATTGGCTACATCACAGAGCTTCGCCCTCCATGTTTGGTTCGCTTCCACGCTGGTTTTTTCCTTATAGCTGTGGTCGTATCCCCAGGTTACGTAAAACGACTCCTTTAGTCAGGTAACCTGCAGGAACCTAGCTATTTTTTGCCTTTACTTTAAATTGAAATATGAATATGGTGGTACTTGAAAATGGAGTACTCCATTTCGATTTTTCATTCCATCATCCCACATTGCATTCCCATTCCATCATTTCCACTTCATTGTTTGGGTTCATGAAGTTAGGCTAAATCTGCAAATTCTCACCTGGCTTGTTTTCCCCTTCTCTTTAGCTTTGATAGCTCTGTTTTTTACAATATTTATGGCCACTGGATTTCCAGATTTTTAATTGTTACTATGTGCTATCACTTGCTCGATGAATTACTTGGGACTCCATACTACGTAAGTTTACCTATTATATATATATATATATATATATATATATATATATATATAATATGTAATAGCTTACTTACGTAAAGTGAAATCCCAAGATAATCCATTGGTAAAGTGAAAACAATATAAAAATAAAAATAAAAAAGTAGCTAGCACATGGTGCCAATTAACGAGCTTATATTGGATAAGTGTTTAAATATAGCCTTTTAAGGCAATGAAAGAGTGGATAAATTGGATATAAAGCGCCAAATTAGAACTGGTGTGCTTTTTAAGCCTAATCACATGTATCCACAAATAGACGAAAAATGGATTGGAAAATTGAAATGGTGTGCTCCATCATCAGGCGCCACCGCACACACATTTCAATTTAATCGAAAAAAACAATAATAGCTAGGTTTCTGCAAGTTACCTGACCAAAATTAGGGTCCTTTTGTAACTTGGGGGCGCGACCGTAGCTATTAGAAAAAAACAACGAGGAAGTTGACCGACAAGAAGATCAAAGCTCAGTAATGGAGGCAGTATTAGTGCATGTTGCCATCAGAGAAGACTTAATGCCATCAATAGACAAGTAATGCCATGGAGTGGGAAAAATAAAAAAAGATGATATATTAATAATCCTTTGGAAGTATGGAAAGGAAAGGAAAAAATAAAAAGTAATAATTAAATGAATAAATAAAAAGAATAAAATTGGTAATATTTTAATGAATAAATAATAAAATCAATATAACACTAGTATAGCTAGCCTATGTTTAGCGCAGTACTAGCTGCATTAGCTAAGAAGTACTTAGTTGAAGTTGTGGAAAAGGAAAAAAACAGTAGAAATAATTATAACAGTAATGATATTGATAATAGTTATACACATTTATTAATTGCTATTTATGCTAATATTATTGTAAAATATTTAGGTAGAACAGTACTCTGTATGGCTTCATTAGTTACAGACTCACATAAAAAAGGAAAAAGTACCAGTAATCAAGTATTCTTAATTATAGATTTTTTTAAATAAAATATATAGATATATATTTTATGATTTTTTTTTTTTAATATAGAAAGAACCAACAACCAACCCCATCCTCACCAACCAATATTCTGATTAGGACATACAGTTATTTTGATTACATAAAGGATATAAAATGGAATTTAGAAATTTACTTGGATAATTATATTTTATAGCAGTTTTATATAGGTCAGTTAAGTTACTGGCCTTAAGACTATTGGTACATAGAGACTATATATATATATATATATATATATATATATATATATATATATATATAGATATATATATATATATATGTATGTATGTATATATATATATGCTTCATTATAAATTTTGGGATTGGTTCTAGTGTTGGATTTTAATCTAAGCTAGATGTTTTACACTTAAAATAATTTATTATTCCCTCATTTTGTTGGATATAAATGGAATAATTAGATTGTTACTTTACACCATGACTTCTTGTTGCGGTCAAATTTGGAAGCATAAAACAAACATAGCTAAATATGGTGCTCTTTGGGAATAGTCCCTGTATCCTTTGCTTTTTCATGTATGTTTGTTAAAGCTAACCTACATGAAGAGTATCTGAATTTTTTTGGGGGGGAGGGGTGCTTTCGGAGGAGGACTTTTTAAAAAGGTTCTACCATCTATTCATGTTACATCTGCTAAACTCGAAGACGTTAGATCAAGAGCGCGCAGTAGGCCAGAACCCTGTAACTTCACACCTTTCTGTATGTGCTTTATAGCTTAATTTCTCGACTCTCAGCAGTGATATTAGTCTCTTCCGTGCAACCTTATTTTTAACATGAAGATAACGCGCCAATATAAAAGATATTCAAGTGGGATACAAAGAATTAACCGCAACTGTAAAAGATGTGCAATTAATAATAAATGTCTAGGTTTGCGCTTTTATAGTGTGTGGCTATCAAACTTAGACCCTGATATATCATACTTTCAACACCTATATTATTTATGAAAAAGAATGTCAGCGATGTAATTTGTGTTTAATTAAATATATTTACAATCGTTTAATCTACCTAGTGATCTTGTACGCAAAAAAGTATCACAAAAAGAGTCTATTTTGTGTGCGTTTAGCAAGAGGTCTTTTTCGTGTGTGTGTGATCAAATGATATCGCAACCCGTATATTGACTGCAATAGGTCCAGTGTGAATTAAAGCATCCACAAAGACGGGTCATGCAAATGAATGCAAGAGCAGCATATTTCCAAATTTAACCAACTTTTACAAATATAAACAATTTATCATACAGAAATTCAATTTTCTTCGCCGTAATAAGTGTACTGTAAAGACTGGATATCATATTCAGGAAAATCTGGCAACTTGGCTATTCGCAAGCCGTGGTTGTTTTTATTCCAGGGACCTTACGATAGATAAGTTATTCGCATTACGCTTCTGGAAATTGGAATATCTTATTCTTTTTCGTTAATTAATAACTGACGATAAAGTTCATGACCCTGTATTATGAGTGTTTCTGTAGCAAGCAGTATTCCTGGGGTACTTTCACGATAGCTTCGAATCGCCCTTCACATAAATGTATCCTGGAAAACGCACGCATGTCCCTCGAATCAATTTCGAATGACTATTTACCACCAAGTCGGAGTGCCGCATTATCAATGCGTTACACACGAAATTTTTTGGTTGAATTTCACCTTACTTTTGCTTTGACCTTGTAGTTCTTTCCTTCCTAATTATTCACAATTTTTGCTGTACCAAATTAACTCATCAAATCAAGCGAAAAATCGCAATTAAAATAAAAAATATTTATTCCTAGTGTTTTTTTTTTAATTTATGATTATGAAGACGGGTTGTTTTCGTTTATAACGCTTTATACTCTGTGAAAGTATTTTAATTCGGATGACTTGGCTCAGAGACTTTTTGTTTAATTGAAAGATGCAAATATTAATTTTGCTAATGAGCAAAAAATAAAACGCGATTTGATTTCTTCATTACATTGCATACGAATATTAAAGAATATTTAAAGTTGCATTAATATTGCATGAAGCTTTTTTTAAAATGATAATCTGTACATGTTATCATGATTGAGAATAGTTTACATTGAAGTCATTTAATTAAAAAAAATCATGTTGCCTAGTGACAAGTAGGGTTTGAGTAATACTTTCAGAACAAACGCATAAGAACGCATTCAGAACTCACATAAAAAAGGAAAAAGTACCAGTAATCAAGTATTCTTAATTATAGATTTTTTTAAATAAAATATATAGATATATATTTTATGATTTTTTTTTTTTAATATAGAAAGAACCAACAACCAACCCCATCCTCACCAACCAATATTCTGATTAGGACATACAGTTATTTTGATTACATAAAGGATATAAAATGGAATTTAGAAATTTACTTGGATAATTATATTTTATAGCAGTTTTATATAGGTCAGTTAAGTTACTGGCCTTAAGACTATTGGTACATAGAGACTATATATATATATATATATATATATATATATATAGATATATATATATATATATGTATGTATGTATATATATATATGCTTCATTATAAATTTTGGGATTGGTTCTAGTGTTGGATTTTAATCTAAGCTAGATGTTTTACACTTAAAATAATTTATTATTCCCTCATTTTGTTGGATATAAATGGAATAATTAGATTGTTACTTTACACCATGACTTCTTGTTGCGGTCAAATTTGGAAGCATAAAACAAACATAGCTAAATATGGTGCTCTTTGGGAATAGTCCCTGTATCCTTTGCTTTTTCATGTATGTTTGTTAAAGCTAACCTACATGAAGAGTATCTGAATTTTTTTGGGGGGGAGGGGTGCTTTCGGAGGAGGACTTTTTAAAAAGGTTCTACCATCTATTCATGTTACATCTGCTAAACTCGAAGACGTTAGATCAAGAGCGCGCAGTAGGCCAGAACCCTGTAACTTCACACCTTTCTGTATGTGCTTTATAGCTTAATTTCTCGACTCTCAGCAGTGATATTAGTCTCTTCCGTGCAACCTTATTTTTAACATGAAGATAACGCGCCAATATAAAAGATATTCAAGTGGGATACAAAGAATTAACCGCAACTGTAAAAGATGTGCAATTAATAATAAATGTCTAGGTTTGCGCTTTTATAGTGTGTGGCTATCAAACTTAGACCCTGATATATCATACTTTCAACACCTATATTATTTATGAAAAAGAATGTCAGCGATGTAATTTGTGTTTAATTAAATATATTTACAATCGTTTAATCTACCTAGTGATCTTGTACGCAAAAAAGTATCACAAAAAGAGTCTATTTTGTGTGCGTTTAGCAAGAGGTCTTTTTCGTGTGTGTGTGATCAAATGATATCGCAACCCGTATATTGACTGCAATAGGTCCAGTGTGAATTAAAGCATCCACAAAGACGGGTCATGCAAATGAATGCAAGAGCAGCATATTTCCAAATTTAACCAACTTTTACAAATATAAACAATTTATCATACAGAAATTCAATTTTCTTCGCCGTAATAAGTGTACTGTAAAGACTGGATATCATATTCAGGAAAATCTGGCAACTTGGCTATTCGCAAGCCGTGGTTGTTTTTATTCCAGGGACCTTACGATAGATAAGTTATTCGCATTACGCTTCTGGAAATTGGAATATCTTATTCTTTTTCGTTAATTAATAACTGACGATAAAGTTCATGACCCTGTATTATGAGTGTTTCTGTAGCAAGCAGTATTCCTGGGGTACTTTCACGATAGCTTCGAATCGCCCTTCACATAAATGTATCCTGGAAAACGCACGCATGTCCCTCGAATCAATTTCGAATGACTATTTACCACCAAGTCGGAGTGCCGCATTATCAATGCGTTACACACGAAATTTTTTGGTTGAATTTCACCTTACTTTTGCTTTGACCTTGTAGTTCTTTCCTTCCTAATTATTCACAATTTTTGCTGTACCAAATTAACTCATCAAATCAAGCGAAAAATCGCAATTAAAATAAAAAATATTTATTCCTAGTGTTTTTTTTTTAATTTATGATTATGAAGACGGGTTGTTTTCGTTTATAACGCTTTATACTCTGTGAAAGTATTTTAATTCGGATGACTTGGCTCAGAGACTTTTTGTTTAATTGAAAGATGCAAATATTAATTTTGCTAATGAGCAAAAAATAAAACGCGATTTGATTTCTTCATTACATTGCATACGAATATTAAAGAATATTTAAAGTTGCATTAATATTGCATGAAGCTTTTTTTAAAATGATAATCTGTACATGTTATCATGATTGAGAATAGTTTACATTGAAGTCATTTAATTAAAAAAAATCATGTTGCCTAGTGACAAGTAGGGTTTGAGTAATACTTTCAGAACAAAAGTAACTGGAAAGTTAAATTACGGTGAATCCATAGATTGTGAAACATTTTCCTATAAAATTGTCTTAAGACGATTCCCGTGCAGTGTATTAAGACCAATTTGTGTGGCTAGTCGTTACGTACAAAGTTTGTCTGGAATGTTATGCACTTAAATTGACTCACACATACACACATGAAAAAAGGAAGAAGAAGAAGAAAATTGAAGATATCGTTATAAACGTCAAAGATTCCTCATAGTATGACTGCCCCTTGGACATCTGCATAAAACTGGCTTAGATTTTCCATGCAAGGTACAGACGATGTTCATCGATTCTCCCCAAATCGGATGAAAAGACAAATAGTTAACTATGCCCTACCTTGAGAGGAACCTTTAGGAGGAGCGCTAATGGGCTCTTATGATTGGCTGAACGAGGTTAGGAACAGGGCAGAAAGTCATTAGAGCAATCGATAACCAACAACTGGCTCAGGAAAGTTGAAAGCTAACTACCGACTGGCTTCGAACAACCGAGGGAGAATAGATCTTCTGGATGGCTTTGAATGAGGCCTTGTTAAGAACCTTTTCACGATGATTTGGAAATCTTCAGTAGTTCGGAACAGGAGATTTCTTTAAGGATATCTTGAACCTCGGAAACAAAAAGAAGTTTGCTGGAGAAAGGTAAGAATTGTAAGGGGCTGATGACAATGTTGCACATTACAGCTTTGCTGGGTAACCTTAGCTCTCCACCTCTTTCCCGCTGTTTTTAAATAATTTCAACTACCTCGAAATTTGAAAACAAGAGAGCAGATTCCACCAAGTTTCCTGAATGAATGGATGATGATATCAAAGTGATTTCTTTTTCGAACCAGCAAGTAAACTTCACTCTGATTTAATTAATTGTACAAGTTGCCCATGTTGCTTCCATATTTCAGCTTGATTAACTCAAGTGTGCAGTGTGGCTATAGAGGGGATTCTCTTAAAGGTAGGGATGCATGCAGCTGGAACCGACGAATGGATTACATCCGACTTAATGGGAACATTTTAACTTTTCAGGCTTTCCAACCTATTAAGTGAAGTTTAATTTTAATTTTAAAAGACTGTTAAAAAGATTGTGGTGGGAAATTCTCAAACGAAATTGGAAGTTTTCAGGCCTGTATATAGCTTACACATCGTAGCTGACAAGATATACTGGCTACAGCGCTGACATTTTGCTTATGTCCCTTTGCACTTGATGAGTCGTGTCAAGTAGGGAGTGTGACAGGGACGTAGCGAGATAAAGAAATATATGCGGTGCCCAAAATGTGAAAAAGGTAGAATTTCTCAGTAAAATGGTCGATTTATTAATATCCAATTAACGAAAATTCAAAATCTCGGGGTTGGGGATAGGGTGTTCAGGCCCTCTTGGCTAACCCCCTGTCTGCATTCCTGGGATGCGACCATTTTGGGAATCTAGGACCAAGATAGTCACACCCCCTTTGTCATATGACATTTCGAGGTCAAAAGGGTGCGGCTAAAATGTCTGCACCGCAGTCTGTGTATCTCGTGAGACAATGATAGAGAAGAAATGAAACACGCTATATGATCACGGAATTCGAAATGCTGCGGAAATTTCGGACGTTCCTGGGAAAAACGGTGACAATATAATCGAAATGTGTAATTTTTTTTTTTTTTTTTTTTTTTTTTTTTTAGCGCTTCACTAGAAAATAGAGCTTAGCTCCAGAGCAAAATATACAAAGTGATGGTAAGTTTAACTAAATGAGTTTCCTGATGCTTCAGGTCAGTTAAAGGAGTTACTGTGTAACGACACTATTGAATGCAGAAGCTATCGTGAACATATGAGGCGGATATGAGCACTTCCTCCGAGATACAGAAAGCCTCAGCGCTGAAGCTTTGACGGCATCAATAGGCCTTCTAGTAATGACGTTACCACACTTTCATTCTCATAAAGTAAAAGTATTTTGGTGAATGCTACAAATATTAAAAAGTATCTTAAGTGAAAGATAAAAATTAAAATACGTTCGTGACACAAAACAATTCATTGTGATGTACTCCTTTATTACATTATATAATTAGTTACAGTTAAAAACTGCTCTTTTTTGTAAAATTAATTTTCCTATCTCAATTCATTAAAATGTTGTTATCAGAGAGAAATTTTACCAGAAATTTCGAATAGTTTTACTTTATGAAAATAAATCTGTGATGACGTCACCTTTAGAAGGCCAACTGATGACGTAAAAGCTTAGTGACGTAGCAGTGGTTAGGCTTTCTATATCTAGGTGGCAGTGATATGAGGCAATATAATAGCTTTGGCTTCTATATTTGAAATATCTTCTATACTTGAAGTTGAAGTATCTAATGGTACAGGGCTTCATTGCTTTCGTATAAGCAATGAAGCCCTGTACCACGATTTGATTTCGAGATTTACAAATTCTGCTTTCAATTCGCTGTTTGTGCGATTCTAAATAGGTTCTCGAGATTTCACAGTTAGATATTTTTTACGAGACGGAAAAAAAAAAAACGATGGTGGATTTAAATGTTTAAATGGACAAAACTGAAACATGTACGAAAAATAATCAACCACTTTTTGTAAACGGGAATTTTTATATTTGAAAATATTAAATTTCTACTTGTTCACCTCCTTGGAACCTTAGCAATGGTATTAAAAAGTAGCTGCTTACAAAAAGCGGTTTATCATATTCCCTACATATGGGCTGGGGGAGAGCGTGAGTAGTTTTATGAGATTCGTTACGATAATAGGAATCAAAGCACAATGGACCGTGTTAATGAATGCGTAAAATTAAAAGTGTTTTTACATTCATTATTCTTCAATGATTGGTTTACAGCTAAATTAACGAAAAGATAAGAAAGCCTATATTGTCTCAACAGAAGAAACTACCTGCACGTATTTTCATCAAAAATTTATTCAAAATCCACGTGTAAATCCAAATAGAGAGAGGGAGATATAAATAGTGTAACGGTCAAGAATTTCGCCAGGAGGGCGAAAATGTATGCATCTTCGATATTCGGCAACCAATGGCAAGAATGGAATACTTTTAAATGATAATTATACATTTATGGAAGTTTTAAGCACAGGAAGGTATGGAGAACTGTTTTAACGTCAACCTTAATGGGAAATGATTATTGATTATGAGCATGCGTAATTCAGCAGAGAATGAAATCGGCTTTGTTGGCAAATATCTAAGCTGCTCTTGAAGCTGTAGAAAAGAAGACTAAACGAATGAAATATTTTTCCAATAAGGCTGCTGTAATATAACGACGAAAGAAGGGCATTCTCATTATTTTGGAATACCGAAAGATTTCGCAAACGCCATGACAGTAGGAATCCTTTTAACACTGTGTTTTGTACTTTTAGGAAGTAGGCTGATTTTCGCCTAGTCGCACTATTTACAGAATTCTGTAAATTCTCGGATTCCGATTTTCTGTGTATCTTTCTCCCACTTCACAAAAGGTTCGAAAACCAATAGTTTTAATTTCTTTTTTCCCTGGCTATTAATTTATTTTTTATATGCGTATCTTTTATTGTTTCCAATATTATTCCGTTAACCTATTGCGGAATTTCACCGTAATCGGATTTTCTTGTCTTTTTTTTTCAATCGAGAAAACTATTCGTTTTCATAAAAATATACTGCCAACTCTTCATATATCATGTTTTCTGAAAATAAGAAAATAAAAGAATGATATCTGGCAATTTATGAAATGCGTATTATACAAAACGGAATGCATATTACAGAACAATTTCATAGAACATATAGTGAACGTTGCATTTCTGCAAGCAATGTAATGAAATTTGGTAGCATGATGGGTTGTTACTAAAAAAAATATCTTTAAACTTTTTCAAGGATTTTTTCTTTTTGACATGGTCGTACTAAAATGTACAAGGCACGCTTTGCATTTTATGACATAATTCATGCAAAGTTATGTGTTTGCATGAGCTATATTTTGAAAGTTCACAAAGTATTGATTTCACTACTTTCATGATTTCGTAAATTGACGATAAAAAATAGTGAATACACTAGATTCCGCATGAAAACGGATCATATACAGGGTATCTCACAATAATTGGGACAAACTTTAAGTGGAGGTAGCTTACACAACAAGGAATCAGAATTATATAACAACGTGGAGTCAAAAATGTCACTTACCGTTTAATAATCACATTGGGAAAACTGTTGAACTGTTCATCTGATTTCTAAACCAAATTTCATAAACAATGAGCATGTCTCAAAAAATGTCATCAATGAAATTTAGCAGCATAAATAAACTTTCAATTTTAGTCACTTGTTTTGTGAAAGATGCACTAGTTTATGACGAAAAATGGTCGAAAAGATTTTTATTATTGCACATGTTCCAAAAGGGTTATTAACAGCATAGCTGCCAATTCTTACGCCCCCCCCCCTCCTGGATTACTTATCACTATTTCTTTGTTGGTATTTTGAATTTAGATTAAATCCAACTTCCATACGGAAAGTAAAAGTGTACAAAAGTTGTAATGGATATTCGCCAGAAATATCCGTATAAGTTGGCAACTATGTAACAATTACATGAAGAATGTTTATCGTATCCCACATTGCCATGTGATTCTGATTCATTATGTGCTTTACTTCCTCTTACAGTTTTTCCGAATTATTAAGTGACATTCTGTCTATACTACCTTAAAAGGAATGTTTCGTATCATGGTAACAAGCTTCAGTTACTGTACTTCAGTACATGCTATCACTTCAGTATCTTTCAAAAAAATAATAGAATTAGTTTATTAAAATAGACACGGTACTTTTCTGAATGATACCATTCTACATAAATGCAAACTCTTCCGATATTATTGGAAGATTTTTCACCACAATTTTTAAAATGTTTTATTTTAAATTAAAAAAAAAATTGATTTGATGCATCCCGTGCAGTAGTAGTTAAAGGTTAAATGTCCTCCGATTAGAGATGGGCGGTTCGACTCATTTTACTGATTCGAATCTCGACTCACTCAACACTTCGATGATTCAAATCTTGAATCAATAAAACAACTAAAGAAATTTTCCCTCTCTCTGCACCGAAAGCCGTACTATTTAAACACCCTTCACCCATTCATCGGGTTTCTTCTACGCTGAGTTCTCGGGCAGTTAGCATCTCTCTCTCCTTGCTCGAGTAAAACTAGTGTTTAAACTGCCCGAAATGAAAATACAGGGGAGCTTCGTATGACCCCCTGGGCCTGTAAGATTAAAAGGTTAAGTTTGGTGTCAGAGCATTCGAAATTTTATGTAAGGATGGTAATTCCTAAGGGGGGGTCGAGAATCAATAAAAACGCTCTCCGATGGATAGTTTCCGAGATATACGTTAATTAATTATGGTAATTAGACTAATTAACCATGATTGAGGCTTAAAAGGACTGCAAACATGTAGAAATTGGTTCTGGGATGGTTTCCAGACTTTGGAGTTGCCGCCGGAGGAGGTTAGTGTTTAAAATGCCCAAATTGAAAATATAGGGGAGCTTCGTATGACCCCCTGGGCCTGTAAGATTAAAAGGTTAAGTTTGATGTCAAAGTATTCGAAATTTTATGTATCGATGGGGGTGCACGTCTAGGGGGGGTCGAGAATCAATAAAAACGCGCTCCGATGGATAGTTTCCGAGATATACGTTAATTAATTATGGTAATTAGACTAATTAACCATGATTGAGGCTTAAAAGGACTGCAAACATGTAGAAATTGGCTCTGGGATGGTTTCCAGACTTTGGAGATGCCGTCGGAGGAGGCTAGTGTTTAAAATGCCCAAATTGAAAATATAGGGGAGCTTCGTATGACCCCTGGGCCTGTAAGATTAAAAGGTTAAGTTTGGTGTCAAAGCATTCGAAATTTTAAGTATCGGTGGGGTGTTGAGTCTAGGGGGGGTCGAGAATCAATAAAAACGCGCTCCGGTGGATAGGTTCCGAGATATACGTTAATTAATTATGGTAATTAGACTAATAAACCATGGAGCTGTTTTTTCTGCGATGAGAGAAGAAGAAGCTTTCCGAGAGAAAGCAGTAGCAAAAGCATCACAAGCTGGTATTGATCTCAGGATTTTCTTATCGCCGGCCTCAGAGGCGTAGCCAAGGGGGGGGGGGTTAGGGGGGTCATAACCCCCCATGAGGAATTTTTTGCCATACAAAATGTATATTCTTCACTACATTATCATACACACGTATACATATATATGAGTTGCAGTAGTCATAACCCCCCCCCATGAAAAATTTCTGGCTACGCCCCTGGCCGGCCTGTATTTTTGCCCTTTATCGAATTCGAGATTTCACTGAAATGAAAATGGGAATATCGGATATTTGATGTTGAAATAAAACCGATATGTCGATTTTTGGCCCAGTCCTACTGAGGGGCTGCTGCCCCCCCCCAAAAAAAAATGGGACCCTTTACTTAGCTTACAATTGAACTTTATCTTTAAATTTGATACCCAGCCCACCCCGAAATAAAATCCTGGCTACGCCACTGTCAATAACACTAACTACGCCACTGCTTTAGACCCTATTTTGTATTTCTCTGAATTACGAAAGAAAATAAAATCATTCCCCTTAAACGAAAAACAAGGTAAAAAAAAAAAAAAAACGAAATCTGCTGCAATAAAGCGAAATGTTATTTTGCTTACTACAAAGTCCTTTTGTGAGAGCGCTTAATACCGCCCCTGTATCCTTCATTAAAAGTGACAAGCACAATCCTAACTTTATTTCATTCTATTTCCCTTCACATGAAAATCCGCCACCATGTAAACTTAACGTTCCGTTTTTTTTTTTTTTTTTGTTTTTTTGTTTTTTTTTGAGGGTGGGGGCAGGGGGACATATATTGAAGTTAAAAGTAGAAAAGGGATGTTTCATTAAATTTTAAACAAATATTAAATCAGCCAGACAAGTTGGAAGGAGGGATTTTCTTAATTTTTTTTTCGGGGGGGGGGAGATTGACCCCTCTTGCCCTTAGGAAGTAACGCCTATGCCCCCCGCCAAAAGCAAACGATGTTCGACCCACTCCACACCCACAGACAGATAAAACTTTAAATCCGACCACCAACCAAGAAATGAAACACCAAAGATTCGAAAAAAAAACTTCAATTAAATGAAACATCCTTTCAACTCTTTTCGACTCCTTTCGACTCTGAGTCGATAGAAGATTCGAAAAAACCCCTCCAATTAAATGAAACATCCTTTCAACTCTTTTCGGCTCCTTTCGACTCTGAGTCGATAGAAGATTCGAAAAACTAACGAATCTCAACGATAGTATACAATCACCGAAACAGAGCGAAACACTGAATCAGTAAAGATTCGTTGCTGCACCAACTCAGTGACCACCCACTCATTTACTGTTTCAAATCATCTATCGACTCAGAGTCGTAAAGAGTCGAAAAGAGTCGTAAAGAGTCGAAAAGAGTTGAAAGAGTAAGGGAAAATCTCTGGGAACGGCAAAGGGAAAATAAGTTTTTCTTCCCTTCGCACTTGGAATGTATTTCCCTTGAGGGCTTGAGATTAGAATCAGTAGAGAGTGAGTGTAAAGACTGAGCCACTCAATACCAAGATTCGAATCACTGATTCGACTCATCGAATCATTGGCCATCTCTACCTCCGATGTAATCCGAACAGTTGGCAGCTATACATTTCTGCTTACAATTGCTCTGCTTAGAATAGCTCTGCTTAGAATAACATTTCTTTTCGCCATCCACATTCGTTTCGTTGGGTTGCTTCCAAAAAATTGTACTAAGATCTCTAGAGTAATACAAGAAGAAGGATAATGATGTCTTACTGCTGTGGAGATGAGTCCGGTCTCCAGAATTCCTCCGGCTCTGGTTCTGGTGTCGGAAACTTGGGTTCTGGTGAGGGAGTAGGATAGCCCTGAGGATCATCCTCATTTTCTTCTGTAAAAGATAATATACGTTATGTGATGTTTAATTAACTTCTGTAGAAGATAATCAGAACTTTATTGAGGGGTACAGTTGCAGAATATTTTCTAAGTTTTTGCGCAGTTGATGAAGTTTTGGCATTTTTTGTTTTCGCAATCTTGCTGTAATGTTTGAGTTACATTAAGGTCAGGTGGAGCTATAACAAACTGAAATTTCTGGTAGAAAAAGTATTCGGCTCTCAGACCTGTTTTGGAATTTTCTTTTTGGTTGGAGAAATACGTAATATTTAATATTTCAATTATTACCAGCTTTTATTGTTTTTTTAATTTTTATGTTTTTTTTACTATGCAAGCGTGCACGAGGCGTATCTGCCTATGGTGGCTGCCTTGATCGGAAGACTTTTAAGGAGTTCTAACGCGTATTCACTTTACATCTGGAGAAAATCGGTCGAAACACCAGACCATTAAATCGACATCTAAGTGGTAGACCAGAATGCTGGGCAATCACACTTCAGCCGTCTACCATTTTCAGTGTGTCACCCACTCGTTCATGATGTCAGAAAATCCTTTCTTGTCATTTTTTACCTAATATCTAGGTGAAATAGTACTTTTCCCTCCTTTCTCTCACATCTGTCTTGACATTGAAGAGGCCCCACCATGGCCGAATATCTAAGAGACTGACATGGAAAACAGATGAAATTTGAAGATTCTCCGTTCCTTCCTACCGAGCGGCAGTCTGTCTTCTGTAGTTTTGGACATTTTTCTCCAGATGTAACGTGAATATGCGTCAGAACACTTTAAAAAGTACTCTGCCCAAGGCACCTCCCTCCCCCTGCGTAGGCAGATTTCTCTCGTGTAGGCTTGCCATAACACAAAACATAAACATCAATTGGCACTGAAGAAAGCTGATCGGGTTTAAGGTCGAACAGTAAGGAAATTTGGAGGTCGACGTTTTACTAGACTGAAAACTTGAAGGTGGTATTTTATCTTCAGAAATAAAGGGGAAAGAACTGTGTGGTACTTATGTGCAACTAATGTAATCAATGAGGTTTTGGCAACCGTGCTTAAAAAGCTTTCAATTAATTTTATTTATTTATTTGTTTATTTAAAACAAAAGTATACGAATAGAAATTGCAACAAGAAATGTGCTAAGTTGTTGCTTAAAAACTTTATAAAATGACATACATTAAAAAGTTAGCAAAACAATAGTTTCAGGTGATGTGAAAGATCAACTCTTCTTCAGTTTCGGAAAAGTTCCACCCTCCAGATCTTTCCTGCCGGTATGGATGGTGGGAGAAAAGTGCACCTTTTATATCATCTGAAATAATTTTTCTACGCATCTTTTTATACATGTAACAATTTTAAAATTCAATTTGCAAAGGTAAAAATTAAATATTGATAGGAATAGTTCTGATCCTGAAAATTTATTCGCGAAGTAAAATTAATAAAAAATTAAAAACAACAACCATTCTTTCTTTTAAAATTGTGTCATCATAGTTTCAAAATAAAAATTTCTAACCACGTTTGTGACTTACTGAAAATTGTCTGCCTGACAGGGCCATGTTGGTCACGCATCAAGCAATTGAACGGTACTCCCTTCTTATAATATTACTGTGACACAGCTGCTGACTTTCACACTTTTCTTAGCAGATTTTTTTTTTTTTTTTCTTGTCGGTCGCGCCCTGAATGCAAAATTGAATTAAACTTTATATATAAAATAAAAATCCTTAACAATTGTGGTAAAAAATTCTCCAAACGTGTAAAAGTTGGTAACTATGTTATATTCGTGGCTGACGGGAAAGACTGGCTGTGGTGCTGATATTTTGGTCACACTCTTTTGCCAACTGAAAGCCATATGACCTAGGGGTATAGCCATCTTAATCTGAGATAGCCACGGTAAGATGTCCACACCCATAGTTCACGCGATTTTTACACACGCTGGCAAAAGAATAAGACCCAAATGTAAGCACCACAGCCTGTCTTTCTCGTCAGCCGTGGTAATATTAAGGTCAGGTCGTACGATAACAAGACGGAAGTTTTAGAAGAATAGGTATGGGTTCTCAAATTTTCCAGTCTTAGAATTGAAGAGTTTGAAGCAAAAAGAAGGCAGTTCAAACCATTCAAGCTTGCGGAAAGCTGTAAAACACGTTTAGGAATTAAGTGGTGAATAACGAGACAGGCAGCTCCATCTCCTGAGCAACACAAGATCAAACTATTGGAGCTCCATCCTTTTGGAATCAAAGGAAAGATAATCTTTTTTACTGTAAGAATTTACTCTACGGTGTCCTTCAACATCTCCGTCCGCTTCGCTGTCTTAAATTTAAAATTTAAAAAAAATCGTTTAACAAACTGTAAGTTTTTCATGTTTAAATTGATAGCTTTAGATGCGAAGATAGTCTATACCAGTGATGGGGGAAAAGATGGCACATTCGGCCAAGCAACAGGATGCTACTGCGACTGAGACAAATTACTCGATGGTCTACGAAATTGAGAAATCTAACACAGCATTTGGTGAAATCGAATTCTTCAAGAATTGTTTTCAAATTACAGCTGGTATTTTTTCCCACATAAAAAGAAACTTTTTGAATCAATAATTAAAAACGACATGCTGAGGCAGCTGTTTAACAATTCATCAAAGCTTGATTTCTACAAAAGCTTACCGAAGTCTCATTTCAAGAATTTGATAAAACACGCTCAGAAAATCATCTCTGTGTTCGGGTCTTCATACAGTTGTGAACACATGTTTTCAACAATGACTGTCTGTGAAAGCAAATTAAGGAATAAGAGGACCGTCAAACATCTTGAGAGCGTTTTACGAATTACTTCGAGTAATTTAGACAATTTTCAACAACCTGATTAAAAAATAGTTAACATTTCATTTCTCACTCGGACCCAGTAAGCCCACACAATGAATTAAAAAATAAACCAGTTAAGTCAGCCTAAATACTCGTATTTTAATTCTTTTATATGGCTCTTCCCTATATCCATTTCCCCATCCCTAGTCTATGCATATGTATTATAACTATTAAACCTCTAAGGTTAGCATGCCTTCTGATGGCTGAGGTGGGATAAAATATTCGAAATTTGGCTCTAAAAGCATTCACATTTCGGAGATACTTAATAGGTTGATTGCCAATATTTTTAGTACTTACCTGGATGTCAGCTCCATAAATAGATAACGTTATTGTCACTATAATAACGGTAACGCTACAATATTGTCACTACAATAGCGCTGCTCTCATTGGGTGTTCGGGGTTTGCAAAAGAGGTACAAAAACTTCGATCGGAATGTTCGACGATGTGGAAGAAACAGAAATACTTACGATTTGAGCGTTTGGCACTGGCAGAAGAAACGATCGGGGTGTTCTACCTGTGGCTGACAAAATATACAGGCCGCGGCGCTGACAGTTTGGTCACAACTCTTTCTACCCAAAGAATAATGTGACCTAGTGGGTGAGACCATCTTAGTATTGTTATCTAGGATGGATACACCCCTTTGGTCACATGACTTTTAAGGTGCAAAAGAGTATAACTAAAATGTCAGCACTGTAGCCTGTATATCTCGTCAGTCACTGTTCTACCCTGTGCTAGGTACCGAAATACTATGATCGGAGAGAGTGGTAGTCACCCTGTCGGAATTAATCAACTTAGGCTGTTTCCTTTTTTTTTTTAAATTTTATAGAACTTTTGTACAGTTATAAAAATAAGTAAACCTCAGGAACGAAAAAAAAATCAAAATGACTTCACAAACTTGTCTGTGGAAAATATTGCAGGCTTTCTCTGTAATTTTCGGCATGGCATTTAAAGTGTATTTTATTTACGCTATTGCATAACAGAACTTGAGCAAAACTCTTTCGAATTATTTCGAGTTTTTAATTAAATTCGTTCATTTCTAAAACTGTTCGAAATCTCATTGACAGGTGTTGTTTCTTCAACGATCTTCTTTTGTGGTTTTAACAGGCTAAAGTCAAGTTTAGACGTCTTGAGACAAAGAGTTGTTAGCGAGCTGTGTTTCGTCTTTCATTACAAACTAATGATTCTTCATAATGCCTTATTTATTATGCGTTATTTAATTTCTTATAATGCCCAACAACTAATACCGTTGTTGGCAGATCTTATCGAATGGTAACACCTCTTCATTGCAGCCCTTGCGTTTGCCAACTTTTACATTTCAACTGGATGCAGGTGAGGAAAATAGTGATGGATAATCCTTGGATAAAAACATTGTAAAATGCAGCTGCGCATCTGTCATATATTGAAAATTACAACCGGAAAAAGTTAATTTAAAATAAGTTTATGTGTATTTTCCCGAACGACAATCTTACTGTAACATTTTAATAAAAGAAAGTCTTGCAGAAAGCAAATCATTGTATGACAAGCATATATAAGCTGGAAAATACAAAGCAAATATTTGACTTTGTAAGCTGAGCATTCCAAATGATACGTAAATTCATATAAAAGAGAAACTTCTTTGTTTAATACAGCGTGCGTTTTACTCTCGATATTAGCAAACTTTATCAAAGCTTTTCGATAAAAATAACTGCTTTTCCAATTTTAGAGAATTGGTGCGGCATTTATTGTTAAGTAGGAAGAGAACAGTTTTTTTTGCAAATCTCAATAATATCTTTTTTTATTTTAGTTAAAGTCCTAAAACCCATTTTGATTTCACTTCTTATTTATAATGAAGCCCAGTAGCAAAACAGCACAAACAAAAAGTTCAGTCCATGGCACTGGGCAAGGGTCACTTGACCTTCTAACCCTTGAGTGGGTAGGAAAAAATAGAACCATTACTGGTTTTAAAATTAAACACTGAGGGCACATCGCGTCAAGCCAACCAACAGGCCAGGACATATAGTTTTGCACCTCAAAGTCCAAGTTCACTGGGCACATCAGGTCTTGAACGTTATGGGCTGTTGTGTTGCTAGTTTATTTTTTTACTTATTTGTAATATTATACTTTCACTCAAAATAATAACTCTCATTTAAAAGAGGTCTTTATCGAAAAAAACATATTTAAAAATAAAATAATTGCAATGAAGGCTGACGAAAAGCTAGTTTGTGATATTAAAATATGATTAGGCAAGTTAAGAAAAAGATGGATTCTTGCGTTTTATTTTTTAGTTAAAAATTGTTAACTTAATTTTTGTCAAAGAGTTCTTTTATATAAATAGTGCTTGAAGTTTGAAGTTATCAAGCAGATAGCAAATGCTGTATTTATGTAGTAAGTGTGATTCTATATTTTGATTTCATTAACTTTTCTTTTTTCTCTTGCTTATTTATATGGGTGCATTGAACAATTTACCCAAATAAGCTACTTAAAATTTGCGAAAAAAATTTAATGAGACAAATATTGGAAAATTTTATGTAGATATTGTAAAATTATTTTTTAAGGAGATCGATTACTGTCTTTAATATCATATAATTCTATCAAAATGCTCTCTTAACTTTTAAAAGACAAAATAAGTTCTAACCGATCGATTGTAAGTACTAATCGAACGTAAGTTCTAATCAATTGATTAGTGTCCCAAAAATCTTCTTATATGAAATGCATCAAACATTTATTTAAGGCATTTAAAATCGTTAAGTAGAGCGACTCTTAAAAAGCTTTAAAATGCCATCTTTTGAAGTAGCTGTAAGTTTGAAAAAGCTTGCTGCAATAAGCATGAATAAAACTACACGCTTGCATTCTGGTGTAAATCCACTTGAATGTAACCCCTCGTATATGTTTTCTTTTTTTATTGTTTTTATTTAAAATTATTCAGTTGCATAATCATCTTTATTAATACAGTTGTTTATTAATACAGTTAATATCTTGAAAATAGTATAAAGAATTATCTTAATGTTGACTCATGATTATTGGCAGAACATATAAATGCTCATAGCAGATTTAAGGTTAATGCCAGATCTAAGAGAGGGCTTTTACTGTGTATTTCGAATACTGGGATGGTGTATGACTGAAAGGTAAACTGAGTAGCTACGAAGTGAAAATGCTTATGTATTCATTCAAGTGATACATTAAATACCATTTTGATCACACGATTTGGATTACTTATAGCGGAATCATATGAACAACTGTTCCCCACTAAACACAAGTAGACGACACAAATATCTATTGAGAACATACATTACCAGTACAGTATGTGCCAATACGCTAAAGCAGATGATTCAACAAAATGAGCTTGTTTTTTCACCAAACATTAACAATCGACACAAAAACAATTACTACACATTCATAATGTGCTGTATGACATTTCTGTGTGGTAATATCACATGATAAATAATATTATGTAGTGCATGTGTTTCTGCATTAAACATACAGATGCCAACACAAACATTGATAGACTATGACTGAACAGATTTCAGATTCAAAAGTTTTGTGTCAGCATCATACAACATTTACTAGACAAACTTCATAGAAGTCCACAACAAATAAAAGCAGCTGACAAAAACATCACATTGACAAACAAGGGTCACAAACACAACACCTGAACTGCGTAATTTACGTTAAATATTTTTTTTAATACCTCATCATAAAGTAAGTTGTAAATTTGATTCGAATAATTAGACCAATCACATGTCAGATTTTGCATGTCAGGTAAATGCATGATTTCGAAAAAACCTTTTTTTAACTGTTCAATATACTTATTTTACATATTCCGTTTTCCTAAGTATATTTTAGCGGTTTTAGCCATTTCTGAGCAAGTACATTTTCTGGTCATAAAAGTTTCATGTTTATGATACAGATATAATAAATATTGGATTAAAGAGTAGTTTTCAAGCTAAAAAAAATTTTTTTAATGCATAAGCGTATTATATTACTTGAAAAATAAATGCTGTTAAAAGAAATAAATAAAATAAAACTTATTAGCCAGTTCCTCTTTTCTGCTTGAAAAGGTTTTTCGACCGTAAAACTATCACTGAAATTATTACAAAATTACCAGCATTGATTACTTCAAATTAGATAAATTTGTATGAAAATTCACGAACTATGTCCTGGACTACTGGTACTTTTCTACAACAAAGTCTTAATTATTTTAGTATAGCAAAAAAACTACCAGCACGACTCACATTTTACAACGATAAAGCGTAGTTGTTCTTAAATGTACAGCAAATTCTGCTAATTTACACATCTCCAATTAGAAGCATCAGAGCTAATGCACGTGACAATTTCAGATAATTCCTTGGTGAAATTTCTGGTTGCGTTATTTAAACATTGACATTTGTATTCAAAAGGAAACTGTATTGTTGATATTATTATTTTGAAATTATAAATTACAGTAAATTTCATTAAATACATACGTATTATCAAAGTTTAAAATAATTTTCGTCCAAAATGTAAAACTAAAAATTCCAAGTAAAACGACTCGAAAATATTTCATATTTTAATTAAAAATATCCATTAACCAAGTAGTCTTCTATTGATGGCATCACTACCTCAACTTCTGGTTTCGTAAACTATCAAGAATTTCAATACAAACGACCCACAAGAGCACAACAGAGGAAAATAAGACTTCACACAAGCGTTACAGATCGGGCATGAGGCATTGACAAGCTATTATTAATTATGGGCAAGAACAAGGCAACGAAACAAGCAGCGGAGTGGTGACGTGCATAGTGACGAGAAGCGAGATTTTTTTTTTAGCGAAACAGTTTTTAAGCTAACCACTGTGGCGAATGGTCATCTCGGTCTGTCGTCCGTCGCCAACCGAGCAGTAGCAGTTGGGAGATTGGCAATTGCATCGCTCGTCGTTGTCGTGAATCTTTCCGGAAGTGGATCTGTGTTTACCGTGTTTCCCGTGGCTGTCTTCGATCGTGAAAATGGCGGCTTTGTCCTGTAGGCTTCTCTGGTTCTCGGCTTTGTTCCCGAAGAGCAGCGGGTTTGGGCCGTCGTCGAAGTTGTGCATGGTCGAAGCGGCACTCGAGATCTCCCGTTCTGAAAAGAGATGGTTAACAGCTATGGAGGAGAACGGTTTGCGGATGTGGCCAGCCATTTCCTTAGTTAAAATAAATGGCCGTGTTTAAGCGGTCGAGGAAACGGTTATAGTTAATTAGTGTCCAGACAAACTCCCTGCTGGGAAACTCATGTACTTACACTTTACAGGACTAAAAACGTAAAAAAAAAGGAAAGAGATAATTAATATGTCATTATTTAAACGGAAGAGCTTGAAAAAAAAAAAAAAAAAAAAAAAGAATCATAAAGCGTGATGTAAAAAAATGGATTGAATTTATAACTGGACTATTTACTTAGTAATTTTTTGCATATTACATATTTTCTGTGCATAATTCCATAAATTCATACAGTACGAGTACGTACGGAAACATTTTTTCCAATTCATCAATAGTTTGTTGGATACTGTAACCTAGTATGTTGTTTTCTCAACAAAATTTTAGAAGATTCAACCAAATATTTATTTAATTGCATTTCATTACAATAACTACTGACATAAGTACGCTGTAACAATCCTAGGCAGTCAATTTTTATTTTTACATAGTAAAATTAAATACAATTTATAATATTAACGAGGTAAGAACTTGGTATTTCAAGTTCAACATAAAACTAAAAAATATCCTTTAGATTAACAGGTGAGATATCGTTATGCATTTCTTTATAATATATAATTCTCATAATTAAATAAGTTTCGGCGCACAGTTGTATATTTTAAATTTAAACAAATAACAGATTCTTATGCTTGAACATAACCACCAGAATTTCTTTTAAAGAATTTATAATGAATAATTTTTTATGTTCAAAGTTCGCTAATATCTGAAGAGTGTGTAATATTACCAATTAATATTTTCGATGTGATTTTGTTTTCGATTAACTGTTATAGTTACGTTGAAGAAAGTTTTTCGAAGTTTTGCTAAAACAAATTAGGTCGAGTCATAAGCAACTTCCGCTGCAGCTAAGTATAATAACATAGCTGCGCACAATCCCGTAGTTTATTAATGAATCACTTTTTCTAAACAGTAATTCTAACACAAAGGTTTATGTGTCAAAGCATAGCAAAATTTCTGAGTTTGCTGGATGTTGTGATTACTGTTATGAAAAATATTTAATATACTATATTAGGTTCTAACGAAAGTTTCCCGACACCGCAAATATCTGCACGAACAGCTCGCGTTGACTGTTTGCTCATATTTTGACAAACGATTTTTAGCAGATTAGACTTCCTTTAGAACAGTGTTGTGAAATTCGTAAAAAAATATCATTACCATTGTAGCTCATATGCAGGGTAGCTCATATTGAAAACTATCCCGATACCCGATTAGAGACCTCATTTACTCCAGTTCTAGTGCAAATGTCAGCGAATTATGTGTACAGCTTTCGGGGCTACTGTTGTATCATATGACACCGTGAAGGTTTGGTACTGAAAGTTCAAACACACGGACTATGACATTCAAGAAGCAGAGGGCTGGCCTACTCATGTTCATGAGGTCCGCCTGAGAGAAATTGTGGAAGATCAATATTCAATCACTCGAAAGCTAGGTAAGGCGTTAGACGCTAGTGCCATGTCCATTAGTCACGGTATAGTCGCATAAAATTTGCGTACAAGTTCAATGGCTGGGTATCGTGTAAGCTGACTCGAGCAAATTTGGCAGAAAACTTTAGTTACAACCTATATATATATATAGATACAGGATGAATCTAACTCTTTGGCAAAACTTTAAGGAGTGATAGGGCTCATAATAAGGAAAATCAAAATCTCATAGCATTGCGGGGTCTAAAAAGGAGTTTTCACTTATAAGGTAATAATCACTTTGGGAAAAGTACTGAAGTGTTCGTCTAATTTCTTAACAAAGTTTCATAAACAATAGGCTCGTCTCCAAAAATTTCACCCACGAAATAAAATAGAATTTTTAAACGGTAAATTTTAGTCTCCTGTTTTCGGAGAAAAATACATTAGTTTCTGCCGAACAATGGTCGGAAAGTGCATTCAAAACTTTTTCCAAAGTGATTATTAACAGCTACACGAAGATGACGTTGCGACCCCACATAGCTGTGTGATTCTCATTCTTTATTATGTTCCCTATCACCCCTTAAAGTTTTGCCCAAGAATTTAGATTCACCTTGTATATACTTACAAAACGTGGATAATTACATTCCAGAATTGGTGGCAGCTATGTATTAATACTTAGCTGCATCGGAAGTTACTTATGACTCGACCTAATATAAAGCCAGTGATTTTTGATAATGAGTTCAAAATAACTTCCTAGTAATAAGGCGCTTCATTGCTTTTCTTTTTCCCTCGGTAAATGTTCATTGTTATTAGTTTGGTTCAAAATATCACCAAAACACGCTACTAAAAATTAGTTTTATAAGATGGCAAACCTTGTTCCAACATTCAGTGCTCAGGTTTAATCAAAAGCTTAAACCGTAAAACTTTAACGCGTACTTTGAGAATATCTTGACGTCAAAGCACAAAATAGCCAATTAAAAATGGCTGCGCTTGTAGAAGCTACTTTCCAGTGATCAGAACCTACACTTAGTGTAGATGTGTTTTAGGGTGTGTCTGGCGAGAATATAACTCGGTGCAGAAGAGATCTGTAAGTCAGAAACATGACCAAAATCGTGTAGAATATCTCGCAAGATGTTTCAATGACGTTGTCTGAGTGATTGTCACTTACGCATCCTTTCTGCGCAGATTGGCCCATTGTATTTCTTCCGCTTTCAACCAACACTTCCCTAGATCCAGAAAGCCTGAGAACAGACGCTTTTACGTCATCACTAGGCCTTCTAAGATGACGTCATTACAGTTTTGCTTTCACAAAGTAACACTATTTAAAATTTCGGATGTCAATACAAGTTTTAGGAAATATCTTAAGTTAAGAATAAAAATTAAAATACCTTTCTAATAAAAAATAATTTATTATGATCTATTTCTATATCATACTATATAATTAGTGATGGTTTAAAATTCCCTATTTGTTCTAAAATTTAATTTGCTATCTTAAATCATTCAAATATTTTATGCGGGAGTAAATTCACCACAAACTTTAAATTGTTTTACTTAGTCAAAATAAATGTATGATGACGTCAATTAGGTGGACCAAGGGATGACATAAAACAGCTCCTGTTCTCAGACATTCTATATCTAGGAGGGGTTGATTCAGCCAGCACCTCATACATATAGAAAGCCTAACAACTGAAGTTTTGACGTCACCACTAGGCCTTCAAGTGATGACGTCATCGCATTTTTATTTTCATAAAGTAAAACTATTTAAATTTTCTGGTGGATGCTACAAATATTAGAAAATATCTTAAGTTAAAGATAAAAATTAAAATACCTTTATTACACAAAACAGTTCATTATGATCTATTTCTTTATTACATTACATAATTAATCACTTAAAAATTTGCCCTCTGTCGTAAAATTAAATTTTCTATCTCATATCTTTAAAATACTGTTGTGAGTGAGTAAATTTACCAGAAATTATAAATAGTTGTACTCTATGAAAGTTAAAGTGTGATGATGTCATTCTTGCAGGCCTACTGATGATGAAAGCTTGGTGATGTAGCAGTTGTTAGGCAATACCTCCTACATATAGGAAGCCTAACAACTGAAACTTTGACGTCATCATTAGGCCTTCAAGTAATGACGTCATCACAGTTTTACTTTCACAAAGTAAAACTATTTAAAATTTCTGGTGGATGCTACAAATATTAGAAAATATCTTAAATAAAGAATTAAAATTAAAATACCTGTCTCATACAAAATTATTCATTTCTATCTATTTTCTTATCATATTATCTAATTCGTCACGGTTAAAAACTGCCATTTTTCATAAAATTACATTTTCTATCTCAAATTATTAAAATAGTGTTATTCATGAGTAAATTGACCAGATATTTTGTATAGTTTTATTTTGTGAAAATAAAACTTTTAAGTGTAGGCCAAATGATGACGTCAAAGCTTGGTGACGTAGGAGTTGTTAGGCTTTCTTTATCTAGGAGGTGTTGATTCAGCCCAAAGAAAGGATAATAAAACACCATTTTTGGTTAGCCTTAATCACTTTAAAACTTAATGCGACGCTGGAAAATCAGTCGAAGGTTTGCTTAACCAATTCAATCCATTGCAAGCATCAAACAACTTGAGTTTAATAATTTTTTGAATGTTAAAAATCGAGTTGGCGCAATTGAAATACATTACGAAAGCTGCTTACTGCCGCGTAGGGTGGAAACTGCCTGTGGTTGCTAAGCTTGTCGAAATGCTGTATTGCGTAACTGAAACAACTTCGGGTATATAATTAACCACTTTTGCAACAGTATATTTTTATCAATTTTTTTCAATAAAGAGGCCAAAGCTAATTTTTGACACAGAAGTTTCCATCAAAGTCTCCTGTTTACAAAAAGTGGTTAGTTATATGCCCGGAATGGTTTCAGCTATGGTATTGTCTTGAAGCACCTAAAAGTATGTTTCCAGATATGTTGTCGATGACTTCATCCTATTCTTGGCTGTAATTGGCTGTAGCATATTGCAATATGATAATGAAAATTTAAGAGGTGCGGTGGATGAAGTTTAACCATGTACAAGAATTTTGGAAAGTGAAAAGAAATGAATCGTTGCTTTTTTAAACCTCTATGAGATGGTTCAATTTGAATGTAATATTTTCAACGTTTGAGGAAATCGAACTTTTATGTATAACGCGAATATGTCAGAAAAACTATGATACTAGTTGACACATTCATGAACAAAAATAAAGCACAACTTGAAACTTTTAAGTTACTAAGGAGAGATCTCAGCATATTCGAGACCACGTAAAGAACAAAAAGTACTTTGAAATGACATGATCAGACTTTCAAAACATGCACCATTGCGTGGCTGACAAGATATACAGGCTACGGTGCTAAAAGTCCTGTGATCAGAGGGGTACGACCATCTTAGACCAAGATAGCCGTACTAAAATAGTCTCACTTACTAGGTCACACGATTCTTTGATTGCAAAGGGATGTTACCAAAATGTCAGCGCCATAGACCGTATATCTCGCCAGGCATGGCACCATTGAATTGTAATTAGTGATATTTTAAGCAGGGATGTTAAAATACGCATGCATATGGATGAGGAAATCGCGTTGCCTATATATTATCATGCGATACAAACATGCAGATACGTAAAATGATGGCAAGGGACGATAAAGCCAAAATATAAACTGCACAGAATTTTTGACGAAACCAGAGTATTAAACTCGGCTCTCAAAGTACCTCCTACATGTAGCAAACCTAACAACCGGAACTTTAATGTCATTAATAAGCCTTCAAGTATCAGTGGTATCACAGTTCTATTTTCATAAAGTAAAACTATTTCAATTTTCTCGTGAGAGCTACAAATATTAGAGACTATTTTATGTTAAATATAAGAATTAAAATACCTTTGTGATACAAAAGAATTCATTATGATCTATTTACTTATTACATTAACAATTAGTTACAGTCAAAAATTTGCCTTTTGTCGTAGAATTTCTATCTCAAATCATTAACTGCTGTTATACGTGAGTAAATTTACCAGAAATTATAAATAGTTTTATATTATGAAAATAAAAATTGTATCAGTGGTTGTTTGGAAGGCATGCAAATAACGTAAATCAGTTACACAGCATTAACATTTGATGAGTTAAATGAATTTTATTGTCTTTACATGAAACAGATGATAACGCTTTTGGAATTTTCAATATGATTTCAGGCATTTCCAATATGATGTATCCATGACACGAGTTAACACTGCGTTTCACAAGCATAAAGTACGATAGTACCTGAAAGGATTAATAATTTCTTTCTATTATCTGTAGCCGTTCTGTATTACAAGTTCAGAAACCTGGTGTTATTCTAATCCAACTGAATGGTCGAATATTTTACACATTTCCAATATGATGTATCCATGACACGAGTTAACACTGCGTTTCACAAGCATAAAGTACGATAGTACCTGAAAGGATTAATAATTTCTTTCTATTATCTGTAGCCGTTCTGTATTACAAGTTCAGAAACCTGGTGTTATTCTAATCCAACTGAATGGTCCAATATTTTACATATTTCAAAAGTGTAACGATTCCGGGAATATAACTAACCACATTTTGTAAACGGTAATTTGTATTTTAGAAAATAGTTAAACTACCAAGTCTAATGCATGGTAAGATAGCTTTTTGAAAAAATTGCTCGCATGCGAGCACGCTGTTTATAAAACGTGGTTAATAATGTCCCCGGAGGTGTTGCAGCTAGTCTTTATTTTATAAAAATGTTCTTTAAATTTCTAGCTGTGAAAACTTTTCAGTTAAATGCTGTACAGTACTATAATATTTGTTCTATTTATTCTAAAGTTCCGAACAACGAAAATGAAAAGCAACTTTTAGCTAAATAAATAATTTTTTCATTGCTCACATATCATTTACACTTTGATTTATAGTGTTTTAATGTATTGTGTATAGTGCATTAATGCATTTTATACACTTTTTATGGCAATTCGTAATTAGACGGTCGTCTTCTATTTTTATATTATTTGAGAAAATGTGAATTAATTATTATTTATAAAGGGGAAACAACACCCTGAATGTATAAACATCAGTACTATACTATAATTGGTCGTGATTTCATCTTATTGCTTAATTTACAAAATGAGGTGGTAAATCTTGTTTAGTCTTGCTATTTTTTATTGTTTTTTTCTTTCTCTTTTTACGATTAAAAGTACTTTATACTGAGAAAATCTATGATCAGTAAATAAATGATAAGTAATAAAGCATATTTTGAACTGTTTATGCGAAATAAAGTTTTGAAAAATTTTTATCTATTACTTAATGAATTAAATTTTTACGTTTTTGTTCGCATATTTTGTTACAAATTTTAGACGATTAATTACAATAACACTTTTATTTTCAAGAAATCGCCTGTAAAATTTCTATTGAGTTCACATTGAAATTTCTAATAATTGTACCAAATTATGAAAACAAGTAAAACTGATTGAATACTTCTTTTACGAATATAAACATTCTTTCTAAAATTGAGTTTCCTTCTAATAAAAAAGAGGAAATCATAAAAGTTTCATAGTCCATATGAAGGGATCCATAAAATTTCATTACATGAAAATAACATTCATAACATAAACAAACATAAAAATAAATTTCACTTTTCCCGCCTTGCGCGTTCCATGTTATTGAACTCTTCTAGCAACAACCCAGGAGATAACATTTTTATGTAAATTCTCATTTTACACTGCCTCAAAAGATTAAATTTACTACGCTATTTAAAGGGAAAAAATATCGTGTGCAATAAAACTAAGATCAAAATTTAATAATTTTGATGAAGTTTACAGAACATTCTGGAAGTTTTATTATGCTGTAAAAGTAGTAAGCAAATATTGTAAACGTTAAATACTTATTTCGTTTTCATTCAGCAATATTAAAACGTAAAGTCTTTTAAATAATGACTATATCTAAATACACCTTTCTTCTTTTTCTCTTTTTTTTTAGCACTCGGGTGCTATTTCTTTCAAGCACGGGATTTTTGTCTACGCGGCGCGCCGTGGTCACTTTCCCGTTTGATTCATGTTTTCTGCTGAGTGATTTGATATTGCTAACGGAAACATGGACTATTCCTTCGGATGATTTTCAAATAAAAGGATTCACTTTGGTCGAACGGATAAACAGTGGTTTCCAAAACAGAAAGCCACCTGGAGTTATGATTTTTATAGAGGAAAATTTTATAAAAATCACTTTATAAAAAGAATATGAAACACTTTACCCGTGCCTACACAAGCCAGATCAATGGTGTTCAAATGGTCATCGTGTATATTCAAGATTATGAAATAAAGGATCCGATTTCATAACTGAAATGGATACTTTAGATTTTCCAATACGCACTAATCCAAAACATTTCACCGCTAGGGGCGAAACAACAATTGATCCAATTTTCAGCAACAAAATTATGCGAACAGGAGTCTATATGAGCACTTACAGTTATAATTTTCCTCTATATGGCAGAATTGATTGAATAGATTAAAAAAAAAAAACTGAAATTCTTCCAGCCGAGTGCGTAAATAAAATCTGGAAGAATTTCAGATTTTTTTTTTTTTTTCAAACTAGAAAAACCGTATTATCATGTAACGTATTTCATAGTATACTCTGTTACATAGAATTAGTACAGTAAGAAAAATGAAGTGAGCCGTTATCAATTTTTTATATTACATTTTAAGTATTTCCTTAAGCAAATGAAATGAAATGAAGATCTAAACATGTCGAAAATGTTTTTATCAAAACATAATAGCGTTAACACTTCAAAAGTGCAATTTTCACCAATTAGCAGAAACTTATCGATACCAAAATCATGCGGTACAAAAGTTAAGAAAGAGTTTATCTTAGCACTGAGAGTACTTTAAGAAATCACATCTTTTAAACTTGATACAAAGTTTATAACAGAATGAACAGCATAACGCGCGCGCACACACATACACACACACACACGAAAGCTCAGGTTGTTTTTCTGTAGAAACTACCGTGAAAACATTGATGTAAGATTACTTATTGTTTAGTTAGTTATGAAACGCCTAATCTTTAAAAAAAGAAGATAACACTTTTAATTTAATCTATGACACCACCATGGACGAGTGGATAAGGCAATGAATATGGTAAGCGGCCGATATGTGAAGGTGTCGCGTTGGCTGTATCGGGCGACTGCTGATCTAATGATCTTGAATTTTGGTCAGTTTTCTTCCGATGTAAAGTGAATACGCGTTAGAACCCTTCTAAGTATCCCCCGACCAAGGCACTCCCCCCTCCCACGGGGGCAGGTGCCCCTCGTTTAAGCTTGTCATAACATAAAAACAAACAGAATTAATTTAATGTACACGAAATACTTAACGAGGTATGTAGTATGCTATACTATTAACTTAACAAATATTTTTTCTTTTTTTAAACGTCACAAATTGATGTCACCAGCAGATGTTTTACTTCATTTCAATCCGACCTAAGTATCAGGTTTTTAAAAGCTACGATATCGCCAGCCTTGAATCATTGAACTGACTGGCTGATAATATGATTTTTAATGGAGTGCCTCGGCAATACAGCCACATCTCCAGTATGAGCTTTAAGAATAATGTAATAGGTAACATGCATAAGAGCAACGACAGAATCGGGATAATAAAGTCAGATATCGGACAAAGAAAATGAATCAACGGAGGAACCCTGAAGTACATGAAGTGCGGTCAGTGACGTGAGATGTGAGTGACGACCGGTTTTCCTGTTCCCATTCATGCTAGTGAAACTGTAATGATCAATAAACAATATCCATTTATAATTTCTGGTGTTTAAAATTTTTGGCTTATTTCATTGAAGTACGTTTCTGTAATGTTATTCATTTTTATTTTAAAGCACATACAGTAGTTTTTCCGTCTATCTTTTAAACTACAACTTAAAGCAAAAAAAAAAAAAAAAAAAAATCATCGTGAGTTTGAAAGCCATATTTTCCTGGACAATTCTCAGGATTTTTATAATTAAGATACTAATCTTAATTTTGGCTGAATTTGAGATTTTTGTGTGAGAGAGAGTTTATTGAGAGCTGCTACTTTTTTTGACCCGTGAGAGTTATCGAAACACGACCACTATGTGTAAGGCCTTCATCTCTGCTGCTCCTTGCATGTAAATGCATTTTTATTCCAAAGAAAGATCGTAATTAACAATTACAGAAGGACACAACAGAAGTACAAACACAGGAAAGTGTTAGCCATGGGTTAACGGGGTTCGATCCCGAGGTGCACAAACCCTTGCTCAGAGATCATTATCTTTTAAGTAGGTACCATTCGGAGCACGCGTTTACTATTATTATGATTAAAGCGTTTGGAGGTACCAAGTTTCCAGCCTGCGTGTAACCCGGAGTCACACTCTCTCCAGGGGGATTAGTTACGGAGGCCTGCATGACGGGTACGGGTGCGGAAGCCGGAGCGTTTGGTGCTAGGCTGGCGGTGGATTTCCGCTATCTCGTGCTTGGAAGTTGTGTCGATGTGGATTTCTCCAGTCATCCTGTTCCTAAGTTCCTGAAGTTTTAAGGAAACGTCCCCGTCCCCTGTCGTCCTGTTTACTACAACATGCTGTTCAGGCGTCATCTCACCGATTCCGGTCCATGGACTGTACGGAGTGGAGGCAACACCTCCTACATATAGAAAGCCTCACAACTGAAACTTTGAAGTCATTATCAGGCCTTCAAGTAATGACGTCATCACAGTTTTAGTTTCACAAAGTAAAACTATTTAAAATTTCTGGTGAATGCTACAAATATTAGAAAATATCTTAAATAAAAAATTAAAATTAAAATACCTTTCTCATAAAAAATTGTTCATTCCGATCCATTTTCTTATCATATTATCTAATTAGTCGTGGTTAAAAACTGCCATTTGCCATAAAAATATATTTTTTATCTCAAATTATTAAAATATTGTTATGGTTGAGTAAATTCACCAGAAACTTTTTATAGTTTTAAGAATCTAAAACTTTTAAATGTAATCCTAGCAATGACGTCAAAGCTTAGTGGAGTTGTTAGGCGGAGGCCTAGTGAAGGGGGCCTAGTTAGGCGGAGGCCTTTCAGTTGTTAGGCTTTCAATATGTCGGAGGTATTACTCAAACGCCAACCATAATACCCTTTTTCTAAAAATATTTTACGGCTATCAAATACCTTCTTAATGTAAACGTTTAATTACTAGATTTATTTAGTTATTGGATTACTCAAAAGAAAATAGTGGTGGGTATTTTTTTTACAGTACAAAATTTGGCAGTGGTGTTTTACGCGTTTTCTGGGCTTGACTCGAAAGATGCCTGGTTAGATCTGCGTTGACCTAATTTCGCATTTCCTTTAGTTGAAATCAGCTTTGGTTTTCAGGGATGGAACCTTTCGTCTCTCACCTGAAAACTACGCCCACGTTACTTAGGAAAAAGTATGTAGAAACTTTTGAAAGCCGTAAATTGCAAGTTTCATCTCGAACTCTTTTTAAATAATAACAAAAAATTTTCAAGAAACGTGAAATGCGTTTTTTTCCACTTTTAAATTGTGATTTTTATTTTATCGAAACATGACGAGTACTAATAGGACCAGTGATGTAAAATACCCGGGTATTTATTTTCAAGGGTAAATACCCGGGTATATAGCCAAAATGGGTATTTACCTGGGTATTTATTTTTGAATGAACACTATTGTTTAAAAAAAGCTTGTATTGGTGGGTAAGGATATTCACACGCACACACACACACACATACATATATATATATATTAACTATAAAGTAAGAAAAAAAAAACACAAAAAAACGAGAAATTTATTAACCCTTTACAACTTTTTAATTTCATAAAACTTCCAAAAATATAATTATGAAAAGAAGCTATATGATACATGTTGAATAAAATACTTGATTAAATATAGCCTATAAATATAACTGTTGGAATAAAATTGTTAATAGGAAGAATAACAAGGAGCAGTGTATTTGACAATTTGAAAAAAAGGAGAGAAACTCAACTATACTAAACATATGCACACAGTAAAATCTAAATTACGAATCTGAATCTCAGGAGACCGAAAATCAAACTTGTAATTCTGAAAAATTGCTTAAATGGAAATTTTATTATAAAAAAATTGGTATTAATGATTTTTTTTTATAGAAATATTTTGTTCATGAATCTGAAATATTCATAAAAGTTTAAATTTACCGTAAAAAATATGTTTTTAAACCTATTACTTATAACTACAAGTTTTCTACCTATTTGCATGTAATTTTTATTTTAGTGATCATTAAATCAATCATAAGATGCATATAATCACCTCTCCCCTTCAATAACAAACCATAATAAACTATCACAGTTTAAAAAATAATAAATATAAAATAAGCTCTGGGATATAATAGTAAACTTAAATTAATCTATGAGGTATATTAATCAATGTAACACATTAAAAATATTGCCAAAGCTGTCACTTGCACAAAACAATTTAAGAACTACCATAAAACATCCTTCATTATTAAAGTTAGTGAAAAAAATGCGGTATGACTGATAAAGTAGTTTATGACAAACAATTAAACGCTTAATAGTAATAAAAAAACACTACAAAAATGCTCATAATGAAGTCTTAAAATTAAAAACTTAGTATTAAAAATAAGGAACAATAATAGAAATCTAATTGGTATTAATCATAAATGTTGTTAAGAACAGTTATTCCATTCTAAGTTGAAAATACCCAGTTTTTGGGCCTTGGCCTTGGGCCCAGGCCTTGGGTAAATACCCCAAAAATATTTACCTACCCAGTGGGTATTTGCCCACCCCACATCACTGAACAGGACATTTATTAAGGGGCGTATGCAGGAGGTGGTTGATAGGGCTGCAGCCACTCCCGTAATGAATGAATATAAGATATTGAGAAAAATACGTATTCGTGGGTTAAAATTACCCTTGAGAAATTTGACGTTCATCTACGGACCTGAGCCAAACCTTCGTTTCTTTTTCTTTTTCTTTTTTCGAATCATGTTCTTCTAATAGGAAAGATATTAAATTCGATTTATAAACTTCTTTTTTATGTTCTGTTTTTTATTTTTTAAATTGAGTTTTACATGTGCACATGTTTATGTTTATGCAAAAAAGGGGTCTATTGCCACACCCTCTAAGGAAAAAAAAATTACGTTACAACCATATTTATAAATTATACTGCTTTTCGATTTTGAGTACTCAACCACCCCCGGAATGAAAAAAATAAAAAACAATCCTGGCTACGCTAGTGATCGGGTATGATAAACCGAAACTGTGACTACTGCAAAATTAGGTATTTAAGCTGCATCAAATTTTTACAATCATCCCAGGAAATATTTATAATTTTTCGGTTTTCAATGCCGAAAGAAAGAAGACTAATATATATATATATATATATATATATATATATATATAACACCAGAAGAACTACTTACTGCCTTTTAGTTTATCTGCAGGATCCGCCAATTGTGTTTCGTTACGAAACGAACGGGGCGGAAAGAATGAGACTGGTTTGTAGCATTCTTAGGTAAGGTGGTGCTAGATTCGTCACAGCTACTAACTCTTAACACTTTTTTTGCTACATTAGCTACCAATATTTTTTCACTGGTATTATGAATTTTCAAAATCCAAATTTCAAAGTGGGATTGTACGGCAGTCCTTAGTAGGCAAACTGCAGACAAAACTGTGAAAATTGGTAGCTGTGGTTTCAACATCCTAGAAATTCTATTCGATGCAAATGTTATTTTCTTTTGAAGTAATATCATCTAACATACGAAGCATGAACGCGCTTGACTTTCTGAACTTGATCTGAAATTCCGCCATCAAATCAACTGACGATTTATCTATCTACCGACTATATTAACGCTCCGACTTCCGGCTGAGATGATTTCACGCGTTCGCTAAACGAGAGCGGCGGGATAATTTCGCTTCTCCGGTTTTAATAACAATGTTTCGTGTTTTTGATGAAAAACCTACTCACGCAACGTGATTTATCGAACGGTCGGCGACTTTATTAAATCCCGAACTTAATGTGATTTGTAATTCTAACTGCGTCTATGAAAATGCGAAAATAAACTTATCAGCGTACTTGCATGACTAATTAAAAGGAAAAGGCTGTTTCCGAACGCCGGGCATTTTTATCTGCGCCAGAGAGTTGGTCGATTTCCTTCGAATTTATTAATCTTGGAACAGAATCGTGGTTATAAGGAATCGATGTGCTTTCCTGAATTAAACTTTTTTCCCCTTTTTATATTATTCTTAGCACTAGAGTGACACAGGGAAACTTCTCGGCAGCGACCACCCTCCGTTCTGCGAAAAATCTGTCGTTAGGAGAGGTGATCGCTCAGAGAAGTAAAAACATATGATAGCCAAGGTGAAAAAAAACGCTTTAAAAAAAGAAAATCTGAAACACTTTCAGCTTTTAAATATGTGCTAAAGGGCTATATATTAAAAACGTATCATGATCCATGGGTCTTCCCTATTTACTTCCCTTATTCCATATTAAGTTGGAAAGTGTAACATTATTCATGAGTGTACCTTATTTTTCTCATTTCTTCTATAAAACACTCTTTGAAATTGAAATCTATCTTAAAATCGCATACTAAAACTGTTTTACAATTTCCGTCAAGCATATTCCAACTGTACTTAACCATTTTAAATACTATTTGGAATGTGCATCATAATCCATGAGTGTGCCGTATTTGTCAATCTTGGGTTGATTGCTACTTTAACGCCCCGACACTCGCCAAGGTGGCGATAATTAAACGTATGTAGTTACTACGACATTTTTTTAAATTTATGTGGCAACCGTAATTTAGAATTAAAATGGCGATTTGGAACAACTTGCAAGTACAGCATTCCATTACTTATTTATTTATTTTGGTTGCTAATTAATGTAGTTTTAACAATTAAGTGTCTTCAAATTCCTGAACTCTTGCGTTTATTGCTAATATGGTCAGTTTCGTTTTCATCTAGTTCTTTTGGGAGCGTTGAAAGTTGTGCGCAACTCCTAGGCAACCATAACTGCAAAGTTCGTCAAAGTGGGGCGATTTTTTAAGTTGGCGAGAGTGGGGGAAGTTAAAATAGGAATCAACTCTTTCTTGTTCCATAGAACACAACTTTGGAATCGAAATCTATCTTAAAATCACCTACCGAAACTGTTGAACAATCTTCACCAAACACAGAGCTGCCAAGTCTCCGGCTTTTTTCGGGAGATTTCCCACCACTAAATTTTACTTACAAATTTATATTTAAAATAAGTCCAAATATTTAACCCAAAATAAAACTGTCTAAAAATTGTGGTGGGAAATCTCCCGGAAAAAGCCGGAGACTTGGCAGCTCTGCAAACATATTCGAACTGTACTTCACCATTTTAAATACTGTTTAGGATGGGCATCATAATCCAGGAGTGTGCCGTGTTTCTCTTTCTCGTTTCATAAAAAAACATATTTGGAATTGAAATCTATATTAAAATAGCCTACTAACACTATGTTGCAATCTTCACCAGGCATATTCTAGCTATTGTTTTCTAGTTTCTAGTCAAATTCGGAAGATATCGCCAGACTTGGTTCAGTTTTGAAGCTATTTCTTTGGCAGCAAACTTGGCGATCAATCATCAAAAATGGCAAACCTTGTGCAACTTTCAAGACTTTAACCCCCCCCCCCCAACCTCCGTGTTATCTCGCAAATACAAATCAAAAGATCTTCACCGTGACAGTTCATGCCTACAAGATAAGTCTACAAATCATGCCAAAAAGGTCGCGCAGACATAAATCTGGGCGTGAACGAAATAGCAGAAATAATGTGTGTTTTGATATTTATGAAATTGCACACTAATACATAAGTAATTATACAAACACATTTTTAAATTTTAAATTTTAATAAAATATTTTGAATTTTCATATTGTTTAATTCTTTTTCCTCTCTCCGGGAGTACTTCTTTCAGAGGCTGTACTCAGGGGGTGGAGACCAGTGAGACGGACCCCTCCGAAATTTAGAATTTTGTCAACAAAGTTTTTTGATGTCTTGATGTGAAGTCTTTTTGATGTTTGGACCTGCCTCCGAAATTTTAGGCATCTCCCCCGAATTTTTTTTCTGCATACTGCTAAGCTTCTCTCTTTACTTCATTTTCTTTTTCCCATTTGACAAAAAAATAAAAATAAAATAAAATAAATCTGACATTCTTTATGCATTCTGAATTTGCCATAATAAAACCTATTTGTTTTAAAATTTGGTTTTTGGCCTTTGCCACAACCAGAAGTAATCGAAAACTTTTTCTCCGAATTTCTTTTAACATGTGACTGGAGCCCATCAATGTGCTGCTCCAATAGTTGTAAAATCTCTCTTATAGAGGTTCGTGAGATCTCTTCTACAGGACCTTTTAACATTAAGTAGATAGAGTAAAAAATCGGTCGTTGGAAGATGGGGTCGCTTAATAGAGGTGGTTATTCATTTAAGTTTCACTGTATATGAGAAAAGGACACGCCGCGCTTATGATAAACACATATTGAAGTTAAACTTTTAAAAGGAGGACGTTCTCCAGTTTCTTATTCGAACTACACAAATGTATAGGGCAAATAGGACAAAAAGTTGGTGACTTAAAAATTGGTCGTTGGAGGAGGGGATAGCTTAATAGAGGTGGTTGTTTATAGAAGTACAATGTATTTCGTTCATTCCGAGTTTTTCCGTTGAAATATTTTTGTGACATTTTTTTCAGACATGATTTTCATTGACACATTTTCATTCCAGTTTTCAATAGGTTGGCGGATAGCCTGAGGGGGAGAACAACATGTTGAAATTCGCCAAGGCTTGTAATTTATGATGATTTTTCACCGAGTCTGACGCTAAGGAACAAATCCCCAAACTGAACCTAATTTGGAGATGTCTTCTATTTTTGGCGAGAAACTGTCGGAGGTTACAGTTCATTACACAAAGAAGAAGTATAATTAATATATGTCTGAAGGAACTTGTAAAAAAGTTTTAAAAAGCGATTTTAGTATAGATTTCAATTCCAAAGGAGTGTTTTGCTGACAAATACGGTCTGCTTTGTATAAAAGGTGCCCCATAATTATTGGAACAAATTTTAATGGGAGGTAGGGCACATCGAATAAGCTATTCGAAGCGAATAAGTAATTCGAATAAGCTATTAGAATTCATAGTAATATGGTAACAAAAACAATTTTCGTCTACCCGATAGTAATAGCCTTGGGAAAAGCGTTATAAAAACTAGCAACAAAGCGTTATAAAAACTATTCCGGTCGCACTAGTTTAAAAAATTTCACCAGTAAAATGATCTAGAATTTTTAAAATTACATTTTTTATTTAGATTCGAAGAGAGGATGGATGTATATTTGACAAATAAAATTCCAAAAGACTTGCAGAAAGCACAGGCTCTTTATACCCGAAACAACATGGTTGGAGTACCAAATAAAGTGGTGAAATTGCTTTTCCAAAATAAACTCAGCTGTCAAAAAAATGTTAAATTATCTAAGGCGTCGCAGACAGTCTTTTTTTTTTTTTTTTTTTTTTTTTTTTCAAATTCCTACCTCTATAAATAATAGAGTAAAATATTTTGCTGCTTCAACAGTTGTTAGATGTTCTTTTAGATGTTAAGGTTCGCCTATCAAACCATTTAAATACTAGGCTATATAAATAAAACTTTGACGGAGATAGGAATTTAAAAAAAATAGGACTGACTGCGATTCCTGTATAAGTGCATAGTGCTTCATACAGCAACTTATGCTAGACAAATCTGGGGATATACTGACAAAACTATTCTAGATATATTATCACGGAAACACAACGCAATTGTTCGCCGAATGCGGCGTGGACACGGGTACCTGACTAATACTGTTATACGGCGAGATCTCGGCAAATCTTCCTTTTAAAAAATTGTCCATCAGATTGGTGAAGAATTCACCAATCTCAGTAATGTTCCGAAGGAACTATCGGCTGAGCTACCAGATTGCGATTTCCTTGAAGAAGTAAACTGTAAATGCCCAAGGCGGTCTCTCTTAGGTACCGACTAGGAACTTTGCAACCACTATTCTAATCACTGTCACTGTTTTTTCACATCTTACTGTGTTTGTGTATTTTATGTCTAAAATTTGTTTATTACGAATTAATTGTAGTGTTATCTCATTTTTTAACTATGTACGTATTGCTGATTAATTATTTACATTGTAAAAAAAAAAATTCTGGATGTGACCACGGCTCACACGGAGGCCACATTTATTTAATCTTTGAACAAAGAGGTTTTTTACTAAGAAACTGGAAATGTAGCCTTGAATGACCTAGGCTTGCCATATAAAATTTTGTCATGGAAAGCTTATATTTCAGGACTTGTACGAAAGTGACTACTAGCAGCTACATGCAGACGAAGATTCCGACCGCACATCGCTGTGTAGTTCTGAATCTTTATTATGTGCCTTATCTCCCCTTCAAATTATTCCCAATTGTTATGGGTCACCCTGTATACTGCAGATAACGAAAACTGAGTCTCAAGGTAGGTTTGAATTGTTATTAAAGCACAAAGAAAATGAGAAAATTATTTTTAAACAATAAACAAGTTCAAATTTAAACTCTTTTTTTTTGAGAGAGAACAATAAACATGCACTAATTAGCAGACAGAATTTATCGAACCTTTTATAGGATAAACCCCCCCCCCCGTAGTTACATATTTAGCTGTATTTGTCCTAAGTAACTACATTGAAATCCTGTTATTTTGTTTTTCTCTTGGGAGCAAGTATTTGGTTCGTGGGGCCTGACGAGTATAGCCGATCTTACTACCCATTGCTTTATTCCATTCAATTCCATTTTATTTTTCATTTTTACCACTGTTTGGATTTCTATTTATTGGATATATCTACTTCTGCCTTTTTTGGATACGATTTTGTGTTCATTGAATATATTTGACTAACAAACTGCTGTAGAATGATTCCTTGATTCGTAAGTTTAGCCATTTTACTATTATATATGCACTTACATTCTGTACTTCACTTTTCACTTTGTCCACATAATAGTTATCCCTTTTATTGGTTTCAATTATTTTGCTCCTAATGAATATGTTGTGTCAGCGTATCAGTGTATAAAATGTCTCCCTACTTCAATACATATATCAATCATTCCATGGATATTTAGAATTTTGTATCCGCTACGTGGATACTACGTTGATTCGTAAGTTATGCCTATATATATATATATATATATTATATATATAATAAATTACATTATTAATTATAATTACATATTATCCATATTTTAGGAATAAAAGCCGAGATCAGTAGTTTTGGGACATTCTGTATATTTGACCATCTTATTCATACCTTTTGTTCTACAGAGTGGTCATAATTGAACTTCTCCTATACACAGGGTTTTGCAGCTAAAACTGATGAACTAATTTTAACCACATTTGGTATATGTACTGTAATACATGAGATGCCAAAGATCGATCCAGAATTTTTTTTCGTAGTCCCATTTTTGGGAAAACTGTTTATTCTTGCGAATTTCAATACCTATTTTCGTGAATTTTCATACCAACTTTTTAAAAAGTCACATTTTCACTGAGAAATTTTACAGAAAAACTATTAAAATATAGGGTAAAATGGCAAGGAAGGGTTGTTTTAATCAATTGTATTTCTGTAAAGGGGGCGTTCTCAACGACTGCTTTTTTGTGAAGGGGCAGAAAAATGAACCCAGAGTTCGTATGCATCAGTCCCTGGATGTGCTCAAGGAATTAAGAAAAAAGTTATAAAAATGTTGATTAGGTGGCGCTTTGCATTTAAAACGGCAAATTTAACACTGGAAATGTGTTATTTGAAACGTACAAATAACTTCAACGCCTATCAAATAGGTCTGTAACATCTATTTACTAATTTGAGCATAGCTGCTAACCTTACTGATTTCTTGGGGTAAATCTGGCTTCAAACTTTTGCCAAGCAATTTGCTGTTAAAAATAGAGATGGCCAATGATTCGATGAGTCGAATCAGTGATTCGAATCTTGGTACTGAGTGGCTCAGTCTTTACACTCACTCTCTACTGAATCGAATCTCAAGCCTTCAAGGGAAATACATTCCAAGTGCGAAGGGAAGAAAAACTTATTTTCCCTTTCCCGTTCCCAGAGATTTTCCCTTACTCTTTCAACTCTTTACGACTCTTTTCGACTCTTTACGACTCTGAGTCGATAGATGATTTGAAACAGTAAATGAGTGGGTGTGGGTGAGTTGGTCACTGAGTTGGTGCAGCAACGAATCTTTACTGATTCAGTGTTTCGCTCTGTTTCGGTGATTGTATACTATCGTTGAGATTCGTTAGTGTTTCGAATCTTCTATCGACTCAGAGTCGAAAGGAGCCGAAAAGAGTTGAAAGGATGTTTCATTTAATTGGAGGGGTTTTTTCGAATCTTCTATCGATTCAGAGTCGAAAGGAGTCGAAAAGAGTTGAAAGGATGTTTCATTTAATTGAAGTTTTTTTTTCGAATCTTTGGTGTTTCATTTCTTGGTTGGTGGTCGGATTTAAAGTTTTATCTGTCTGTGGGTGTGGAGTGGGTCGAACATCGTTTGCTTTTGGCGGGGGGCATAGACGTTATTTCCTAAGGACAAGAGGGGTCAATCCCCCCTCCCGAAAAAAAATTAAGAAAATCCCTCCTTCCAACTTGTCTGGCTGATTTAATATTTGTTTAAAATTTAATGAAACATCCCTTTTCTACTTTTAACTTCAATATATGTCCCCCTGCCCCCACCCTTAAAAAAAAAAAAAAAAAAAAAAAAAAAAAAACGGAATGTTAAGTTTACATGGTGGCGGATTTTCATGTGAAGGGAAATAGAATGAAATAAAGTTAGGATTGTGCTTGTCACTTTTAATGAAGGATACAGGGGCGGTATTAAGCGCTCTCACAAAAGGACTTTGTAGTAAGCAAAATAACATTTCGCTTTATTGCAGCAGATTTCGTTTTTTTTTACCTTGTTTTTCGTTTAAGGGGAATGATTTTATTTTCTTTCGTAATTCAGAGAAATACAAAATAGGGTCTAAAGCAGTGGCGTAGTTAGTGTTATTGACAGTGGCGTAGCCAGGATTTTATTTCGGGGTGGGCTGGGTATCAAATTTAAAGATAAAGTTCAATTGTAAGCTAAGTAAAGGGTCCCATTTTTTTGGGAGGGGGCAGCAGCCCCTCAGTAGGACTGGGCCCAAAATCGACATATCGGTTTTATTTCAACATCAAATATCCGATATTCCCATTTTCATTTCAGTGAAATCTCGAATTCGATAAAGGGCAAAAATACAGGCCGGCCAGGGGCGTAGCCAGAAATTTTTCATAGGGGGGGGTTATGACTACTGCAACTCATATATATGTATACGTGTGTATGATAATGTAGTGAAGAATATACATTTTGTACGGCAAAAAATTCCTCATAGGGGGTTATGACCCCCCTAACCCCCCCCTTGGCTACGCCTCTGAGGCCGGCGATAAGAAAATCCTGAGATCAATACCAGCTTGTGATGCTTTTGCTACTGCTTTCTCTCGGAAAGCTTCTTCTCTCATCGCAGAAAAAACAGCTCCATGGTTTATTAGTCTAATTACCATAATTAATTAACGTATATCTCGGAACCTAACCACCGGAGCGCGTTTTTATTGATTCTCGACCCCCCTAGACGTACACCGCCATCGATACATAAAATTTCGAATACTTTGACACCAAACTTAACCTTTTAATCTTACAGGCCCAGGGGGTCATACGAAGCTCCCCTATATTTTCAATTTGGGCATTTTAAACACTAGCCTCCTCCGACGGCATCTCCAAAGTCTGGAAACCATCCCAGAGCCAATTTCTACATGTTTGCAGTCCTTTTAAGCCTCAATCATGGTTAATTAGTCTAATTACCATAATTAATTAACGTATATATCGGAAACTATCCATCGGAGCGCGTTTTTATTGATTCTCGACCCCCCCTAGACATATACCCCCATCGATACATAAAATTTCGAATACTTTGACACCAAACTTAACCTTTTAATCTCACAGGCCCAGGGGGTCATACGAAGCTCCCCTGTATTTTCATTTCGGGCAGTTTAAACACTAGTTTTACTGGAGCAAGGAGAGAGAGATGCTAACTGCCCGAGAACTCAGCGGAGAAGAAACCTGATGAATGGGTGAAGGGTGTTTAAATAGTACGGCTTTCGGCGCAGAGAGGGGGAAAATTTCTTTAGTTGTTTAATTGATTCAAGATTCGAATCACTGATTTGAATCATCGAAGTAGTGAGTGAGTCGAGATTCGAATCAGTAAAATGAGTCGAACCGCCCATCTCAAGTTAAAAAAAACACAAAAAATTTATATAAAATAAAACTATTTAAAAATTGTGGTAAAAAATCTCCGGAAGAAATCGGGAAGGTTGAATTGGGGTCATTTGCTGATCTGAATTACTGTACAAAGAGCCGCCTAGTGGATATGTTTGGGACGGAACATCTTAAAATATTTCTTGAGCGCATCTCGTGTGCACCCACTATGCCAAAGTTGGTGTCAATCGGGTCCCTCATTTCAGCTACAGAATGTTGTTCATAGGATGAGTAATTAATCCTGTATATAGTTTCAACAGCGTATAAAATGTAATAGATCATTTTCACGATTATGTGCGAATAGTCTATTATATCTAAATTTCATGAAAGGGCAGAAATCAAGACAAAACCCTTTGTCCCTCTTTATTTCCGATTAGTTTTAAGCAATACACTACTCATTTCCGTTAGTTAATATTATGTAGTATGCGTAGCTCGTGGCACAAACTCTCGTTCTAGGAGCTGTGAATTAATTTCCCAGAATATGGAAAAATTAATTATGTGCTAGATTGTGGGACACTATTGTAATTAGAAAAGCAGACGTTTTGGGAGTTGATCAGTTTACAACGCATTTACGCTAACCTAAATATGCCAAACATATTTAATATGGTCGTAAATGTTCGAGGATGTCGTTATAGTTGCAATTAAGGTTTATTAGACATTAAGTATGTTTTAGATCAATTCAGTTAAATTATGATTAAAGATTAAAAAACACACGTTAATTGGTGTAATGTAATAATAAGTTTTCATTACCAGTTAAATTTTAGTTAACGAGTTACTAAACTAGTTAAAACAATACGATTAACATGATCTTTAAATAAAAGTAAATACCGTATTGGCCGGAATATAACGCGGCCTCAATTTAACGCCACCCCGAACTTTTTCATCAAGATAATTAGAAAAATCCTGTAGACCTCGAATTTAGCGCGAGCCAGTTTTTTTACGGGCAATGATCAGTCGAGAAACACCGCGTTATCTTCGGATAATACTGTAAATCTGAAAACTGCACAAATTATGGAGATCATACTATTGTAACTAACATTCAATTCTACTTTTAATCATTTTACAGGTTAACTGTAAAAGTACTAAAGTGTGTCAAATTATTATAAATTTGAGTGTTCCTTTCACAGAAAATCGGGAATAAAAGTTTTAATTTGTGCTATAAAGAAAACAAATTTAACTTACAGGCTAGTCATTTTTCGACGTGTTTAAAGGAATAAATATTAAATAAGTGTTTTCATAATTTTGCTTTATCGCCTTAGTAGCATGATCTATGTCCGCCAAGCTCCATCGCGCGCGTCTTTCCTCATGCTTGTAGGAACTCTGCCAGATCGTGACCTTCGCAAACAAGGCCTGCTGACTTAACTTTTGAATCATCCAATGTAAGCCGACCTTAGACGCAAATTTAAAACTTGTGTAGTAATATTATGATTGTGGTTGCTTATCATCAGTTTATAAAATTAATTATTTCTTACATTTATTTTGAATTATTATTGATTACGGATTAAATATGACACAAAAAATGCATTTAGAAATTGTGTTTGCAGCTCCAATGTTTAATACTTGATAAAATGATGATAAGCAACCAGAATTTTAATTTTATGTTACGTATTTTAAATTTATACCTAATTCGACATGCTTAGGATTACGCAATCCTAAAGCCCTTAGTGGCGAACGTCACGGCCAGATGTGTGCCATAGATTCCTTGCTTCGTATACGCAATTATGCCCGTCTACGACACAATAAATTTCTGCAAACGCACAGTCGATCGCTTACTTCAAAATTATACAGAAGTGTTGCAAGAATTAGCAATATCCAAGTTTGTAAAATTTGTTAAAAAAAAAACTTTAAAATTTCTGGTTGCTAAAGTAAATATTGCTTCATAAAATTTATTTAATTAAATTTAATATATGTAAAATCTTTAAAAACCACACATCAGGATATATAAAAAAATATGACGCATAATTAATTATTTCAAGAAGCTTTTTCTTATCAAAAATATCCTGGATAGCTAAAGTTTATTTTTTTTTCAATATTCAAAGTGACTATTTTGGGTGGCTGTACAGATCTATAATTTAATAAATATTACTGTTATACTTTCACATAATTTCTTTTGCTTTTACACTTGCTGTCGCAATATAGTCTTCTATCAGTCTTATAGAATTCTGTTTTTGATTATTGTTTAAATTTTGTAAATCAATATCGATGGTATTTTAGTAGCATTTGGAATTTATCACGAAAAATTTGTTTTAGAATTTTATGAATGTTAAATTACACTGTCACTGCCATAGCATACTTAGAAAAAACTATGATAACATATATAATTTTTCGATTCGATGACTATTGAACAGGCCCTGATTTTCCAGTAACCCCAGTAGGCCCAGGTCTAGGGCCCCCGAATGTTGAAGGCTCTCAAAAACAAAATCCCAATTCAATTTTTCTTAATTTTATCTTTTTTACAGCAAATTTTTATATATCCTTTCAAATTTTTCAAAGAATATTTTAAACAAGTTGATAATCTGCTCGATGACTAGATGACATTTATAAACAGGGGTTGAAAAATGTTGTACATTCTTAGGTATTTTATGTACAGCGTGAAATTGTTTGTTAAATTCATCATGAAAGATAATAGATGTCTGCCATTTTGGGGAAAAAAGCAAGAAAATCTGAAACACTTTCAGATTTTAAATATGCACTAAAAGCCTATCATAATTTATGCGTCGTCCCTATTTTTCTTCCTTATTCCATTAAGTTGGAAAGTGTATCATTATTCATGAGTTTGCTGTATTTTTCTTCCTTGTTCCATAAAACCCATCTTTGGAATCGAAATCTATTTTAAATCGCCTACTAAAACTATTTAACAATCTTCGCCAAGTATATTCCAACTATACTTCACCGTTTCAAATGTGCATTATAATCCATGAGTGTGCCGTGTTTGTCTTTCTTGGGTTGATTATTACTTTAACGCCCCGACTCTCGTCGAGGTGGCGATAATTAATATATGCAGTTACCATGACGATTTTATGTATTTATGTGGCAACCGTAATTTAGATTAAGATGGCGATTTGGAACAACATTGAAGTACAGCATTCCGTTATTTATTTACTTATTTTGGGTTGCCAATTAATGTAGTTTTAAAATTAAGTGTCTTCAAATTCTTTAACTGGTGCCTTTTCGCTAATTAGTTCACTTTAGTTTTCATCAAGCTCTTATGGGAGCATTGAAACTTGTGCATAACTCCTATAAACCCATGACTGCAAAGCTCGCCAAGTGCTGCGATTTTTTAGGTTGGCGAGAGTGGGGGCGTTAAAACAGGAATCAACTCTTTCTTCTAATATAAAACACATCTTTGGAATTGAAATCTATATTAAAATCGCCTACCAAAACTCTTTAACAATTTTCGACAGGCATAGTAAAATTATACATCACCTTTATAAATACCATTTGGAAAGTGTATCATAATCTATGAGTGCAATGTATTTGTCTTCTCTGTTCCATAAAACATTTCTTCGGAATTGAAATCTATATTAAAGTCGACTACTAAAGCTATTTTACAATATTCGCCAGGCGTTTTCTAACTATACTCGTAATATATTTATAATAAATTATCGTGTTTTGGCACAAATTTAGAGATCGATTATCAAAAATTGCAAACCGTGTGCGGCTTTCAACAAGAAAAATATAGATAGCAGTATCAAAACGAATTAAGTGTTAAGAAACGCCCTCCCCCTTTACGTTATCTGACAAACTTATCTGAAAAGGTGATCACCGTGACAGTTCATATTTACAAAACATGTTGACAAGATCTCGTAGACAAAATTCTGGGAAGAGCTAAAAAACGATGCAGACTTTCGGCAGCAGGGCGCAGCCCAAAAGTAATTTTTGGAAATTTCACTCTGTCTGCTCCCATCCCGACTTGGGCCTGTTGTTAAGAATTTTCTAAATCCGGCCTTGCTATTGAATGAATATTAATAAAACTAGCATCCTGGGGTTTCGCCGTTACCTCTTGGCACTCCACCTGCAATCGAAGGGCATTTTACGGTTAAGGTAAAAAAGTGAGCGTCTGAAAGACCTATGCAGGTATTTTGATTTGCTTGTTCTCACTCGGATGAAAACTGTCTCAATTAAAAATTTTGTAGAATTAGTTTTTCTTTATTGAATTTCCAGTTGCAAAACAGGTTTTTCTTAGAAAAGATAAATTAAAACCTCTTTTATAACAAATATAAGATGATTTCTATTTCTGAATAAAAATATTTTACAGACAACTTATAAACGTCAATAGCATATAATATTCACAAAAAATTATGATTTTTTGTTATTCTGAATTTTCTTAGCTTAAAGGACTGTCTCTGTGGATCTACGTTTAACTCTGAGCTATAGAAATAATGACGATATCCGTTTGTTGTCTTTGCAAATAGTATCTATGGCCCTTTTTTTGCTAAAAAAAATATAGATAGCAGTATCAAAGCGAATTAATCGTTAAGAAACTTTGGATTTAGGGTTTCATTTTCAGCATTCGGTTCTTCGAAATCTATCATCCAAAAGCAAATTTTCTAAAGAACGTTTATTTTTAAAAAAGGCCTACTTTCATGTATTTGTAGAACATTTGAGTAAATTTCTATTGAGTAAGTTCAAAATTTTGTGCTAAAAATGATATTTGCTTAGGCAGAACTTTTATTTTTACTTAAAAAAAGACTTTTTTTCCAATAATTTTTCATTAAATATTAATTATGAGCTTATTTAAGCATTTCCTTCGTTATGAATAAGAACAGTCTGAAATTTATAATTAAAAAAAATATTACGATTTACATCTTTCAAGTATTTAAAAAGAAAAAAAAGTATGAAAAAGACCAACAAACCTCTATTGTGGAGGGAGACATGGTGTAGAAGTAGCTCAGATCTCAAAGAGTTAAAAAATATCTACTAATATTATTAATGAACTAATTATCTGTAGAACATAAAACTCAAATAAAGAAAGTAATAATAATAATAAAAACTGGAGGAATTGCATAAAACAAATCATCACGATAAACTCGCACATAAAAGGAGCTGGAATAAAATATTAATTGGAAGTGCCCAATGCGTGGAGGTTTCGTTTCATTACAGTTTCATTCTCAGAAAGAATCAAGCGACGTGCTCATAAATAAAGAGTAGCGTTCAAAGATTCGAATAATTTCCCGTAATTCATTCAAATTTGCTCTTAAAAGTAACCACAAAGAGCGGAGAATAATAATCATTAATCCCGATGTTGGAGGATATTTTTGAGTTGATAATTGCTGAAAATCAGTTTGTTCCGAAAGGTGTCACAATGAATTTGATTCTCCGTCTAATTATAATAACAAGCTATAAGCTGCGATTTATTCGACTAAATTCTCCAATATCGATTTATCCTGAGTCGGGGATAAGTAAATAAAATCCCAAAATAATGAAGAAAAAAAAATTAATCCTAAAATCTCGGTTTATATTGATATTAAGATAGTGAAGCTTATAATAACTAAAGAATATGAAGACGTCGTCAGAGAAAATAGTCCCTAATGTTCTGCGTGAATCATTAATATGAGAACTGATATATGCAAATTGAGCATTTTAATTTTCTTCAGAATACATAATTAAATTTAAAAAATGTAATTTTGGCGAAACATGGTACATAAATTTTAAGCTGTATAATGTTGTGTTGAGTGTTGAATACATTATACGATCATGTGCATTATAATCACTCAAATGCATAGCTGCTAACTTTTACATATTTTCTTGAAGATTGTTTACCACAACATTCAAAGAGCTGTATAATAGATTAATAAAATTAAACCTGTGTCGGGAAGGGCGATCAATTATTACTATTATTATTATTTTGGCTAGAGCAAAGCAGTAAGAGATAAGTTAAGCCATTTTCTGCATTTTTTCTTGAAAAAAAAACAAAAAAACTTAATATGGAATATAAAACCCCAATGTCACTCGCAATAAAACGATGTTTGCGTCATCGGATAGAGGAGAAAATTTTCATTTAACCCCTTGCCGGTTCAATTTTTTCGAATAGGAGGGTCAAAACATGTCAATTTTTTAATGCACATTTTGATATATATACATTTAAAAGCATAATAACACTATTCTCACATAAGATTTCCTAAATTGTGCATATTGCTACCATCTAGTGGGCAGAAAAGTAAATAAAAGTGTTTGAAAGTAAAAATAAATAATTTGGGAAAGATCACATGAAAAATAAAAAAAATTCCTACTGCCCAAGCTACACTTGGGATAATCCCGAATGGAACGTTTTACCTGCCCGATCTGAGCTCGGGCAAATCCGGTAAGGGCTTAAAACATAAAATGAAGCATTTTCTGATTCGAGTTCTCCTCGAAAAAATCGTTCCAAGGTGTGTTAGGGCATGTTCTATAAATGCCGTATATAAAATTTGGTAATTCTGCGACCACCCGTCTCGGCGCTTTGCGATCGAAAGGCACACGCAAAAGAAGATCGGAGGTCACAAACCTACACACATACATAACCAGCTACAAACTTTGTTTACCCTCGGATTTTATTATATAAGATATATATGTTGTGTGTGTGTGTGTGTGAAGAATGTCTTTTGTATGACAAAAAAACCGACTCATGGGAGTGGTGTTATAATCCCCCTAACCAAGTAGCTACGCCACTGCTAGGGATGTATTTTGTTATATTTTGAGAAGATAAAATGTCAAAAATAAAAAAAAGTAACAGTCATCATGCTTTCTCTACGTTTTTCTATGAATTGACGCTTAATTTTTTTTAGCTCTCAAACAAATTCATCAATAGCAAAACTCCTCCCTAAAGTTGTAAAGCATATTTCTATAATTATAATACAAAATTTTGGAAAAGAATTGATAAATATAGGAGAGGAGGGAATTCTAAAATTCTTGATTCTTTAAATAAAATTTGAATTTTAAAACTTTCTATTAAATTAATGTTTGTTTCTCAAGTGAATTTCTTAAAATTTGACAATAATCTTTAATAGAATGCACATGACATAAGTAAAAATCCTTAAACAAAAAATTACTTTAAAAGGTGAAAACTCCCCTTAAGCTAATCAATAACTAAAATGGACATCAATCAAACAGCTAATAGAAGAACAGCTGGATGGATTGCCTAACTGCCCCTAACTCTGAAAAAGTGCAGCCGTTGCCACAGATGGATTTCAGAAACGCTAATATGTCGGTCGATCTAATTGCCAATAGCATGCCAAGAACTTTTTCGACACAGCTAGCTGTGTGGCATGCGAATGAAGATTGCATATTTAATCAAAACCAAAAAATAATAAAATAACAAAATGTCGATTTAGAAATGTAATACAGCTTTTCAAGTTTTCGGTTCAGAAGCATACAACTCTGGAACAGGTAAAGGTAATATTTTTACCTTCCTAAATATTATGTACAAGAAGAAGAACATCTGTCACTGTATATTTTGAAATTAAATCAGCAATGTAAGTATCGAACTGTTCAAGTTCATTGTAACCCATTCTGTCTTGCATGACAGCAATTTTAGTGCATTCATTCTTGGTATTCCTCATACTGTAAATTGAAAAATAATACATCACTGTCTTGCACACTGGTTGACTGATGACCAGAACTATCTGCCAACTCTCCCATATCGGCAATAACGCAAGATGCCATTAAAGAATTAAAAACAGAAAATTTTAAAATATACACATAGGGTGCGCTTTACATGGATAAATGGCGAATTGAACGAAAATAATGATTCAAACTAGCAGAGTTGCCAAGTACTACGCAATATGTTTAGCCACTACAGCTTGAACCAAACTTGTAATTTGAACCAAAACAGCAATTTTTGGCTCAAGTTACAGCGAAATTTTACACCAATTTCTTGGCTAGTCACATGACATGACAAAATTTTATTATTTGGAACACCTAGGCCTTCCAAGGATACATTTCCAGTTTCTTAGTTACAATCCTTTTATATTCAAACATTAAATAAATGTGGACTTCATGTGAGGGATTTGTAGGCTAGTTGTAAGTTTAAAAAAACATTTTAAAATAAAAACTGTTTGTAAAAAGTGGCTAGTTGTATTCCGGAGCAGTTGGCAACTCTGAAACTAGTCAATAAATTGTCAAAAACTATGGATTCAAAGTTGAAACTCATTGCATATTTCGGATTGGGAATTTATTTTCTATATTTGTAGTTTCTCCATGCAAAATTTCATGTAGCTAACATTTTTAAACGAAAATTTGTAATTAAAAAATTCTTTGTTCACATCTCGTATAGCAAAATATGCCAATGTTGGTAACCCGTTTTAGCTACAGAATGCTGTTTATAAGAAAAATCTTGAAGTGGCAGATGATAACTTTCTGCCCTTCTCATTGTACGTGTGTGTATTCACGATTGAACACAACTTTTCCCAACATAACACTTTATTAAAACGAAAACATAAAACAGATAAAACACAAACTGGCACCTTGTGCCGAATACAAAAAGGGGACTATACCCCAGGCGTAGTAACTCGCTACATACGTTACTAACTAGCTACAGACCTTATATAGTGTCGCTGTTCACATAGCAACACGTTCACATTAGCATAACTCTGCTTCTGTGGAAAAAACTGGCCTGGTTGCGAAAACCCTCTCGTGCATTCAAGTTGATTCTCTTGGAGACTCGTGTCCTGGAGGTGGAGAGGGACATAACGCAAAGTGCTGCCGCCGCAGTACCCCCCTCCTAGTGGAAACGAACTTGCAGACGTTCCGGGGGTTTGCTGGTACGTCCTGCGCGTGTGACCGTAGTGTTTCCGGTCAGATCAGCACTTTTTACCTGTTGCTCGTTCAAAGTGAAAGCAGGCTTCAATCGATCAACGGTGACTATATTTTCCTGGCCTTTCATTAAAATTTTATAAAATTTATTGGTTCTCATTAGCACAGGAAATGGTCCGTCGTACGGTGGACACAGCGGTGGTTTCACAGAGTCCTTACGGACATATACATCTTTGGAAGTAGCTAGTGATTTGGGAATGAATATTTGTTCACGGCCGTGAGAAGACGTTGGCCGAGGTACTAGGTGCTCCATCTGCTGCTTTAGTTGTCGAATGAAGTCTGGAACATTAATATCTGTTGCAGAGGGCTGGAAAAATTCTCCAGGGAGTCGAAGCGAAATGCCGTATACCAGCTCAGCCGTGGTTGCTCTCAACTCTTCTTTATAGACGGACCGAAGTCCTAATAGAACAGTAGGTAATTTTTCCAACCATTGGTCGGTCAGACAGGCTTTCAACGCAGTTTTCAAACCTCTATGCCAGTTCTCTATAAGGCCATTGGCCTGTGGATGATAAGCTGCACTACGATTTCTTTTTATCCCAAATAAATGTAAAAGAGAATTAAACAAGCAAGATTCAAATTGCCGACCCTGGTCGGTTGTGATAGTTGTGGGCACGCCAAACCTTGCTACCCAGTTTTCGTAAAACGCTCTAGCAACAGTGTCGCTGGCTATGTTAGTGACGGGTACTGCTTCAACCCAACGTGTAAATCTGTCGATCATTGTAATCAAATATTTAAAATTTTTGTTTACGGGTAAAGGGCCGACTAGATCTATGTGTACGTGGTCAAATCTATCTCTTGGAACAGTATAATTCTGTATTGGGGTTTTTGTATGTCTATGCGTCTTAGTCAACTGACAAGGAATGCAACATTTCGTCCAAGTCCGTGAATCCTTTTGAATGCCAGGCCAAATAAAACGAGAACTTAGCAACTTAGCTGTGGCCTTCATACCTGGGTGAGACAAGTTATGTAAATTGTCAAATACTTTCCTTCGAAAGGATTCTGGAATGTACGGACGAATTTTGTCTGTAGATACCTCACAATACAAGGGAGTTTGAGTTTCTGGAATTGTCATTCGTTTAAATACTAATTTAGTGTGTGTACTGATTAGTTTTTCAAGTTCTTTGTCACCCTCTTGTGCCTTTGCGATTGCTGAGTAATCTAATGTACTCGGGAAGGTAATGGATTCGACTCTAGAAAAGAAATCGGCAGGGATATTGTCGCGTCCCGGGTTGTAGCGAATATCCGTACTAAACTGACCGATGTAGTCTAGGTGTCTCAGTTGCCTAGGAGACCATCTATCTCCCTTCTGATTAAAGGCGAAGGTGATTGGTTTATGATCCGTGAAAACCGTAAAAACACGGCCCTCGAGAAAGTGCTTAAAATACTTGATAGATGCGTAGATAGCGTACAATTCTCTGTCATAAGTAGACCATTTCTGCTGTGCAGGTGTGAGCTTAGCAGAATAAAATGCTAAGGGCTCGATTACTTGTGTATCCTGCTTTAAGCTGATCTGGTGGAGAGAACTGCCTATAGATGTACTACTTGCATCGGTGCATAAGCAAAGCTGTGCGTCTGGGTTGGGATGTACCAATAATGCCGCGTTAGCTAGCGATTCCTTACACTTCGTGAAGGCTTCTAGTGTTTCGGTTGTCCACGAAATAACCTTTTTGCTATTATTTTTATAGCCTTTTAAAAGCTCGTTTAGAGGCGCTTGTAATTTAGCAGCCTGCGGGACATTCCGTCTGTAAAAGTTCAAGAGTCCTAAGAAGCGTTTTAAACCTTTACATGTTTGGGGTTGTTCGAAGTCTAAAATTGGTTTAACTTTGCTAGGCAGCGGTTTTATGCCGTGTTCGTTAACCAAGTAACCCAAGAATGGTAGTTCAGTGACCCCAAAAATGCTTTTAGACAAATTGATTCTAATGCCGTATTTGTTTAGTCTTTTAAACAGAGTTTCGAGATGAGTCATGTGCTCTTTCTCATTTGAACTGGCTATTAAAATGTCGTCTAAGTAAGCAAATGTAAAGTTTAAGTCTTGTAGGACCTCAGATATGAACCTTTGGAAAGTTTGAGCTGCATTACACAACCCAAAGGGAAGGAATTTGAATTCCCATAAGCCGAAAGGTGTGGTAATAGCGGTTTTTTGAATGTCGTCTTTGTGCACTGGGATTTGATGGTATGCACGGATGAGGTCGATTTTGGAAAATATTTTTTTTCCGTAAAGTTCATTAGCAAAATCATGTATATGGGGAAGGGGATATCTGTCAGGAATAGTAATTTTATTTAAAGCTCTGTAATCGCCAGTCGGACGAAAATCAGTACTATTGGGTTTTGGGACCATGTGTAAAGGGCTGGCCCAACACGAGTTACTAGGTCTACAGATTCCCTTTTCTTGCATGTATTGAAATTCCTGTTTAGCTATTTTTAATTTCAATGGATTTAAACGCCGTGGCCGTGCGAATACAGGTTGTCCTGTTGTTTCAATTTTATGCACTGTATTGTGCTTTACTTTCATATTAGAAGGATACGGTTTAAGTATGTCGGGAAATTTTCGTAATATATTTTTAATTTTTAAATCCTTAGCAAGTAGACTAACATTAGGCGAACTCTCGTTGCAAGCGGAACCTAGAGCTGCCTTGGACGAACTTGGATCGCGTAAACAAAGTCTTTTCAGATCAATTAATAAGCCAAAGTGTTTTATAAAATCAGCACCAATTATTGGTCTGCTAACGTCTGCGACCACAAACGGCCACTGAAAAGACCGATTTAACGCAAGATCGAGTTTTACTAATTTAGTTCCGTAGACTTTGATACGAGATCCATCAGCAGAATACAATATAATATTTTTAGGTCCATTATACTGAGTATTTTTTGCTCTGGGTAAAACGCAGATATCACTGCCACTATCAATTAGATATTCCACCCCAGATATTTTATCTCTTATAAAAAGACGGCGACTTATAACGTCCTTGTACGTATAGTCACATTGCGCCGTATAATGCGACCGGCCCTCTAGTTTTTTTAAGGAGTTATAATTGCACGGCTCTAGACATTTGCGAGCACGATCTTTAAATTTTTTATGATACCAGCACACCGTTTCAGAGGAGTGGGAGGGTGTTGATCGAGTAGAGGGTGTCACACGGTGTGGGGGATTACGCTGAAATTTATTATTAATGAGTCTCGTACGACTAAGAGTGCGTGGTCTAAATTTATCTTTAAAGACCTTGTCAATTTTTCGAGTTAGTTCTGTCAATTGTTTTTTTAATTCCTGCACCTCATTTTCCGAGTTAGTAGTATGAGTGTCTAGACTTTGTATTTCTGAACTAGAATTACCCGTGACTTCTACGATTTTATCTGCCATGAGAGCTAATGTATCTAAAGTACCCTCATATACAGACAAGATAGCTTGAGTGTCTTTAGGCAATCTTTGTAGAAATAGAGTTTTTAAAAACTCGGTGTCTGTTTTATCGGGTGCTAAGTGCTTCATTTTCCTTAGTAAGTGGGAAGGTTTTTCATCTCCTAACACTAATTCCGAAAGTAATTGCTTTATCTTTGTTTGTTCGGAATCCGTGAATTCGGCTAAAAGCCGTTTTTTTAAGGTATCATACTTTAGAGTGGGGGGAGGTGTTAAAACTACATCACTTACATAACTTAAGATATCAGCATTTAGACTAGACACTATGTAATAAAATTTTGTAGAATCTTCACTAATGTTCGCGATGTGAAATTGTGATTCTATATTAGCGAACCATAAATCTGGAAATTTTTCCCAAAAGGGTGGTAACTTGAGAGCTACGCGACTAATGTCGCCGGTTTTCACCGCCTCTACAGACGTTTCACCATTCATTTTTGGAAAGCCTGACTGAGCAACCAATTAAATGGGGATGAAGAAAAATGTATAAATGTTTGTTTAAAACTTGCCACCTGTCTTGTCCGTTGTCTTCAAATACTTGATGACGGTGCGCGCAGGAAAGTCGAGGCAGCAGACGAGAGGAAATCTTTACCCGTAGAACACCGTTCTTTGCAATAAGGCGGCTCCAACAAACTCACCGAGGGCCAGCTTGACTGTAGATCTTGCCCAAGCTGCTGAAGAGGCTTGACTTTGAACATCGATCGAACTTCCAGAGTAGCACACTTTGTTTCTTACAGAAGATGGTTTTGTCCTATTCCGGGTCACCAGTTGAAGTGGCAGATGATAACTTTCTGCCCTTCTCATTGTACGTGTGTGTATTCACGATTGAACACAACTTTTCCCAACATAACACTTTATTAAAACGAAAACATAAAACAGATAAAACACAAACTGGCACCTTGTGCCGAATACAAAAAGGGGACTATACCCCAGGCGTAGTAACTCGCTACATACGTTACTAACTAGCTACAGACCTTATATAGTGTCGCTGTTCACATAGCAACACTGTTCACATTAGCATAACTCTGCTTCTGTGGAAAAAACTGGCCTGGTTGCGAAAACCCTCTCGTGCATTCAAGTTGATTCTCTTGGAGACTCGTGTCCTGGAGGTGGAGAGGGACATAACGCAAAGTGCTGCCGCCGCAATCTAATTGTAACCACTTCCTAAATGACCCGTGTACATTCAAAAAATGCTAGTAAAAGCCTGAACTTCTACCTTAATTAGAAAAAAGAAAGAGAAAATTCCATCCTCCACATTATATACTGCTAAAATTCATCTTGCTACAGAAGGCCGATGCTGTGCGGATCTTTATATCCGGCCATAAATTCGGATAACTCAAGGCATGCTTTTAAACCATTCGAGCATTAAGGGCGCCATTCAAAACAGAATGCTGTGGCAAAAACTATTACCTTATTTTTTTTATTTGGAAAAATTGCACGAGCAAAGGAAGTAGAATTCCGTAATTTAATGTCATTTGGAAACATTTTAAAACGATGTCCTTTTTTCTCATGATTCTTTGAAACAAAATTCTGCAGCCATTTCCATAACATTCGAATTTATTAGAAAACCTTCAAATGTAACAATGTTCACTGAAATGTTACATTTGAAGGTTTCAAATGTACACTGAATGCAAACAAATTGCAAGCAGGAAATTCAAAAGGAAAAGCTGTAAATAATGATAAAAACAAACAGCTCAAGAGCCTGGTCCCACGATTCAGTTCTAGAAAAGTTGTTGTGCTCATGCGCCTTAACTGTTGGTTCTCTCGAATGCGGTAATCTGTGAACGCAGCTATTTGAAGTTGGGTTTTTCAACAGTGGTTCTCGGACGGTATTGTTCCGCGACATTTTACTGCCGATCCAAGTGCGCCAAATTTAGTAAAAATGATCCAGACACAAATGTTCGGATGAGACAGCACGCTCTCATAACACATGATTCCATGAATAAAATACACTTATTATTTTTGGTGCTGGTCCGCGAAATATTTTTCCTGTATTTTTGCCAAAGTATATGCCATTGTTTTATTTGCCAAGGTACAAATGTATTTTGAAAATGTATTTCAAATATATGTATTTGATACTGCCCAACTCTGCCTCTTACTCACCATTGGATGTGATACGGTACAAACATAACTGTCAACATTTACGGAATATAACTAACTACTTTTTGTTGACAGTATATTTTTTGAACATTTTTTCAAAGCAATAGCAAACCCACATATTAAACGGACTGACTGAAGGCAACACCTTCTAACAGAAAAAGCCCTACCACTTTTCCGTTACCAAGCTTTGACATTATCATAGCCCCCCCCCCCCCCCCTTATAGGTAGATGCCCCTCATTTAGGCTTGACAGAACACAAACACGGGGGGGTTAAAGGGTATATTAATAAGATAATCCATTTCATTTCCAGTGCCGACTGGTGCAAATATTTAAATCAGTTTTTCTCAGCCTCTATTTTGTCACCTAATTGTTGCCATAAGCCAGATAAAAGGTTTCCATATTAGGCCCAAAACAGCTTCATGCTTGCTCTTACTATATGTGTCTTTGTTTATGGTTCGGCTCATGCCTCGATTTTGTGCTTACAAAATTAAACATATGAAATTTATTCAACTTCAAAGCTTGCAATTTTTATTTAGATTTTTAGCACTTGAGATTTCTTTCAATCATTGGTTTTTTGTCTACACGAACGCGTCGAGTCACTTTTTCAGCACTTGAGAGTGCTATTTCTTTCAATCACGGGTTTTTTGTCTTTAATTATAATTCTTTCACAAAAAAAATATTTTTTAGATTACTTAAACTGCATTAAATTGTGATAATGTATAAACTGTACAGTATTATGTAAGTACATATGTATTTAGATATTGTTTATTAAATACGTATGTAAATTCTTCCTTTAAAATGCATAATAAGTTCACATTAATTGTTGGTTTTATTTATCTGCTCCAATTATTTAACAACTAAGTGAATTATTAAATTTTTTAGCAAGATTTCTGTTTAATATGAACTCATATGATAATTTTTAAGTTCTTTTTGAAACTCCGAATATTTTGATTCTCCGGACAGGGTTAAGTCATATTTAATCCGGATGATCCATGTCTTTTATCTTTTCCGTACGAAGAACAGGTACACACCGATTATTCCTGTGTTTTCCTTACATATAAACTAAATACTATTCACAAGAAATATGTTTTTTACCCCAAAATTTGAAATAAACTAAATAATAATTAGTATTACTTATTATACTAATATAGCTTTAACTTTTTAAATTAACAATACAAATAATTATTAGATGACATTGATAATTATTACACTTCTCAAAACAGAATGATACACAAATCCTGCGCTCTCTCATTAATCTGATAGATAATAAAATCATTAAATGTTTGATAATTCGTACTTTTGATATTTTGTAATGTTTAAAAAATGAATCATTTAACTTCTGGACCAACATAATTAATGTTCATGTGTGTCCAGATTTCAAGTCACTGCCAAAAAGTTAACTTCTCTGCAACACAAAAAAGGAATAAATTGCTTTTACATATAGGTTTCGTTTATAATTTTAGTATCATTAATTTTGTCATTGAAACAGCTACAATATGAAGAAAAATATTTTTGCTCGTTTTCAAGCTACGCCTTGGAGGGTCTAAATAAAAGATGCTTAAAAATGACGAGATTAAATGAAGGTTGAAGAAAAATCCAAAAATAATAAACTAAATTCAATTTTCAAGTCTTAAAAAAAAGTTGCTACTTAAAGTATCCATATTTAATGAAATTGATCTTCAGTGTTTTTGTTTTTATGATCATTGTTAGCATGTTTTTCTGTGATTGATATGAACAAATTTTATCTGTTTTAATTCTAAGCTCTGAGCAGGGGCGGCGTAGCACGGTAAGCAAGGTCTGGGTGCCATCGTCGAAAGGGGGGCCATTTCGAACTAAAACTGAGAAAATATTGATCTAGAACAGAGGTTCCCAAACTTTTTTGTCCTTCTCTTCAAAAATTCTTCAACTAGTTTTTTTTTTTTTTTTTTTTTTTTTTTTTTTTTTGCGACCCACTACTACATAACGATAACCAATATAGGCTATATAAAATAGTATAGTTTACTATATATATAAAATACTAAAATTTAATTTTTCCCACCCTTTTCGATCCACCGAAATTGATCCCGTGACCCAACAATGGGTCGCGGCCCATAGTTTGGGAACCACTGATCTAGAACACTGATCTAGAGCCTTTTTTTTACGTTTACAGAGGGGCACCATGGGGGGGGGTATGTCCAACAAACGTCATTCGGTTCAAACCCTATCCCCGTTTGCATGCGCAGAAATACGATTCACTTCGGATAGCAGAATGCTACTTTCGGTTTCAAATATTTTCGGCTGACTAATATTAAAATGTCTGTATCTGAAGTTCTATAAGCTAAATAGAAACAAATCCTCAAACGTATTTCGAAGGCTGAAATATTACACTTTAACACACATATGGGCAACCGCCGGCCCGCGGAACATTTGAAAACTCCGTATAAACGATTCAATATCTCATATAAATATCAATTATACGGCCCGCCACTTCACTAAAATCCGCAAGTTTGGCCCGCGACTTTTCTAATATCCTAAAGTTTGGCCCACAACTTTTCAAAGGTTGCCCATACCTGCTTTAACATTTTAAAGGGGGTCATCCCCTGAAATATTAAACGTTGTCAGGGAGCGTCTACCCCATCAATTCTATATCATACCCAAGCCGAATCAGATGTCCTTGCACCAATTTCTTAAAATAAAAATTTAAAACATGTCTCTTAAGCGTGAAATCTGTATCAAGAGCTATAGACATTCTCCAACAATATCAAAAGCCTATATATACAACAGAATCTCCCTATAACGAAATTTTTCATGGAAACGTAACTTTAAGGAAACGTAACTTGCGCAAATGACACTATAAACAATCTCCATATAACGAAGAGCTTATCTTCCCATAGTGAATATATCAGATTTACCTTTGATTTTTTTTGTTAGTTTGGAAGAAAATTTAAATTTTTGAACAGACCACTTAGTGGAAGAGTAACAGATAGTAAAAATGGAGACCAGGAAAGTGAAACTGACTGCGATAATGAAGACACTTTACCAGTGCCCGGTTATGACCAACTGGGGCAGCGGGCATTGATAGATTTGGGGGCCCCAAACTATGAAATTTGTTATATTTTTCATAAAATTTTGATATAAAAAAGAATATTTCAGAAAAAACATTTAAAATTGGGGGCCCTTTCAAGTCGGGGGTCCTGGGCAAAGTCCCAATTTGCACATATAATAATAAGGCCCTCCGCTTCACGACCAATACCACATCAAACTTTAATGCTTCAACCTTTCAAAACCATTAAAAAGAGGTTTCCAAATGGAAGAAAATGTGCCTCACTCTATTTTCAGCGGACTTTTAAAATGTGAATATTTTTATGAAAATTTAAAATCACAGAATGCAAAACAATAAAAAATAACGGAATTTTGAAGTAAAATAAACGTAAGTGCATTACATATTTTATTCTCTAAATTCGTGGATTGTCTTTACTTTTGAACATTTGATTCATACAATAAAAAGTAAGAAACCGTAAGTTTAACAAATTTATAATAAATACCAATTTAGTTTTAATTGAAAGTCATAATTTAATACTCGTAAACATCAAATTAACCAAAAAGTTTGTAATATTTGCTGAAATAACTGCAAAAATCTCTGTACAACAAAATTTTCTCTTTAGAGAATTTTTTAACTGGAACCGAGCGAGTTCGTTATAGAGGAGATTCAATTGTGTGCATAAATATATGAATGAATTTTTTTTCGAGTCAACACAGTGAGAAAATAAACTTTCATAAAACTGGAATAAAATTATAGCCTACCTCTCGACATTTGTTTTTTGCAATCCTTGCAGACAGCGTATTTAGTGTTGGGCACCAATTCAAAATGATTTAGAAGAATAGACGATTGTCCTGTTAAACTGTCATCTAACGATTCTTCGTCCATTATTTCGACCACACATGGTGATACGACATACATTTAGCGATGGTTAGAATAAAAAAAATAAAAAAAACACAGTTCGAAAACACTCGCACAAACAAATGTGCCAATGAAACGACGCCTCTCATCTCATTACCAAAATAAAGATTCTAGAATGGTGTTGCGCCTGCGTTGTTTCTTCTGAAAAGCGAAGTATCGGTTGAAAAGTATCGGTGAAAATGGATGAAAGCAACAGAAACCGATACTTTTAGAATCGAAAGAACCGATACCGATACCTAAAAAATTGGAGGTATCGGCGCCGATACTATCGGTCGATCCCTACTAATTAGATAACATGGTAAGGAAATTTAACATAATGAATAATTTTGTATGAGAAAGGTATTTTAATTTTAATGTTTAAATTGAGCTATTTACTAATATTTATAACGTTCACCAGAAATTTTAGTTTTATTTTATAATAATAAAACTTTGATGTACACGTTTATTATCTAATAACGACGGCAAATCTTGGTGTTGTGTGTTGTTTATCCAGTAGGAGCTGAAAGATGCTCATACTGGAACGCAGCAGCGGAAAACGCTTCTTCTCCAATTGAAATGATATATGTTGAAGTTAAGGTGTGTAACATTATAAATCGAAAATTACTGTTTATAGAAAGTGGTTAATTATATTTCGTATGTATTGGGCGGAATCGATTAAAAGCAGTTTGTTCTGACGGTGTGACATCATTTTCAGATTTTTGGGAATTAAAAAAATATATACATATTTTTTGACGATAATTTTCATAAAGTAATTTTAAAACTGTTGTATCTTGAATTCTATCCGCCATAGCTTTTTGATATTTTGTCCAAATAACAGATCATGTATTTCGCCCTCTTTTAAAGGAAAAACGGGAGGAAAATATAAATTAGGAGATTTTGAAAGAATTTTTAAGTAAAGAAGGATTTTGAATTCAATAGCAGCTGCTTAAAAATTTTGCAATCAGGTCTGGTTGTCTTGGAAACAGTAACAATGAATAGAATTGCCCGTTGAAAAAATTAGAAAACTATTTTTAAACAAGACTCCGAGATTTCGTAAGTGAGATAGATCTACGTGATTTTGATGTAACGAGTTTCAAACCCCTTTCGAAAAGCAAAAAATATGCTACACGCGAAATAATGGACGATATCATTAGGAGGCTATTTCAGTCACATGTCGATGGAAAATATAAATATGTACCAATGAGATTAAAAGAAGAATTTGTTGTTGAAGTTGGTTGGTTGAGGGTCACATGTTGGTTGAAAAAAGACGTCACACAATATTGCCCACTCCGCAAATTCTCTTATTTCAGATCAATTGAGGAATTATATTAATTTATTAAAATTTAAGATGAAGTATCATTTTCGGATTTTCACTCTCGCATCCTGAAATCTATTAATCAGAATCTTTTTTTTTATTTTGTCAAGTAATAACTTGCACATCAAGGACTTAATTCAAAGATAAACAACTTAAAACTATTAATTAGGAGACTTTCTATAAATTTTAAACAACATTTTGAATTTAATGCAAACCGGTTACCGGTTTCTTAGCAACGACAGGAGTGAAAAATTTTGCTGTAAAAGAAAGCATGAATTAAAATTAAAGGAGGAGTATCATGTAGGAGGTCAAAAATTTGTTCCATTTTCTATGGGTAACAGCATAGTGCGCATGTACAGCTTCGGGTAAATTGGAAAGTCTATTGCCAGACATACGAAGGAAAAACTGCAAAATAGCTGCAGAAACATTAAGAATTTTAAAAACTCCTGTAAAATATAGTTTATTTATTTTCATATTATGCATTTTTATTTTCCTAATCTAAGAAGTCTAAAACTTAGCTTACCTTTCATTTCATTGTTGAATTTGGCGGCTTAAGTGACAGTAATGGGCAGAACTGTACTCAGAAAAAAAAATTGGGAGGGGGTACGGGTCCAAATATTTTAAAAGGCAGAATTTTTCACATAAAGACTTGATTTTGTCTAAAAAATTGAAATTTCGGGAGGAGGAGGTAGATCGGAAACCCCCTTTCCCTTAATATGTCCTCAGGAATGGATTATGTTATTAAGGTAACAATTATGATAAAAATGAAATTAGTCTTTTATGTTAAATTCTAACAGTAAGTGAATTCGACATCATTTTGATGTCACGAATTTAAAATTGTATCAAATCTTAATGAGGATAACGTGCTTTACGGAAAAACTACTTCACCCAGGTTTACTTCTACGAGAGCCAAAATATTCACGAAACAGTGAATGTTTCATGTAAATATTTCTATGTCTGTTATATCAACAATATTTTAAGACTTTTTATATGGTGGAGTTTTACCAATGTGTTCTGCAGAATGACTGAGATTACACATCGCTCAAGCTTTAAGAAGACAAAATAAAACTGTAGTCCACACCATGTGACATTATTTTAGAACTAAACGAAAATGACGAAACTATCCTGCAGAAGCACTTAGAAAGCGAACAGATTTGTCTGCAAAAAACTGTTTCCGTTCTGTTTGATCACAAATAACGCTGACATAAATTTTGTGTTATCATTTTGCAGTAACGCTAGCATTTCAAGTAAGTATCTGTTAGCAAAAGCTTGTCACGAGTAAAAGAATTCTTCATATTTTGAAATTTCGTAAAAATAGAACTAATTTCGTTTACATGAGTAAGAAAAACATTTGATTCAGTCCGTACGAAGCTAGTACATATATAAGAGTTGCAATAGTCGTAACCCCACCCATGAAAATTTTTTCGCTACGCCACTGATCCCTAGTTCTATTAAGCTAATCATATTGAACACACGAAAAAACATTTCAACTCCCACTTTTGAATATAATCTAAGTCAACATTTTAAATACTGTTTTATTTTTTTTAAATTAGAACTGAGAAAACGTAGTTTAAACGAGTCGCATTCAAAAGGCCATCGATGCAGTTAAAATGTTTAAAAGCCTTTTCACTACACTCACATTGTGATCAGATTGTTTTAAAATTTCGCTCAGTTATAACGTATATGAAAAACTATATTTTAAGAAAAAAAAAGAAAAATCGATGTTTTTATCGATTTCGACACTTGAAAGGTTCCAAGTCTCCTTAAAGGGGAAATTAACGACCACCTCGTACAAGCAAACACATAAATACAATGCTTCTATAAAATGTTTTAAGATGGATGTAAATGCCTTACGTTTCTTCCTTCTGCAGTAGCAATAGACGATGGCAATGATGAAAACAACGATGAGGACGACATTCACAACGATAGCTACAATCCAAGCTACTGACAATCCTCCAGCTTCATCGGAAGACTCAGAACTGGATCCACTTTCTTCCAGTAGTTTCTAAAACATTCGAAAGCATAATAATCATTACAAACTACCACACATCACTATCATAACCTGAATCCCCTCCCTCTTTTAAACTGGGAAACAATATTGATGATATTTCAGTAGAGGTATATTTACGAAACACAAATCAATCAAAAATTTAAGCAATATCTTTTACCTTTTTATCAGAGAAATCATGTTACAAGAAAAACAATTGTGGGGTTTCTTACTTGATATCAAAACCGTACCCAGAGGTCCAGGCGGTTCCATATTTCCCCTCCCTCACCCTCATAGAAATTTCAATTTTTGTTAATAAAATGCAGATTGTTTTTTAAATGAAAAACTCTGCCTCTTCGACCGTTTGGATCTACCCCGAATTTTTTTTTTTTTGGGGGGGGGGGTACGGCTTTTTGTCTGTTTGCTCTTTTTTTTTTTTTTAATAGAAGGCAGATCATGACACCGAATGCGTCGTTTAGAGCTACTCTCACTCCTCATTTGGAGAGTTTCACACCCTACTTTAGATTCGCAGTAGACGGTCGGAGACTTCTGAATAATGGCACCACTCAGAAACTGCTAGAGACCGCCTGAATGACTTTTGGTGGTACGAATTTAACGTGCATGTACACGGAGGTCTTCGGTGGCTGGTCGGGAATCAAACCTATAACCTTTCGGTTTACTGGATCGACACCTTAACCACTAGACCACCACAGCCTGTTATTATTTTTAATGTATTATTTGGAGGTATATTAAACATTTGGAAGTATTTTTGAAGAGATTAAAAAGGGATATATTTTCTAAATAAAAGCACAGATTACTGGATCAATGTCGCGTCAATATAATTCTGATTTGTGACTCTTTATTAAAGTAAATTTAGGAAAAAATATTATTCTGAAAATATGAAAGACAATAAAATAATCCTTGAAAATTCTCTTTCTGGCTTTTAAACTTTTATTAGTTAGAAGTTTATTAAACTTTTAAATTAAACTGTTCTTCAAACTTTTATGAAAGCTAAACCTCTGAAAAAATACTTTAAGCCATTTAGATATTTCAGACAATAAATAACTTTAACTATTTCCTTTCGCAAAGAATTGTTGAAAAGCATATTTATTTAGCACCACTATTAATATAAAAGTATAACCCCCCCCCAATCCCTCAAATAAATAAATAAACAATAATAATAATGAAATAAAAAAAGTTAAATGATAGATTTTTAAAATTAAAATTTACTTTTTCTAAACGCTTTCAAAAATCACAAATCCTTGCTTTTCGGTTTCTTTATTCGATAAATAATTTGGGGGGATTTATTTTATTTTATTTTATTTTACTATTATTTATTGATGTGTTTGCTTGAGTATGAAACATAAAATTTCAGTTGTATGCAAAGTTATGGAAAATGTCAGTTCATTGAAACATGACTTTTTTTTTTTTTTTTTGACACATAAATAGACTAAGGAATAAAATGCAATAGTGATAAAATTGAAAATGTGAATAACTAATATACATTGAGATTACAGAAATTTAAGGGATTACGAAAAATGTAAGGGATTACGTAGAAAATAGTCCCAATCAACGTTCATGTCTTTAACAAACTTAAGAACTCAGCTATTCGATATTTTCTTCCGTAATCAGGTATCTGTGCTGTTTTAAGCATACATAAATGAATTAACCAATAAAACATTTCAGGTTTTAAACTATAAATAGCTTTAGAGTTTAAATTTAATTTTCAGTTTTAATGACGAAATTTACGCTCATTTCAAGTTTAAACAGTGCTTTTATTTTGGAATAAAATGAGATTGTACGGTACATGATCAGTCTAAAATCGAATGACACAGATTTTTACCTGTGAATTGCAATAGATGCATCACTATAAAAAATTTATTAAAAGACTAATTTGCTAGTTGAATTGGTTGGTTACAGTCGGTGGTTTCATGATACAATAAATGTTGTGGCTGACAAGAAAGACAGGCTGCGGTTCTGACATTTTGGTCACACCCTTTTGCCCTCTAGGAGACATGTGACCTATGGAGTGTGGCCACCTTAATCCGAGATATCCGCAGTAAGATGGCCACACCACCTAGGTCTCCTGGCTTTTAGAGAGCAAAAGGGTGTGACCAAAATCTCACCACAGCTTTCTCGTCAGACATGATATAAGTGTTAGAATATATGTGTTTAAGCTTTGAAGACTATTAATCACGTATTGATGCACAGCAGAGCGAAGAACGCTCTTTAACTAATGGCCTCGTAAATGTACAGTGGTCGCCGCTTATTCCGGTCACATCCGGACGGATTGAGATTGACCGGAATAGCCGAAATCCGAAATAAACGGCGGGACCAAAGTAAAACATGGAAAACGTAAGAAAGAAATGCAATAAATTAAATCAAAATATTTGATGTGCATTAGTCAATATTTTAACATATGCGCATATTTATTTAAGAATAAAGAAAGAACAAGTAATAAAAATACACAATATATATATATATATATATATATATATATATATATATATATATATATACTATAACAATTTTTTTTTGCTGGGGGGGGGGACAGATCCGACTTTAAAGACTGCTTTAGGGGCAAGGTGTCATGAAGCCCAAATTGAATTTCATTTAATGTTGAAAAGAGGTGATAATTTACGTTTTTCTCCTCAAATGCTTTACATAAAGTGTTTAGATAGCGTTCAGCAAATCTATTCTTCTGACATGTAATCGGTTCGGATGCACATCATCATCGTCATCATCAGGTGTCTCATTCGTTCAGAGTGTTGGATTAATCATTATTTTTATGAAAATTCAGTTAAGTGTATTAACAATTGTTTTGATTGAAATACTGTAACACCTCCACACAAATAGTAGTCATCTTTGACTGGCTTTCACTTCGCCCTAAAAGCTGATTACATCGGAATTTTACCTAATCTCCAGAGATTACTTGAGCGGATAAAGCGGCACTCGCTACCGAGGTAACCGGCGGAGAATCAGTGCAGTTTGGTCATTTTGTTATGTTCATACAGATTTTCACCGGAATAAGCAGCTCACTAGATAAACCAATGAGCGAAATAAGCGGCGACCACTGTACTCATTTACTAGAAAGTGTTTCGCTAACATAAGAAAAAAAATAAAACTCTAAAGCAAATAAAATACTTAAAATGATAAATTACTTTATAAGTAAAAGACACTGTGTAACAGTTCCGGGTTGTACCACTTCAAAGCAAAACTTTTTACGCAATATCGCTTGCATATCCATATTGTTCATCTGAACGCCTTGAAACTTTGTTTTAAATTTTATTGCAGGTATGTGAGTGTCGGTCAAAAAAATCAATTCTTACTTTTTATTGCATTAAATACTTTACACTTCCGTTCCTTTCGTTCATTCTGCTTGGAAGTTGCTGTTGTAAGGTTCTTTTCACTTTCTTCGTCTACCCCCCCCTTTTTCCCCCCCTGTTTCTTTAATGTGTATGTACGTGTGTTACTGTCTTTCTTTTTCGTTTAAAAAAAAAAAAATATTTATATATATATTTATTGTGCTGTCCTGTTCGTGGTTTTTATTTAAAAAAAAAAAAAAAAAAAAAAAAACGTGTGCTATTTGTTTTTTGTTTGTTTGTTCTGTTTTCTCTTTTTTGTGTGTGTGTTTGTACTTGTGTGTTCCCTTTTTTATTATTTTTCTTTATTCCTTTTTTATTTCTGTATTTTTTGTGCTTCTTTCCTTTCCTTTTTATCCCCCTTTTTTAATTTTTTTTCTCCCCTCTCCGTGGTTTTGTTCGACTTTTCTTTGCCCCTTGTGGCAACATCTTGCTTGTTTTTCTCTTTCCAGTTCCCTGTGTTCTTTACGACGAAGGGCTTGGACTGAAGAAGTTCAAAACAATTTTTGAACGAAACGCGTATCCTCTTTCCTTTTACTTCTTATGTGTGTTTTTTACAAAGTTTTTTAATTACTTTTTCGTTTAACACCAGTATTTTGAGTGTTTTTTCACTTTACACTTTTATCTCTCCAACGATATACAGTAGAACCTCGATTATACGAAGAAATTGGGACCGAACCTACTTCGGATAATCGAAATTTTCGGATAATCGAGAATTCAACAATAATCATCTAGTTTATTATGTAGTATCGTCACTGAACTGTTATTATGATTATTTTAACTGTTAAATAAATTAAAATTATAAATTAAAATAAATTTATTTCTGAAACAAGAACTTACAATGGTTTAAATGGTAGCTTCATCTGGTGTATCTGGCCATTCTTTGCCGTGCAGTTCTATCCCGAAGTTTTCTTAAAAGCATGATTTCAGAGGAATCACGCTGCTCTTGCTGTTCAAACCAAAGAAGGCCTTTTGAGAAACACTCGAAAGCATCATCGTTACTGATCTTATTTACTCCAGAATCATTCTCATCTTCTTCTTCTTTCGGAGCTTCTGCTATTAATTTCTCATCATTGAGCAACTGGAAGCCTGCATCTTCCGCGTCACAATTCAACCAAGCTGTGATTTCTCTATCCCCACAACTTTCAAAACCTTTCATTGTGCTAAAAAGGCTTGAAAACTCAGTAACATTGCCTTTCACAATGTCTGCAGCATTTTCATCTGAGCCAGTTGAAAAATTCGGCAAAAGTTTTCGCCAACGTCGTCTTAGTGTTGATTGCGGCATACATTCCCACGCGTCACCGATCATATAAATGCAGTCTTGGATATTGACAGTTTTCCAAAATTCCACTATTGAAACTGAACCAGATTCAGAATCTCCTTCAAAAATGAATTTTCTGATGGAAAAAAAAAAAAAAAGTGAAGAAGAAACCGACTTCGGTTAACGGAGAAATTTCGGTTAATTGAGGTTCTACTATATTATATTTGTTTATTGAAAATACAGATATATTATATGAAGTAACTTATTAGAAGTATGTGTAATTACTTAATGTTACTTCTAAACAGGCTTTTCTGTTCAAAACATGGATTTTGCAGGCTCTTTTTCCTTTTATCAATATCTATGACATTTATTAACTTAATAATTTAGTGACAGGTTTGTATTACAGGGCAGTTTGAGGATATGTTGAGAATTATTAATTTTAGTCAGCAAAGTTCTATTAAAATTGCAAATTTAAAAGCGATTTTTTATTAAAAATATTAACGATAATTTTTAAGTTTTGCTTTTAAAGAAATGGATAGGTTAAAGTATGTAAAACGTTATTATAACTGTAGTAAAATTTTGTAACATTGTTCGTAGAGCGCTAAACTGTGATTTTCTGTCACATATTTTTTTTTCTAGCGCCTGCTGTAATTGTCTCCATAATGGGCCTTATCTACTAGAATACAATAATATTTTTTTCCTAATTCTAAGTTCTTATTTATACAGTCACCGGAAATATTATTGAGAAATTTATTTTAATATATTTCTTGAAGTCTACTTTAGGGTATCAACAGAGTAGAGATGGGCAGTTCAACTCATTTTACTGATTCGAATCTCAACTCACTCACTACTTCGATGATTCGAATCTTGAATCAATAAAACAACTAAAGAAATTTTCCCTCTCTCTGCGCCGAAAGCCGTACTATATAAACACCCTTCACCCATTCATCGGGTTTCTTCTCCGCTGAGTTCTCGGGCAGCTAGCATCTCTCCCTCCTTGCTCGAGTAAAACTAGTGTTTAAACTGCCCGAAATGAAAATACAGGGGAGCTTCGTATGACCCCCTGGGCCTGTAAGATTACAAGGTTAAGTTTGGTGTCAAAGTATTCGAAATTTTATGTATCGATGGGGGTTTACGACTAGGGGGGGTCGAGAATCAATAAAAACGCGCTCCGATGGATAGTTTCCGAGATATACGTTAATTAATTATGGTAATTACACTAATTAACCATGATTGAGGCTTAAAAGGACTGCAAACATGTAGAAATTGGCTCTGGGATGGTTTCCAGACTTTGGAGATGCCGCCGGAGGAGGCTAGTGTTTAAAATGCCCAAGTTGAAAATATAGGGGAGCTTCGTATGACCCCCTGGGCCTGTAAGATTAAAAGGTTAAGTTTGGTGTCAAAGCATTCGAAATTTTAAGTATCGGTGGGGTGTTGAGTCTAGGAGGGGTCGAGAATCAATAAAAACGCGCTCCGGTGTATAGTTTGAGAGATATACGTTAATTAATTATGGTAATTAGACTAATAAACCATGGAGCTGTTTTTTCCGCGATCCGGCATCGTCATCAACGGAGAGAAAGCAGTAGCAAAAGCATCACAAGCAGGTATTGATCTCAGGATTTTCTTATCGCCGGCCTCAGAGGCGTAGCCAAGGGGGGGGGGTTAGGGGGGTCATACCCCCCATGAGGAATTTTTTGCCATACAAAATGCATATTCTTCACTACATTATCACACACACGTATACATATATATGAGTTGCAGTAGTCATAACCCCCCCCCATGAAAAATTTCTGGCTACGCCCCTGACCGGCCTGTATTTTTGACCTTCATCGAATTCGAGATTTCACTGAAATGAAAATGGGAATATCGGATATTTGATGTTGAAATAAAACCGATATGTCGATATTTATCGATTTTTGGCCCAGTCCTACTGAGGGGCTGCTGCCCCACCCCAAAAAAAATGGGACCCTTTACTTAGCTTACAATTGAACTTTATCTTTAAATTTGATACCCAGCCCACCCGAAATAAAATCCTGGCTACGCCACTGTCAATAACACTAACTACGCCACTGCTTTAGACCCTATTTTGTATTTCTCTGAATTACGAAAGAAAATAAAATCATTCCCCTTAAACGAAAAACAAGGTAAAAAAAAAATCTTAAACGAAATCTGCAGCAATAAAGCGAAATGCTATTTTGCTTACTACAAAGTCCTTTTGTGAGAGTGCTTAATACCGCCCCTGTATCCTTCATTCAAAGTGACAAGCACAATCCTAACTTTATTTCATTCTATTTCCCTTCACATGAAAACCCGCCACCATGCCACCATGTAAACTTAAAGTTCCGTTGTAGAAAAGGGATGTTTCATTAAATTTTAAACAAATATTAAATCAGCCAGAGAAGTTGGAAGGAGGGAGTCCCCCCGAGGGAAAAAGGTTTAAACAAATTTGAGACCCCCCCCCGCTCTTCCACGAGCATTGGCGTAAATTGGCATGTAATATTTGGATGGGGTGACAAAATGTTTCCGATTGTATAAAATATCATTATTATAAATAGCTCTGATACTTGAATTTTCTTAATTTTTTTTTCGGGAGGGGGGATTGACCCCTCTTGCCCTTAGGAAATAACGTCTATGCCCCCCGCCAAAAGCAAACGATGTTCGACCCACTCCACACCCACAGACAGATGAAACTTTAAATCCGACCACCAACCAAGAAATGAAACACCAAAGATTCGAAAAAAAAAACTTCAATTAAATGAAACATCCTTTCAACTCTTTTCGACTCCTTTCGACTCTGAGTCGATAGAAGATTCGAAAAAAAAAACTCCAATTAAATGAAACATCCTTTCAACTCTTTTCGGCTCCTTTCGACTCTGAGTCGATAGAAGATTCAAAAAACTAACGAATCTCAACGATCGTATACAATCACCGAAACAGAGCGAAACACTGAATCAGTAAAGATTCGTTGCTGCACCAACTCAGTGACCAACTCACCCACACCCACTCATTTACTGTTTCAAATCATCTATCGACTCAGAGTCGTAAAGAGTCGAAAAGAGTTGAAACAGTAAGGGAAAATCTCTGGGAACGGCAAAGGGAAAATAAGTTTTCCTTCCCTTCGCACTTGGAATGTATTTCCCCACAGTTGAGGGCTTGTGATTCGAATCAGTAGAGAGTGAGTGTAAAGACTGAGCCACTCAGTACCAAGATTCGAATCACTGATTCGACTCATCGAATTATTGGCCTTCTCTACAACAGAGTAAAACAATCAATCTTTAAGTTCGCATAGTCTAACTAAACCCTTTCGCTTCCATCGGGACAAATGTGTACCGCAGGCAGTGTTGCCAACTCTGCCGGAAAATTTTGTATTTTGCCTCGTTTTTGTGGAATGTCTGTCCTAAAAGGAATTAATTTTGACGTCAAGTGAAACTGCTTTATTGCGTTGTCGACATCCGGACAGTCCTCTGCGAGGATTTATTTCGCTGCCACATATCGTATACGTTTTTAAAAAGATCACTATGGCGAAATTTTATACGCTCAAGTATGCACATGCGCATTATAAAATGAATTTAAGGAACATTTCATAATGCAAATGAAAAACTACAGGCACGATCTAGAGGAACGGACAGGAATGATCAACGACTGTTGAAAATGTCTAGAATTGGACAGAAATTGCAAGGAGAATGAATATAGCTAGAAATGGCCAGAAATTGCTTGAAACAGAAAGAATATGGCTAAAATAGCCACTAGTAGCTTTTTGGAAAATTCGTGGCTAGTTAGGTTCATAAAGTGGACGGATCTAGCCACAAAGCGGCTAAGTTGGCAACCCTGGCTGCAGGTAGTTTCAAATGAACCTTTGGAATAAATAGGCTTTGTATTAATTTGAATGCATTTCTCGCTTGTATTTCTTGATATAACTGACAATTGCGTGATTTTTAATTTTTTTCAGTATTAAATTGATATTTGAATTGTAATTGATCTATTCAAATACTTTGAAATTTCCACTGACCGATTTCTCATTCCCAGGTTTTAAAAGTAACAACTTATCTATCACTGCACAATGGAAAACAAGTCTTTCAGGTCTATTAAGCAACTATCTTAACATATAACAGCACCATTAGCTCTTTGTATACTTGCCCTGGACGGAAGGAATATTTTGTTTGTTTTCAGCATGGTTTTCTCATAAACGACGTTAGCTTCGTCATTTTCAATAGCCGCTTCCAGCGCAGCCGAAGTCCTTTCCAGATCCCCCGTTAATCCTGTGATAATGGAATCCACAATGATGCTTCCTGCAAAAGAGGGACAGAATATTATTCATTAAGGTGAAAGTAATAAGTTTTGTAGCTTCTCAGAAAACCGCGCTATTGTCTGGGGAGGTTTTGCAGGTTCGGACAGATATTTTCCTCTTAAGACCGCGGAAGCGGCGCAGTCATTCATTTCAACAAAATGAGTTTTAATTGAATTTAATGTTTGAGGCTAGCGAATTCAGTTCGAATGGGAATGAAATGAATTAAGTTTGCTGTGCTGACAATGCCCTTTGATGACGTAGAAATATTCGAAACTTCCCTTGTTGAGTGAATTAGAAAAATTTAAAGGAAACGGAATCAGGTTCCACAACTGATGTCAGTTTACGAATAATTATAAGGAAAAATAATTACATTTTGATTCTACTTCTCAAATTAATTTTCACTTTCTTTCTTGAACTATTTTAAGAAAAATATTTATTTGTTTCCTACAAAAAAGGCCGTTGCCAGAAAAAAGAAATACGGGGGGGGGATATGACCAGATTTGGGGGGGGGGCTTTAAAGCGATAATTTCTTTTAATTTTTATCTGATCTTCAGAATCTACGCAAATAAAAAACTGCTAATGCATTAACTGAAATTTCGGAGGGGAGGGGGAGGGATAAAACTCCCATGATCCCCACCTGGCTACCACTTTGCCTACAGAGAAAGCAAATATTAATCCATCTTAACAAGCTATCTTTGGAAGTTTAGACACTAATTAAGAAACTATACATAGGGTGTTCATAAATCGTCATCACAACTTTAGATTTTAATCAATACCATATTAAAAAAAAAAACGTTTTTCAGCATAGTACAAACAAACTCCTGTAGTTTGCGTAGCCGACGAGATACAGGCTACGGTGCTGACATTTTAATTAAATCCCTTTGTACCGAAAGTCATGTGATCAAGGGGGTGTGACCATCTTAGTTTAAGACAGCCATACTAAAAATGTCACATCCCCTTGGTCACATGATTTGTTGAGTGCAAAGGGGTGTGACCAAAACGTCAGCGCCGTAGCCTTTATATCTCACCAGCCACGTATAGTGGATAAAGCAGACGAGTTCTACGTTCTGGACCCGAGCTACAGGAACGATGAAAATTTTTCAGTAGGTTGATTTGTCAAGATCATCCAATTCGATGACCCTCTTATATCACATGACATCACGCAATTGTATTTTTTATTGTAAGGTTCCATTAAGGACCACGAGTTCCGGAACTGCAGTTAGACCTCTGGTATTTAAAAAGGCGTATTTTGTAATGCTTTTAAACAGGTTACTGTGCATACATGGTAAGTACTGGAAAGAAGACTTGAAGTTATCCATGCCACAACGTCTGCAAGCATTGAGGTTAATGGATGAGTAAATAAGTTTTATGGCGACTTTACTTGCAACATGCTGAAAACGGTGTTTTGTCATAATATTTGCCATTTTAGTTATTAAATCCAAAAATAGTAAATATGTTCTGTGGCAATCCTGTGTAACACACATTATGGAAATTGGTAACTAAACCACTCATCCCAGAACATTTAATACAAAACAATTATTCAACATATTTTGTAATAACACCATTTACCCTTGAGTACTTTATTAGCACTCGCAATGCTTTAGCCTACATCGTTTTAGCATTTTCGTAGTTAATGCGACTATCAGTTTAGCAATTTTTATTGTGCACCAATACAATATACAGTTGACGCTCGTTCTTACGAAGCCGTAAAGATCACTCAAATAATTTGTAAGAAAAAGTCTACAGCAGAGTACTTGCAACTTGTCACAACTTGGTTCAAGGACAAGCGTTCGTAAACAGGAACTTCGACTGTACCGCAAACTATTTGTTATTCTTACTTACGGATACGGCAACCAAAGTGTTGACTGAACTAACTGAAGTAAACTTTTTCGGAGTACCTGCGCGGCGCGCTTATCTCCGGTGTGTTGTGTGTGGTATGTTTTGTGTTGGATGTATGTAGTTGCGGCGAGGCCGCAGTAATTCAGAACAAGATTAGATTTTTTTTCCCCCAGAAAAAATGCAGTGGGTGCCTACCTGTCCTCCCTCCACCAATAATGGTGAACTTCCACGGACAGTTTACTAGGCTGCGTGGTGGATGTTAAGTCTGCAGGGCGTAGAGAACCGCTTTAGACCGTCTTCGAAACGCTGTGTCCGAGGGCTCATAGTCGGGTAGTGTTGCTATGACTTCATTAGGGATGTTCCTAATGTTCTTATAGAATTTCTTGGACAGCTTGAGTAGATGGTATTTGAGAGACTTCATACAAAGGTCTTTCCGAATAATGTCATTTGCCAGATGGTGATGACCATACCGAATGGTACGCAGGAATTTGTTTTCTTTGGTGAGTAGGGTTCTGAGGTTGGTTTTGGCCGCGTAGGCCCACACGGGGGCAGCATACGTGGCGATGAGGCGCACGACCGTCTTGTACAGAAGTACTTTGTTCTGTGTGTTTAGTTTTCTCGTGTAAATCAGACTTGAGAGGCGCTGGTAGGCCGCTGTCATTTTGCCTCTGGTTTTGGCAATGTGCCTCTTCCAGGTTAGGTTTCTATCAATCTCAATGCCTAGGTAGGTGACGCTGTCGGCCCACTCTAGTACAGTATTGCTGACCTGTAGACGGGAAAGAGGGAATTTCCTGCCCAGGGAAAGAGCTTTGCATTTTCTCGGGTTTAACCAACACCTCCTAGATAAAGAAAGCCTAACAACTCCTACGTCACCAAGCTTTGATGTCATCATTTGGCCTACACTTAAAAGTTTTATTTTCACAAAATAAAACTATACAAAATTTCTGGGGAACTTACTCATGAATAACAATATTTTAATAATTTGAGATAAAAAATATAATTTTATGAAAAATGGCAGTTTTTAACCGTGACGAATTAGATAATATGATAAGGAAATAGATCGAAATGAATAATTTTGCATGAGACAGGTATTTTAATTTTAATTCTCTATTTAAGCTATTTGTAGCATCCACCAAAAATTTTAAATAGTTTTACTTTGTGAAACTAAAACTGTGATGACGTCATTACTTGAAGGCCTACTAATGACGTCAAAGTTTCAGTTGTTAGGCTTTGTATATGTAGGAGGTGTTGGTTTAACCCATTCGTGCCTGGATATTTTTGCGACTTTCTTCGATTTTTGCTAACACCAGCAGTAATTGATAAATTTCTGATGTCAACTTTTTGAACAAGGGATGATTTCATTTAAAATCATTATGTATGAAAATTGAAATGTCAACATCCTACTTGGCCATATTAAAATATTTTGTGGAATTGAGGTTCAATACTCGCGAATAAAGGCTAGGAAAAATAAATAACGTTTTCGAATGATAGCGAAAATGCCGTCCCAAAAAAGGGACGCTAGGCATAAATGGGTTAATTTGATCTTCCAGTTCTGCATCCACAAGTCCAGTTGGTTGATGTGGTCCTGGATGTTTTTGTGCAAAACTCGCGAGCTGCTGGCCCTGCCAATTATCGCAGTATCGTCTGCCTAGAGCGCTATTTCAGTAGATGGATTCCTCGGTACGTCATTGACGTAGAGAGAATATAAGGTGGGTCCAAGAATTGATCCTTGAGGCACACCACTGTTAATCGGGTAGAAGTTAGAAACAGTATCTTCTACTCGTACAGCAAAACTACAGTCAGATAGATAATTATTTATTAAATGGACGAGGGAGTCTGGCACGTCCATACTAAACAGTTTGTAAATGAGTCCGACGTGCCAGACTTTGTCGAACGCCTTGGATATGTCGAAGAGTACCATGGCCACACTATCTTTCATTTGTATAGCTTCTGAGAGTTGCTCCGCAACTCGGAGTAGTTGGTGGGCTGTGCTATGGTGATTTCTGAAACCGAATTGTTCAGGAATCATGATGTTGTTGTTGTTAATGAAAGCAGAGAGTCTGTTTAAGATGACACGCTCAACAACCTTGCCCAGTCCACAGAGTAGACTTATGGGGCGGTAAGAGCTGGGATCCGAGAGGTTTTGTCCAGGCTTGGGGATCGGACACACAATCGCTCGTTTCCACGTCTCAGGGTAGTGCTGCAGCCGAAGAATTTCGTTGGTTATGCTGGTAAGTCTCAGTATGCAGTTGGCAGGGAGGCTTTGAATTACCTTGTTAGAAATCCCGTCATGTCCAGGGCACTTCTTGATTTTTAATTTGGTGATGATATTAATAATCTAGGAAGGGAAGACTCCGGCAATGGGGGTCACCGGCCGAGCTTGTAGTCTTGTGGACACTTCATTATCAAGTTCGAGATCCGAGTGTTCGTGATTGGTAAATTGGTCAGAGTACACTTTGGCAATAGCCTCAGCCTTGTCAGCGTTCTGGAACACGTATGAGTTGTTTGACTTGATGGGAGGAAAGTCAGTCCTCTTTTTAGTCAGGCTCTTTAACGTTTTCCATATCGAAGAGTCGTCTGGAGACAGGGTGGCAAGGTGATTCGCCCATGACTGATTCTGGAAGTTGCGTATAGCGATGGGGGTCTCAGCTTGGAGTCTTTGGAAGGTGGCACGGTCCATGGGACTTCTGGTACGTTGAAAGATACGTCTCGCTTTATTCCGTGCGTGTATAAGCAAGCGGATGTCCTGTGGAAGTCCAGCGGCGTAATTTTGCTTGCATGGATGGGAAGCAGAGTGCAGTGCATTGTTTATATCTTGCGTGAGAGAAGAAACCTCAGCTTCAATGTCGCTGGCGTTTCGGATAATGGGAAGACGATGGGGACCTTCAATGAGGTGACTCGAGAAGAGTTCCCAGTCGGTGATCATACGAGGATTTTTAAGAGTAGCATCGTAACTGATGTTTACGCTGGTCACAATATGCAGGTGGTCAGACGTGATTTGTTGTAGTGTGGCATCGTCCTGAAGCTCCCAATATTTCTTTTGAATTAATAAAAATAAAGTTTAATATATTTCTGGTGTTGGCATTTCTATGTCCAGAGTATTTCAAGGATACTCCTAATGTAACTAAAAGTTTTTCCTTGTTTAGTAATTTTTAGATAAAATAATAAGTTTATTTACAGTTTGAAAATATATGGAGTTTACCTTTAATAGCCGAAACATTCTTCCATCGTACCATGGAAAACTGTGTTCCGAACTCATTCAGGAAAAATATTTCGAATTTTCTCTTGTCTTTCTCCACAATTTCATAGGGGTTGTCAAACACAATCTTTACATTACGAAATTCATCCGATTCAACTAGAGGTAAGTCAAAGGTATCAAGCTTATCGACATCAAATGGACCTAATAAGCAAAAAATAGTTTTCATTAAATTAATGTAAAGTTTGTTGTTCTAAAAGAAACCAATTTGAATTAACATAAGTTTGTAAATAATTACGCATTAATTATATGTGACCTCAAAATTCAACTAAAACTTTAATCAAATGACCTTCAATACAACTTAAGGTCACTTATTGCCCCCCCCCAGTGCATAGCTGACAACAATTGCGGAATATTATTCACTATTTTTTCGAACAGTAATTTTTTATTTATTATACAACAAATTGTCGTGAACTACAACTCTCAAAGAGTACAAAATAAAAATCAATTTTTTAATTCTATCAGTCGACCTTTTGCTTAGTAATATTCAGACAGTTTGCTTGTAAAATAGGTTTATTCATGAATAAATGTGCAACATAACGTGCAATTTGATTTTTATTTTGTACTCTTTGAGAGTTATAGGCCTAGCTGTATCAGAGTAGGTTAAAGTTTAGAACGTGAGGCTTGGCCCTTGCGAGTACTCCAAAACGCGAAGGTTCGACTTTTTACACGATTTAGAGCACATATGGGCAACCTCCAACCAACGGACCGGGTGTGGCCCGCCACAGCCTTTGATTCGGCCAGCGAAACATGGAAGCGATACAAACCATTCAAAATCCTATAATATAAATCCTAATTACACGACCCGCGACTTCGCTGATTTCCTAAAATTTGGCCCGCAACTTTTCAAAGGCTATTCTCTCAGGTATTCTCATACCTGATTTAGAGCGTCACTTAAAAAAGTAGCCTTTTCCGGATCTGCACCTGTTTTTAACACAAATTCATGGTGCATGCTGGCTGCATGTACACGGTGGTATTTGTTCAGTCGAGATTTCACACTTTTTCGGTCTAAAATTTTACAAAGCTGCTAACTCTCCCGTTCTTTTCGGAAGACTTTTAAAAGTTTTATTGTACATTAAAATTTTGGCGTTCTTTAAATCGAAAGCTACTAACCAATCAGAAATCTCCCGAAAAAAAAGGCAGAGTTGGCAGCTCTGAACTTATCTCTCTGCAACCGGGCTATGGCATCCCGCGTAGCTTACCTAAAAGATGTTGTTAATATTATATAGAGGTACATTTTTCAAATTTATAAAATTCAATAATTTATTTTTTTTCAAAGGAAAGTCTCTAAAAGTTTTCCTACAGAATGATTTCGACGTATTTTCTTGTTAGTTATAAGATGATCGAAAACACTCGTCAAACTGCGTAACAATAGAGGTAGATTTAAAAGTCCCCAAAACGGTTAGTGTGAGGTCACTTTGAAGTCGCAAGTATTTGCAGCCGCACTGTGACTTGATAACGAAGTCACTAAATGACTAGTGACAAATGAAGCTTCACAGATAAGTCATTATATCACGTATTATTCACAATGTGACTAGTTTTGTGACATTCCCGTGATCACTGTGACTCCGCAGCGATCCTTTTCTGCCCATCTGTGCAATTTAGATGCTTCCTGGCGTGGGTCTTTGAATGAATAAATTTAACTTAATATGTACTGAGAATTACTGTAGCACTGAATTTTCAAAGATAATGTAAATGTTAGAGTTTACCGTAAGCAAAAAAAGTGTAATATTAGAGTTGAAAGAATATGTACATTTGATAGCATTTTAGAACACTGAATTTAAAATAAACATAATAAAGAATAAATGAAATAAAAGTTAATTTTAAGGTCAAATCAGCTTTTATATATTTAAAAGGCTCTAGAATAGATACCATACATTTAGCAACACATATAGCCATATATTTAGCAGTTTTACACTCAATTATATGAAACAGGTCTTACTTTCAGATACTTAACAAGACACACAAAAAAATTTTCCCAATCTAAAAAATCAGTTAGAACGTTGACTAATTCACGAAAACCTGTTTAATGCATTTTAATTCGATAATACAAACATCCAGATTTTATAATTCAACTTTTGGAGCACAGGTCTTACTTTAGACGTTTAATTGAATTCAGAATTTTTTTTTTCTCCACAAGTTTAGTTCTGTACTCTGCAGCCGCGTTATGCAGCGGTTAGAGAGCAATTTTACCACACCACGGGTCCGGGTTCAATTCCCGGCACGGGCTTGTGTGTCTTTTCGTCAGTCCCTTCATAAGGGGCAACGCTGGTCCACCTATTAGGTGCTGTCATAATAAAGAGACCCGTAATTCTGGCCTTGGTAGTGGCCAATGCCTATACGGCAAGTGTTCGCCATTAGAAAAAAAAAGTTCTGTACTCTATGAAGGTACATGGTATTTTTATGTAAAAACTGTATTAAAATAAATATCTATGGAGATAAACAAATTTTAAGGTAGATAAGTGAGTTTGTTTTAAATACTTGCCTATGAAATAAGATAAATTCCAGTAGTCCACGCCTCTAGCTTTTATCTCTATTTTTAAAATGTAAGAGTAGCCCCAAGAAGATATTACTATATCATCGAAGAGAATCTCGTTTGAGCCATCTTGTATTGTTTTAGTTGTGGTACCCAACAGCTCTCCCGGATAGATGTCCTCATACAGTAGCCTTATCGATGCTTCCCATGTATACTGCTGTAGAAGGAACATAACAGATATTACTTCAAGAGTCCATAAATCAAATATTTGATAAAAACCAGAATTTTATTTAGAAATTAAAATTCTTCAAATTAGTACACGCATTCTTGATGGAATGACATCACTGGAGATAAAGCTCTTAAGCTACGGCGCTCCATGAAAACCAAAACTTCAGTCAGCCAGTTGATGGAATGATACCCTGCATTTCAAGGAACTAAAACATTTTATCAGCCTTAGTTACCCTACTCTTGTGTAACCGCCACATGAACTAACCCATACCATTATCGGAGGTAAAGTTTTTACAGCTAAGGTCTTTCATTAAAGGGGGGGGCGGTCGCCCCTCCGCCCCCCCGAGAAGAAAGAAATTAATGTAAAAGATCCTATTTTACTTCCATAAAATGGATGTATATGTCAATCTTCTAACTAACCGCCCCCCCCCCCCCGATAAATTTGCAATAATCCGCCACTGCTTTCATTAGCACGATCAGCCGAGGCAGAATGTCAAACCTTTTTCGAATGTCAAAGTGCTATTAGAATGTCCGTTTTTTTTCTAACACTAGGGTGCTATTTCGCTCAGTACGAGAATTTTGTCTACGCGATCTTGTCGACAAGTTTTGTAAAAATGAACTGTCACGTTAAAGATATTTTAAAACGTGTTTGCCAGATAATGTGGACGGGGGGCGTTAATAAAATGTCGAAAGTTGCTCAAGGCTTGCAATTTTGATAATTAATCGCTAAAGTTGGTGCTAAAATGCGACAGTTTATTATAAATATATTTCGAGTATAGTTAGAAAACGCCTAGCGAACATTCTAAAATAGTGTTAGTAGGCGATTTTAATATAGATTTTTATTCCAAAGAAGTCTTTTATGGAACAAGGAAGGAAAACACGGTACACTCATGGATTATGATGCCCATTCAATGTACTTAAAATGTGTACGCGTTATAGTTGGAATATGCCTGTAGTTCGATTATGCCTGGCGAAGATTGTAAAACAGTTTCAGTAGGCGATTTTACGATAGATTTCGATTTCAAAGATGTGTTTTATTGTACAAGAAAGAAATGATTCCTATTTTAACGCTCCCACTCCCCCCCGCACTTTGGAGAGCTTTACACTCATGGGTCTCTAGGAGTTATGCACAAGTTACAATGCTCCCAAAAGAACTAGATGAAAACTAAAGTGAACAAATTAGAGATAAACGCACCAGTTAAGGAATTTGAAGACAATTATTAAAACTACATTAATTGACAACCCAAACTAAATAAAAATGTAGCGGAATGCTGTACTTACATGTTATTCCAAATGGCCATTTTAATTCTAAATTACTATTGCCGTATAAATACAAAAAATCGTCATGATAACTGCATATGCTTAATTATCGCCACCTTGGCGAAAGTCGGGGCGTTACAGTAGGAATCAACCCAAAAAAGACAAACACGACACACTCATAGATTATGATGCACATTCGAAACAATATTTAAAGCGATGAAGTATAGTTGTAATATACTTAGCGAAGGTTAAAAATAGTTTTAGTAGGCAATTTTAAGATAGATTTCGATTCCAAATTGTGGGTTCTATGAAACAAGAAAGAAAAATGCAGCACACTCATAATAATGTTACACTTTCCAGCTTAATGAAATGAGGAAGAAAAATACAGACGACGCAAAAATTATGTTACGCTTTAATATATAGCACTTTAGTGCGTATTTAAAATTTGAAAGTGTTTCAGATTTTCTTCTTCTTTTTTTTTTTTGGGGGGGGGGGAGCCTTCTTCAATTCACGTTTAATCATCTTTGAAATGTTTTCGGAGAATTCGATTGATATAACCAGAGAGCGCAAGTAACCTTGTTACAGAATGACGCCATTTTGAGGATGCATAAACAATTTTACCTGTCGCTATCCACAAAAAATATCTGATTTAGTTTTTTTTCTTTTTTCTATACTATGGTAAGCCTACACGAGAATATCTGCGTAGTAGGATTACGTTAATTTTCCAAAATAACTAAATTTTCGTAAATTTAGATTAGTGCATTAGAACGTGATGGAGGAACTTAATTCTACGTTAAAACTGCTCTCGAAAGTATTTGGAAAAGTCGATTTACTGCAGAACTGTAATAAACCGTGTGTATTTCTTACTGAGTAACGGATTTCTCTCTGATTCGAAGTAACGAATCGTTGCTTTTGAATACGTCCCGTTACTGTATCCGTATCGACTAGCTTCAAGCACGACTGATGGAGAGCTTTCAAGGGGGAAATGAGAGTTTTGCATTTCGTATATCTTTGGCACGTTACGTATGTTTCCTTATTCGTTACTGATATCTCGTGCGGTATCAACTGATACGGTATCTGCTACAAAAGTATAAAGGAACCCTGGTAAGGAGTTTGCATTTTGGATGATCCTGAGCGCGAGGCTTGAAAATATTTCACACCTTTCGTGTGTTCCGTTACTGGTGCGATGCGGGATTTAGTTCATACGGAGATAGATACAGTATATATGCTGTTCTTGCATGCAACGGAACTCGATAGGATGACTGTTTCCTATAGTGCGGGGACGGGATACGGTATACAGTATGCTACGCATAGGCACAAATTACAGTTTTTACCTATACGTATAGAATCACGTTAAAAAGGGGGTGTTTACCTCAGGATTTCATATATTTCTGTACTAAGCAGTGGTGTAAGCATTATTACTTTTTTGTACGGAGTAGTATAAGGAAGTAATATGATAGCGAAAAATTTCGGGAACCATATTTCGACAAAAAAATTTACCTGAAAAACTTTTCCTGAAAAACATATTTGGAGACTTTTTTCTACGTTAAGTCCCTATTAAAATCTACCGAATTAGGGTGCATAAATATGTTAGAGAGTATTGCACGAAGACCAGTCAGGGTTTAATTAGCATGAGAGCTCAGATCCTGTACTCATTTTTTTCAGAGAATTTCAGATTAAATTAAAATTTTTAAAGCCTACATAATTGCTTCTATTGATATTTTTTTATTATATTAAATATAGCAGTGATAAAACAAAAGATTACTTAATTTCAATATAAATTAGGTAAAATTAGGTATTGCTTAAATTTACAATAAAACAAATTAGAGCTCCTGCAGTTTTTCTTCAATTATTAAGCAATAATGAACCAGTATTTTCATGTAATAGGCAAAAATACGGAATGGGGTTCATTTAGAAATTTTCTTTTCTTTATGCGGTTTCGATTGCTCTATAATCAAATGTTTTATTCCCGCACCCTTTTACGGTCCTCAAGTATGAAATTAGAAGCACGAGTTCCATATGTCTAAGAAGGAATGCTAAGTCAACTTATTTCCCACGGTTGCGAGATAAGGCACCAAGAATCGAATTGTTATCGTGGATTTGGCTATATTAATTCAGATTATTTATACGAAGTACAAATGAATTTTTTATGCATTTGAAGAAAGAAAATAAAAACTTGCTTGTCCATTTTAATCTGAGATGTGCAAGATAGCCTATATATATATATATATGTGTGTGTGTGTGTGTGTGTGTATAATGCACATATTTCTAAAACGCGAAGTTAATATTAGTGTTTGTGGGGGGGGGGGAGGGGAGGGTGGTCTGCTAGCTAAATTGGCGAGTTTCATTAAAACGGAAGTGGTGCGTTTTCGTGTCTAATAAGTATAGTAACCCTCTTTTCTTTTGATGTGTCATTTCGTTTCGCAAATCTTGAAACGTTGAGCAGGAGGCCAGTTTACATTTGGAAATACGTATGAAGTACGCTTTTTAGGATACAGAGTTTTTCCGGTCGTTATTATAGAACTTGCGAGAAGGTTTATTGGTATAGACTAGTTAGATTTCTCTATTAGGAGCAATAATAATTATAATTGCTTCGTCAGTGAAATCTCGTTAATTAAGGATATACAGCAAGTGGACTTTACAATTTTCCAGTTGGATTTTCCAGTTTTTAAACAGTCGGGAAAATATGACAGGTAAACTTTTACTTTCACTGTTTTTAATGTACACATTTTGACCACCGTTGTCTTTTGCAACTAATATAAAGATTAGGCGACTTTTTGAACAAAAAACGTCATTTTCATACTGTTTTCAAGTTTTGGCTACTTGTAACTTACTCCAGGCGACTAATTTGAAAATTTGGTGTTGGTTTTTGTCAACTCCCTTTTTTAAAAAGTTGCTATTGAGCTTTCAGCAAACATTCTAATCTGTTTTTTTAATCGTGCTATAAAAATAAATGTATTATATGTTCTGATTGATATATATATATATATATATATATATATAACGCATGAAGTTTTTAATTTATCATTTTATTAGTCCTTCTTAAATGAAGCTAAATTAAGCATGCTTATTTCTTAACTACAAATTCATTAAAAAATGTTACTATTTTGGGAACTAAAATTGAGAAAATGGCTACTAAACTGGTGACATTTTTTAAGTCGGTGAGGTTACTAATGATACTTATTTTAGTGTATATAAAAGTACTTTCCTCCATAAAATTTGAATCATGTAGTATACAACAGGTATAGATACAGAAAATTTCTTTTCAGAATAGCTAACATTTAAAAAATAATTTTATCTAAAGAAAATGTACAATAAAGCAAAGTGTTACCCTAAAGTTATGTGCTACCTAGTACAATTTTATTTATTATTACTTCCTGTAAGTTTGGAGATAGACTCGGGGATGTTTTGTTTAGTACATACACACATATCAACCATAAAGCATTATAACTCATTTATAGAATCTCTAACTCTGAAATATTGAAATTAAACTGTTTATAGATGATTTTATGTTGGTTCTGAAATGCGTTACCGCCTCTCTCATAAAAAAAATCTTTTGCGACTACAAATTTGTAAGAAAATTGCAGTTTATGAAAACTGCACACAATTCACTAATGATAGGCGCACATAATTTGCAAACGATTGACCAACGGATTTTCCTGTTTTTTATCTTTCATTTATATTGTTTTTTATCTTTCAAAATGTTACCCTTAAGTAAAGTTTTTTTTTTTTTTTTTTTTTCTTTGTGGGGGTGGGGGTTGATGAATAAGCCCCCTACCCCGAATCCGCCACTGGCTCGTATTTTAATTATGGCAGCATTACTGTAAATAGGCACTTATCCGGTACCGTGCAATTATATTGTAGTCACTGTTAAGATACCAGGCCAGTGCCTTTATTTTTAATAATAGCCGGCACCCGGCCGTTTCATTTTGGGCATTATAAACTTAATGGGCCAGTACCTTTATCGTGAGTAACGGCTGGCACATGCAGTATGACAGCAGAGTGCCGTTGCCTTCCCGGGCTTCTGGCAAGGAACTTCTCGGGTGACCACTTTTGGTACGATTCAGTTACTTTTTGCAGTGCCGGGCCGGTGCTGTACGTAAAGGCAGAAAGGCGCTAGCAAGGTACTCCGCCAGTAGGTGTGTGTTTGCTGGGCAGTTAGGTAATGGTCGTCCACTGTCACGTGCCTCCCTTAAAAATTACGCCAAAAGCCGCCAAGCTTGGCGACTTTTACTGCACACGTATATGTATTTAACTCTCGCATCTCAAAACTATTAGTCGTAGAATGTTAAAATTTCATAAGATTGTTGTAACATGCAGTTGTGCATGTCGATTTTTGGTTCCAATCTACAGAAGAGTTTATTTACAGGACCACCCAAAAGAATTTTAATACATTAATATCAACGGACATCTTCAATATATTAAATCTGTAGTCAGTCATTGTTTGATCCATTCCCAAAATCACGCTATTTGTTATCGATCTTCGCGAGTTTTGTCGAAATACCGTCACTTCGGATCCGAAAATTATTTCGTATTTCGCATAACTCTTAAAACATTTAACCGTAGAATTTTCAAATTTTGTATTTAGAACTATTGCAACATCTAACTGGGCATCTCTTGTTTGATTGAAAACGACTGGGTAATTTATTTACAGGGTCAGCCAAATGACTTAAAATACATTAAGGTGTATGTATACATTCAATTAATTGAAAGTCTGTGGTCAATGACTGCTTTGACTATTCCCAAAATTTCACAAACTATCTCAAGTTTGTCGGCTTTTGGCGAAATATCTCCAAGTTAAGTGTCAAAAACAAATCTTTCAAATTTAACCCAGCTTGGCGATATCGGAAGTATTTGGCTAGAAATCGCTAAATCTTAGTATTACTGCAGTGTTTTATCGCTTTCAAACAAAATAAGTTCAGATGAAGTGCGCTGAAAATATTTTGGATTTAATAGACGTACATGGAAGTCATGTGTTTTCTACATCGGATTTTTATTTTTCGGAGTGAGTCTGAAACAGGGATGCATAGTTGACTTTTGTTTTTGTTTTTAATTAATTAAATGCTTGAGCTAGAACCAAACGATAGGTAATTAAGAACAACTTATTAAAATACTCTGTCTGTTTTCAAAAGCTAATTTTCTAAAATGGATGAATCTACACAACTTTAGATATTTATAATATATGGTGTTCAAAAAGAAAAGAAAAAAATTTCTGGAGTGACTCCACACGACTTTCCGAACTTGATATTTACCAAGAATTTAAATAAATTTCATTCAACTCAATCGGATCTAGTGTTCAGGCCCTTAAAATGATTCTTGATTTGAGTGTATAGGCCGGAATGTACACGGATTCTTTTTTGCAGCCCTGTAAAAAAACTGTAGAGCACACTTGTTAAATTTTATGCAGTATGTAAGACAGTGACCTATAACATTCCTAATCTGATGTCAATCGAATTCACCTTTTGGACACTAGCTCAGTTTTAATGATTTGCATCCCTGGGCCGTTATGTATGAGAATTATTTTTTGTACCGTGAACAAATATTCAACTCTTTACAGTCCGAAATCCATGCGAATCATGTGACTTTTTATATACATGTCAAATTTGTGCTCAATCGAATACACCGTTTAGACGCTAGCGCATTTTAAAGAATTTCTATCCATTGGCCGTAATGTAAAAGAAATCTTTTTCGTAGCCCCGTAAAAAATTATAAATCTTACACACACCAAAATCAATACCGTCCTTGCGACGGTGGTTTATAACAAAGAAACCAAATTTGAGCTCAATCGAATGCACAGATTAAACACAAACGCACTTTCAAGAATTTCCGTTCGTTAGCCATAATGTAAAAGAAATCTTTGTCGTAACCCTGTAAAATAAGTCCTATAGACGCCAAAATCAATACCGGTCTTCAGACGGTAGTTTATAAAATATATACCTAGCTTGATCTCAATTAAATGCACCGTTTAAGAGCTATCGTGTTCACTTGCATACACGCACACTCACACACACATGTATTATTATTGTATTTATTATTTATTTTGTATTTTTATTATTTTGTAGAAAATTCGACTAAATGTTCATTATTAAAGATTAAAAAACTGAATGTATGCTGAAAAATGTGAGGGGCGGGGCGCCACCGTAAGTTAGCCTTTGTTGGGGGTTTTCGCGACAATAAAAGGTTGAGAAACGCTGACCTAAAATATTTTGAAAGATTTCTAATTAACCCTGTATACATGATTAGCTTGAAGTAAGTTCAAGAGTTATTACTTTTGAATAAATTGTTTTCATCTGCTAATGATTTTTTCCTTTGGACCTATGAAATGTGATAGTGAATAAATATATTTTTTGTGTCTACCATTGATAGAAGAATGCTATTAATCTTAGGTATCAAAATTTGACATTTTAAACTCCGTTCTAAATAAATTCTGTTTCTCAGTACCTGCTTTAATGCTGAAATGTAGATTAGTTCATTTTCTTCTGTTCAACCTGTTTTATTTTGATTTATATTCCCTTTTTGAAGTTAATTTATATTGAATTGTATCAGGTGATAAGTTGTATAAAATATTTCTATACATAAAATGTCCCTGCTCAGTGCATTTTTAATTAGATTAATTTTTTTTTTATAGTTTTCTGATTGTAATTCTCCGAAAATTGAAAAGTATTTGTATTTGCATAATATATTCCATGATAATATCCTGATCAAGCTTTTTATCGTATATGAAAGTGGTATTATTATAATAATAATTATTATTATTAATTTGCAATATCGTCTATTATTTTTCTTTGATTTTTCAAATTAATTTAATGTGGATAAAATTGCATCATTTAATAAAATACTTTTGCTGTTCCTTTTAAAAAGGTTTTCATTAAACATGAAGGAGCATATCTTTTGGCTCATTTCTTAGGAGCCAATTACTGGAACGCTTTTTGTCAATCACAGCAGCCAAAATATATTATTGATTACAATTACTGGTGTCGCCACCATGACAACACAAGTACTAAGTAATTTTCAGTATTCTGATATACCGTACACCAGTTTTGAAAATTTACTTAGGTTATGAAAACAATTGTTTGTTTCAGGACAGTTTGTTAATTAGCAATTACTAGTAAATTTTTATATTGCTCTTAAAGTGTCAGTCACCGGTGCAGATCACGTATGCTGTTTATATATAAATTTAGTTTGTTAAATTGCAGATAATTTTCAGGTAAAATAAGTGTTTGTTTTTCATCAGCAGAGTGAACAATTCATAGGAAACAGTAATAGGAGTACATAAAAATATTCCAAAATTTGAAATTTATTGTAATTAATCATACATTCGCATTTTGAGGTAGAAGTGATAGATTTATGATTGCTTTAATAAACTTTTTGAATAAAGAAATAAGAATTTAAAATGAATCCTTTAAAATGTTATTGTCTAGAGAATAATAGGTCCTTCTCAAAAACCTAAACTTTATTTTAATAATGCATGTAATACCACCAGAACTTGCATTGACTGAATAATTGAATTATTATTTGAAAGTAACTGTTCAACTCCATTGAATAAAAAACACCACAAAAATATGAAGAATATTTCTCTTTTGAAAATTAAAAATTTTGCATGGAGCACTAGGATTTATCATATGATTGTACAGTGAAATAAGTCAGCTGCGCAGTAAAAAATTGCAGCAGCTGTCGTGAAAGAACAGTAGATGTCTTATGTACGATAACGGGACTTAAATGATAGTCGGTAGCATTGGGGCACTTGAAAACTAATTCACATTACAAGACTTTTCCTTTTCCCCCTCTACTGAAAAGTTGCTTCTTAAGAAGCACTAGAAAAGTAATAGAGGCAATTGGAAAAATTAAAAAAATAACGGTTTTAATGAACCTCCCATTTCTTTTTTTTTTTTGTCTAGAGTAATGTATTATTATTTTTTTCTGCACGTCATCTTCTTAACTAAACTGTGAAACTACAAATAATGTACAGATAAATATCATTACCTCTTCTGCTTATTTTCCTGTCACTAATTCAAAGAGAAAAATATCAATTAATACCGCTGTTTAAAATCTTTAGAATTTAGAAACAAATTTTTGTTTGAACAAGGTTAAGAAATTTGCTCCATTTTCTTTCTCTTATGGGCTTTTAGAGAAGGGGAGGGGGAGGGTATTCCCAGTACATCCGAATTATAGAAAATTTACAAAAAAAAAAAAAATCTCAAAATGTGGAACAGGCTTTTCTATCCCATTTTGCACACTCAGTGAACGAAATATGGGATATTTTGGAAACCTATAAATAAAATGTTACTCAATAGTTTAGATATCTCCAATGAGTTCTTTTACAGATATAAAATTTACTTGAACATAAAGACCATTGCGGAGTCAATTACAACGGACCCTAGGAAAAACATTTGAGAAAAATCTGTCTACACTCAGTATGTTTAATCTTTGCCCACTTAAAAAAAAAAACTTCAAATTCAATTTTTATTACATACTGAATTCGGAATTTATACTCAGCGGATACTCTCCGGATTTGGAAGATTTTATTAGAAAGAACATACTCTCAGTGCATCAGAGAATCATTTTATTTGTGAAGAAAAGTCAAACTAGTTAATCTAGAAAACTGTTTTAAGCGAATTGGAATCTTAATCTTCCCTTCAAAGCCTAATAACTGCCAACGCAATGAAAACTAAGTAATTTCAACATGGGAACAATGAATGCTAGTTTGTTTTAAAATCGTTTAAAAAATGTTAATTTCCAAAAGTAATAAGTAAAATAAACCTCGACATGTAAATTTAATATTTATTGATTTCAGTTGAACGTTTAAACATATATATTCAGCTAAATCACAACCTATGAAAAAATTCATGTTTGTCTTTAAGAGTTTTCATTTAAATATACAGGCAAAATTTTGAAACATTTTCCATTAAGAGTTGTACAAATTTTTCAAAATCATACGGAATGGAAGTTTGATTCATCCTATCCTATTACGGGAAGCTGCCACTCTAATGATCTGGAGTTTGGGGTGTTTTACCCCATACGTAACGCGAATGTGTCTTAAAATCCCTAAAAAATTTCTTGACTAAAGGTATCCCCCCCTCTCCTCCTAGGTAGATAGCCGCCGTATAACTTTGTCCTATAACTCCAATAACCAATAACATAATAACACAACCACAATAATGCTACTGAAGAAACAATGACAGCCTTATTTCTCTATAACTTCACGAGACATTTCAAATTGTTTACAAATTACCTTCAAGATTGCAATTAGAGATGGGCGGTTCGACTCATTTTACTGATTCGAATCTCAACTCACTCACTACTTCGATGATTCGAATCTTGAATCAATAAAACAACTAAAGAAATTTTCCCTCTCTCTGCGCCGAAACCCCTGCTGCGCCCTGTTTAAACACCCTTCACCCATTCATCGGGTTTCTTCTCCGCTGAGTTCTCGGGCAGCTAGCATCTCTCTCTCCTTGCTCGAGTAAAACTAGTGTTTAAACTGCCCGAAATGAAAATACAGGGGAGCTTCGTATGACCCCCTGGGCCTGTAAGATTAAAAGGTTAAGTTTGGTGTCAAAGTATTCGAAATTTTATGTATCGATGGGGGTAAACGTCTAGGGGGGGTCGAGAATCAATAAAAACGCGCTCCGATGGATAGTTTCCGAGATATACGTTAATTAATTATGGTAATTAGACTAATTAACCATGATTGAGGCTTAAAAGAACTGCAAACATGTAGAAATTGGCTCTGGGATGGTTTCCAGACTTTGGAGATGCCGCCGGAGGAGGCTAGTGTTTAAAATGCCCAAATTGAAAATATAGGGGAGCTTCGTATGACCCCCTGGGCCTGTAAGATTAAAAGGTTAAGTTTGGTGTCAAAGCATTCGAAATTTTAAGTATTGGTGGAGTGTTGAGTCTTGGGGGTCGAGAATCAATAAAAACGCGCTCCGGTGGATAGTTTCCGAGATATACGTTAATTAATTATGGTAATTAGACTAATAAACCATGGAGCTGTTTTTACCGCGATCCGGCATCGTCATCAACGGAGAGAAAGCAGTACAAAAAGCATCACAAGCTGTTATTGATCTCAGGATTTTCTTATCGCCGGCCTCAGAGGCGTAGCCAAAGGGGGGGGGGTTAGGGGTGTCATAACCCTCCCATGAGGAATTTTTTGCCAAACAAAATGTATATTTTTCACTACATTATCACACACACGTATACATATATATGAGTTGCAGTAGTCATAACCCCTCGCCCCCATGAAAAATTTCTGGCTACGCCCCTGGCCGGCCTGTATTTTTGACCTTTATCGAATTCGAGATTTCACTGAAATGAAAATGGGAATATCGGATATTTGATGTTGAAATAAAACCGATATGTCGATATTTATCGATTATTGGCCCAGTCCTACTGAGGGGCTGCTGCCCCCCCCAAAAAATGGGACCCTTTACTTAGCTTACAATTGAACTTTATCTTTAAATTTGATACCCAGCCCACCCCGAAATAAAATCCTGGCTACGCCACAGTCAATAACACTAACTACGCCACTGCTTTAGACCCTATTTTGTATTTCTCTGAATTACGAAAGAAAATAAAATCATTCCCCTTAAACGACAAACAAGGTAAAAAAAATATCTTAAACGAAATCTGCAGCAATAAAGCGAAATGTTATTTGTCTTACTACAAAGTCCTTTTGTGAGAGCGCTTAATACCGCCCCTGTATCCTTCATTAAAAGTGACAAGCACAATCCTAACTTTATTTCATTCTATTTCCCGTCACATGAAAACCCGCCACCATGTAAACTTAACGTTACGTTTTTTTTTTTTTTTTTTTTGAGCGTGGGGCAGGGGGACATATATTGAAGTTAAAAGTAGAAAAGGGATGTTTCATTAAATTTTAAACAAATATTAAACCAGCCAGACAAGTTGGAAGGAGGGAGTCCCCCCGAGGGAAAAAGGTTTAAACAACTTTGAGACACCCCCCGCTCTTAGACGAGCATTGGCGTAAATTGGCACGTAATATTTGGATGGGGTGACAAAATGTTTCCGATTGTAGAAAATATCATTATTATAAATAGCTCTGAATTTTCTTAATTTTTTTTCCGGGGGGGGGATTGACCCCTCTTGCCCTTAGGAAGTAACGCCTATGCCCCCCGCCAAAAGCAAACGATGTTCGACCCACTCCACACTCACAGACAGATAAAACTAAATCCGACCACCAACCAAGAAATGAAACACCAAAGATTCGAAAAAAAAAAAACTTCAATTAAATGAAACATTCTTTCAACTCTTTTCGACTCCTTTCGACTCGGAGTCGATAGAAGATTCGAAAAAAAAAACTCCTATTAAATGAAACATCCTTTCAACTCTTTTCGACTCCTTTCGACTCTGAGTCGATAGAAGATTCGAAAAACTAACGAATCTCAACGATCGTATACAATCACCGAAACAGAGCGAAACACTGAATCAGTAAAGATTCGTTGCTGCATCAACTCAGTGGCCAACTCACCCACACCCACTCATTTGCTGTTTCAAATCATCTATCGAGTTAGAGTCATAAAGAGTCGAAAAGAGTCGAAAAGAGTCGAAAAGAGTTGAAAGAGTAAGGGAAAATCTCTGGGAACGGCAAAGGGAAAATCAGTTTTCCTTCCCTTCGCACTTGGAATGTATTTCCCCACAGTTGAGGGCTTGAGATTCGAATCAGTAGAGAGTGAGTGTAAAGACTGAGCCACTCAGTACCAAGATTCGAATCACTGATTCGACTCATCTAATCATTGGCCATTAGAGATGAGACGGGCTCAGCCCGAGCCCGAAAGCCCGAGCCCAAGCCCGGGCCCGACTCGGGCTCGGGCTCTGTAATTCACGATTGCGTTCGGGCTCGGGCGGGCTCGGGCTCGTGAAAAATTTCTGCTTTGTTGAACATACTCCTTGAAACAGATTTTAAAAAGTGATTCATGGGATAAATAGACGTACTTATTTCAAAAAATAGCGGCACTAGAGGGACTAGAAGGTGTGTGAAGCTCCAAAATTTATTGTATCCTCTTAATGAAGTAGTTAATTTTATTTGTATTTAGCTGAAATTTCGGGCTCGGGCGGGCTCGGGCTCCAACTTTAATAATATTGCTCGGGCTCGGGCGGGCTCGGGCTTCAAAAAATGAGCCCGAACTCATCTCTATTGGCCATCTCTAATTGCAATAAATTTTACACAGACATGTTTTAGCTACTTTTGCCTTCATTCACAGCGCAAAACTCTAAATATTGCTAGGCTAACGTATTGTTTTAAACACAAGTTTGAAAGGTTTTTCTTTCCCTTTCCTGATTAGACAAATTTAAAGATCGCAAGAGATCCTAACACTTCTTCAGTTACATTAACACATGTCATTGTCGTGCAATTTATAAATTACATGTAAAGAGCAGGGCCGTACCCAGAAAAAATTTTCGGGAGGGGGGGGGGGAGGGACCAAAAGCTGAAAAGGGATAAATTTTTCACAAAAAGGCTTCATTATTATTGCTTTTTTTAAACAAAATTTTAAATTTCGGGGAGGACGGGACACCCCCCTCCTTGGGTACGGCCTTGGAAGAGAGGCAATCTGCGGTGTTACAATTAATTCAGTGTCAGAATACAAAAATTTTTTTTGTTTGTTTGTCTGTTCTTTGAAAACACAAAATACTTTGAAAATGTATTTTTAAAATACATTCTCAAATTACTTTGTTCTTACGAGTGAAAATAGAAATTACAGTTACAAATGCATTTTGAAAATGTAATTCAAATACATGTATTTGCAATACTGCTCAACTCTGTAGCGAAAAAAAATCTGAATCTTCTGAACATGGCAACCGATATACGCTCATGTCCATAAATTAAGGATAATTCAGAATCACACAGAAATTGATCTCTAAAATAAAAATTTCACCTGTGGAATGATCACACACATCTTGAAGAAGAATATGCAAATTACAGGAAACCACCAGATGGCGTGGATGGTACGTCACAATGACGAGAGTGTAAGAGAGGGGTATATAAGAAATGGTGTCAAAGAAGTAAAATTGTTCACAAGCGCTGTGAAAGCCTTTCAGTGCAAAAACCGCATAGTTATGGCACAAAGGAGGCATTTGGATGATGTTTTACGTGGCAGAATTATCGGACGACTGGAATGTGGACGTACCCTGCTGGAAGTATCCGAGGAACTTGGAATCGCCCAGAGTGTCATCTCCAGGCTTTGGCAATGATTCCAAGATGATGGTAATGTGAGTAGACGTTACAGCACAGGTCTCCCCCGAGTTACAACGCCGAATGAGGACCGCTATTTGGCAGTTACTGCCAAAAGAAACAGACGTAGTACAGCATCAGACCTGTCTCGTCAGCTCTCTTCATCTACCGGTACGACAGTTTCAAGGCAGACCGTGTACAGACGCTTAGGGCACATTGGTCTATATGCTCGTAGGCCTGTCAGATGTGTTCCACTTACCGCAACTCACTGTCGCCTGCGATTAACCTGGAGTAGAGAGCATGCATTGTGGACACCGCAACAGTGGTCTTGTGTGATGTTTTCCGGCGAGTCCAGGTTTAGTTTGGAGTCTGATTCTCGCCGGACATTCATCTGGAGAGCGCCAGGTACCCGTTACCACCAAGAGAACACCATTGAAAGACACCGTTACGGTGCTGCAGGATGGCTCGTTTGGGGAGGAATTATTCTTGGTTCCAGAACTGACCTGCATGTTCAGAGTGTAACGATGACATGCCACATCTATCGGGATGTCATTCTGGAACAACATGTACGTTTGTTTCGGGGCGCCATGGGTGCTGAATTTGTGTTTATGGATGACAACGCCCGTCCTCACCGTGCAAACATTGTAGACGAATGCCTTCAATCGGAGGATATCACCCGTATGCATTGGCCAGCATACTCACCGGACTTGAATCCAATAGAGCATGTGTGGGATATGCTTGGCCGACGAATTGCAGCCCGTCAACCCCCTCCCACCTGTCTACCGGAACTTCGGAGTGCATTGCTTGATGAGTGGTGTAATATTCCCCAAGATCAGATTGATCATTTGATACTCCTAGGCCTGCATGCCTAGGCGTTGTCAGGCCTGTATTGCATCGTCCGGGAGACATACTCCGTATTAACCATCCTACTAACCATGTTATACTGTTTTTTGTAAATAGGTTCTTTTTTTAAATTTGGTCAAGGGAGTAAAACTTGCAATTTTTATTAATTATATCAAACATATAGCATCTTTTTTGCTCTTTACTTTTTGTTTAATAAATAGACTTTACAAATAAGTCAAATTTGTTTTGCTTCTTTCTCTTTCTTTGCCTGAACTTCATTATCCTTAATTTATGGACATGAGTGTAGTTTACTGTAATCTTTTTTAAAAGCTAACAGAATCGGCCAATGTTTAGTAAACTTTACTGATTTACTACACAAGCCTTATAAACCAAAAACACAAGTGTCCAACAGCAAGAAAGTAATCAAGGGGAGTGTCCAAGGGAGTATAGGAACGCCTCCCCATAACCGAAATTTTGATTTTTGTGAATGAAATAATGACGTTAAAGTCATTTGTGAACTCATGAAAATGAACATTTTTATTTGTTAACAAGAAATCTTTGTTAAAAAAATGGTATTTTACATGACAAATATTTTTTCCAACATTAAATCAGTCCTTTTTGCCAACTGTATGCCGTGTCGTCTCGTTTGACAGAGAAGTTTTTTGCCAAAGAAGTTTGTTTTTTTATTCTTCATTCTGCAAGCTCATCAATTTTCGCGAGCTGGCTTCATTCAGAGTGGAGGGAGAAAGCGAATCAGACGTTATAAAGAAACAAATTGTGTTTTTTCCGTTTTGCACGCTCGTTTACATGAACTTTTCCTCTATGAATTTATCCTTAAAAGAAATAGTTGAACGCTGCTTTAAATGCTATACTATAGTCATAGTTAAAACGGCTTGACCCACATATCTTGCATTGAGCAATAATTTATTGTTCTACCGGGGACAAAGCAAATTTTGATTATTTTTGTTTAAAAAATTGTACTGAAAAAAAAAAATAAAAAAAGGAATATATGAAATACTTTCAGATTTTAAATACGCACTAAAGTGCTATCTATTAAAAGCGTATCATAATTTATGCGTCGTCCCTATTTTTCTTCCTTATTCCATTTAGAAAGTGTAACATTATTCATGAGTGTGCCGCATTTTTCTTTCTTGTTTCATAAAACCCACTTTTGGAATCGAAATCTATCTTAAAATCGCCTTCTACAAATATTTTACAATCTTCGCCAAGTATATTGCAACTTTACTTCACAGTTTTAAATATTGTTTTGAATGTACATCATAATACATGAGTATGCCGTGTTTGTCTTTCTTGGGTTGATTCCTACTTTCACGCCCCGATTCTCACCAAGTTGACGATAATTAAACATATGCAGTTTTTTGTATTTATGTGGCAGTCGTTATTCAGAATTAAAATGGCGATGTGGAACAACATGTAAGTACAGCATTCCTTTTATATTATTTTTTATTTGTATTGCCAATTAATGTAGTTTTAATAATTAAGTGTCTTCAAATTCCTTAACTGGTGCGATTATCGTTAATTTGTTCATTTTAGTTTTCATCTAGTTCTTTTGGGAGCGTTGAAACTTGTGCATATCTCCTAGAGACCCATGACCGCAAAGCTCGCCGAAGTGCGGCGATTGTTTAGGGTGGCGAGAGTGGGAGCGTTAAAATAGAAATCAACTCTTTCTTCTATAATAAAACACACTATTCCATTAAGTTAGAAAGTGTATCATTTTTCATAAGCGTGCCGTATTTTTCTTCCTTGTTTCATAAAACCCATCTTTGGAATAGAAATCTATCTTAAAAGCGCCCACTAAAACTGTTTTACAATCTCCGCCAAGTGTATTCCAACTCCCCTGTTTAAAATATTGTTTCGAATGTGCATCATAATCCATGAGTTTGCCGTGTTTTTCTTTCTTGGGTTGATTCCTAGTTTAATACCCAGACTCTCGCCTAGGTGGCGATAATTAAATAAATGCAGTTACCATGACGATTTTTTGTATTTATATAATATCGTAATATAGAATTAAAATGGCGATTTGGAACAATCTGTAAGTATAGCATTCCGTTACATTTTTATTTATTTTGGGTTGCCAATCAATGTAGTTTTAATAATTAAGTGTCTTCAAATTCCTTAACTGGTGCGGTTATCGCTAATTTGTTCACTTTAGTTTTCATCTAGTTCTTTTGGGAGCGTTGAAACTGGTGCATATCTGCTAGAGACCCATGACTGTAAAGCTCGCCGAAGTGCGGCGATTTTTTAGATTGGCGAGAGTGGGAGCGTTAAAATAGAAATCAACTCTTTCTTGTATAAAAAAAAACACATCTTTGGAATCGAAATCTATCTTAAAATCGCCTATTGAAACTGTTTTACAATCTTCGTCAGGCACATTCCAAGTATACTTTACCATTTTAAATGCTGTTTAGAATGGGTATCACAACCCATGAATGTACCGTGTTTTCCTTCCTTGTTCCATAAAACATTTCTTTGGAATATAAATCTATATTAAAATCGCCTACGAAAACTATTTTACAATATTCGCAAGGCATTTCTATATTCGTAATATATTTATAATAAATTGTTGCGTTTTTGCACCAAATTTAGCGATCAAATATCAAAACTTGCGAACCTTGTGAGACTTTCAACATTTTATTAAAGCCTCCCCCCTGCCCCTCTCCACGTTATCTGGCAAACACATTTTAAAATATCTTTAACGTGACAGTTCATATTTACAAAACTTGTCGACAAGATCGCGTAGACAAAATTCTCGTACTGAGCGAAATAAGCACCCCAGCGCTAAAAAAAGGGTTAAGCTTAAGTATACATCCTACATTTGTTTTTGCGCCAAAATTGATGACGTATAGTTTATTGTGGTAGCCGTATCGTTTTGGTTTGGTGACATTGCAGGGAAGCTATTTATGGCCACCCCTCCGGATAGTCAATGAGAGTCCAGATTGGCCTGAGTCGAGAAAACATGTGTACAAGGACGGATTAAGGGGGGCGGAGGGGGCGACCGCCCCCCCCCCCGAGACAAAAGAAATTAATGTAAAATATCCTATTTTACTTCAATAAAATGGACATATATGTCAATCTTCTAACTAACCGCCCCCACAGAAAAACTAACCGCCTCCCCCCCGATAAACTTGCATTAATCCGCCACTGCATGTGTAAACTCTTATTTCTGCTGTAAGCGTACTTGTTGTAAGGTTTAAGAATATACTGAGATATTTTGATTGATTTTTTGTGATTTTATGTTTTAAGCATGGTTTCTAATTGTGCTAGTAATTGTTCAAGTGTTAGTAGTGTAGTGGAGAAGTTTCAAGGGATTTTTGAGCAGAGTTTAAGGCTTAAAAAAATATCGGGTAACAAACTCACGTGCGGGAAGAAAGGTTTAGTGAATATACTTTTTAAAGGATTTATTTGTTGGTCAATGAGGATTTATTTAGGATTTTTTTTGTGGGAGACAGGTTTATTGAAGAGTGATATGATTTGCACAAAATGGAATTATGCGGTCAAAAACGGCCTTTTTTGCATAAGAAAATTCGTCAAAAATCAAGATAGTATTTATATTGAAGGTGCTCAAAGAAAAAAAAAAAAGAAAAAAAAGTAACAGGGCCAAAGTCAAAGGTATTTCCAATTATTTTTCATTAAAAGACACTATTTTTCTGAATATTTTTCATTTCTTTAAACATCGCTTTTTTGCTTATGCACTGCTAAAATAACTGACTCCTAAAATATATAAAGCTTTCCAGTAAAACATGTTTGCTTAAAATATTGTACTTGAAAGAAGCACGCACACAGGTAATAAGTCCAATACATATTTCTTACATTACGAACAACTACAAGTTCTTAGGGCTTTTTTTTTTTTTTTTTTTTTTTTAATGGGAAAAAGGATTGTGTTAAGTACCCTACAAGATTTAAATATGAAAAATGAATGACACATGGCAATTTCTTGTCTTAAAAACGATGTTTTCAAGCTAATCACTATTTGCAGTAAACTGTGATGTGAGTGTAGTCTGAGAAAAAATTCGCGGTCTTTCTCCAGACATTTAGATCAAATAGCAGACATATATTGTCTGCTATTCGATCAGACATATTAGCAGACATATATAGTCTGCTGTAAGACAGTACAGCTTATGAAACATTCGCAACTTTCTAAGGTTTTAGGATAAAATGACTCGTTCCGGAACGCTGATTTGGTTCCCGAGAAATCGAGTGAATGAATGTTTTTAAGTAATCTATAACCTACATCGACGTCACAAAAAAAAATTCTTTTCTTTACACAAGACCATTTTGGAGGAACGTAAAATTTGTTTTTAAAATGTTACTTCATCACAAGGAGGATTTTACGCTTAACGTTAACCTGCCCCAAGAAAGAGATTCAAGTGCATTTTGTGGCTCTGGTTTGTTAAAGCTACGTTTTAAGTAACTTGCATTTTTTAAGGAATAACATGGTTGATTCCTACTTCATTTCCCCACCCTCTCCAGCCTAAAAAATCCCCACACGTTGGCGAGTTTCACAGTCATGAGATTTTAGGAGTTACAAAGCTCTGATACTACTCCGGGATGACGCATACGCACAACTCTCAATGCTTAAAAAGGAACTAGATGCAAACGAACTTAAACAAATTAGTGATAAATGCTTCAGTTAATCAATTTGAAGACACTTAATTAGTAAACATTCATTAATGCACAACCAAAAAGGTTAAAAGACGTAATGCTGTACTTACACGTTGTTCCAAACCGCCATTTCAATTTTAAATTAAACCAAATTTCTTCTATTAAGGTCGCCACATAAATACAAAACAATCGCCATGGTAACTGCACATCTATATTAATCGCCAGTTGGCGAGAGTGGGGAGGGGGACAAGTAGAATTCAACCAATAACATTTACCTCTAAGTAGGACTTGCTCGCCGGTTTGTCATCCATTTCGTCAAAGATGATCACTCCCGCCGCCGGCGACAAAGTATCATTTTCTTTAGGGCTGATCGGAAAAGTCCTTCCCGATGGTCGAAGTGTGATCGGCCTGAAATTCACAGTGAGACTCTGTGACTTCCAGGAGAGCACTTTTGGTGAATCTCGGGACACGACTGACAAAGTATAGCTGAAATGGAACATGAGACATAACTCGTTTGCACAACAATTTTCACATTGATAGAGAAGAAAAACTGTTTATACTGCCCACCACTAAAAGAGCGCCGTCATTGCTATCTCCCGATCTAACAGCAACATGGGGGTCGATCGAATCCACAATAATGAGTAATAAAGAACATTTTTGGCAAAGCTGGCTGTGCATGCGATTCGATCGATCGCCATATTGTTGGCAGTTAAATCGAGCGATGGCAACGATAGCACTTCTTCAACTGTGGGGCCATTTAACCATATTTTTCTGCGACTAGCAGTGAAAGCATTGGATTTAGGTGGTTTCACGGCGTATCCACCGAAAGGGTTAACAAGAACTTTCTACGAAAAAAATTTCATAAACGGTGTATTTCGAATGTAATTTTGGTACAACAATTCAAAAAAAAGGATTATGTCAAGGAAGCACTTCAATTTTTTTAGAATATATTTTTACAAACTGTACAATGCTGTATAATTTTTAGATAAGATTCTCCAAAATCGGAAACGATCAACTCGTGTCAGTCACAAAATTGTTAAAAAGGATTCTTAAAAGTCGAAAATTTTTACGAATGTGTCACTGTTCGAAAAACTTTGCTGCACAATTCCATGTTTCAAAATTGATCTGTAACGTTCTAACAGGGATCGTTTTTCCATTTATTTCAGTGCACAGTGCAGCTTCTAAAGAATAATCCTGAATTTTTTCTTGTCCCTAGTTCAACTAATTTATTCTACTTTGTGTACCAAGATCACGAGTGAGATTTTATTTCTTCGAAATACACCCTTACACACTGTAAGCAAACTACTTTCATCAAAAAGTACTCAGAAATAAAATTACGTCTCCGCCTACATTGAATGCAGCTCCGTTTATGCAATAAAACAAATATATAAATTTTTTGTTCTCGGAATCCATTGTTGAAATTGTCATTTTTCTACATTTCTCGATTTTTTATTTCAATAAATTTATTTCTCCATATACTTAGAATATCTGTAGGCGATATTTAGAAACAGATTATTTCTCTGTGGGCGTCTTTTTCATCATGAGGGCGGAGTTTTTTCCGCCCAAAGATTCCTAAAATTTCACAATTCCATAAAAACGTATACTAATTTATGACCGCCGAGGGATGTCTGTGTGCCTCACCAGATTTCCATATAAAATCTACTCTGGAGTCTTTGTTGACATTTTTGCCTCTTTTTATTGTTAGCTTTCGGCCCAACCCTTAGCTTTATACGTTTTTGGGTAGTTTAAACGCCTAATTTAAAAATTGTTTATCTACGAAACTATGTCAAATATTTGATCGAAAAGAAAGCCACATGAAAGGCAGAATTTTTTCCGATCATTTTCCAGCCAACTACGAATACTAAGGCAGCAGATTTTTCTTTTATTAAATTAGAGCAGTCTTTGAGTCAGTAATTCTCAACGTCCGCCGACTAAAAAAATACGTATAATCATATTCAACCAATAATATATAGCCATAACAAAGATGAGTGTTGGGAGGAACATGCTTGAATTAATAAAATTTCTATAGATGAGCGTATAAATAAAAAATTTGGCCGAAATCATTTGGCCAACGTCAATAGCAAGTTAACGCCTACTCCAGCAAATCAACAGAGAAATCAGTACAAAAGGACGTTGCATAACAGTAATTGCCCATACAGTGGATTGATTTACGCTATGCCACAGAGAATATTTATTATTTTAAATATTTTCTAGCCATCTCACGTCTATGTAATTGCATAGCGGCCAACTCTTACGAATTTATCGGAAAATCTTCCACCACTAATTTTTACTTTGCAACTCAGTATAAAAATAAGTCCAAACTCTCAATTAAAAATAAAACCGGTTAACGATTGTGGTGGAAACTTTTAGGAAAAATACGGACGAGTTGGCAGTTATGTAATTGCTACTGATTATAGTTAAATACTTGCATATTATACATGATTCTTTTGGTGGGTGTAACTCGAGAATTAGCCACGAAAAACCACCCTTTGAACCCAATAGTTTCGAAGAAGAAGGAATTTGAATTAAGAAGTTTCCAGGGGTGTATTTAAGGGGTGGGGGCAAGTAGACCCGGGACCCCTCCGAAAATGTAAAGCAATTATTAAAAAAAACCCAGCTATTTTAAAAGATTTATAGTAACTTTAGTAACAATAATGTTTAAAATCCGGATCATCTCCTTAATTTCTTTTGAATTAAATAATTTTTTAATGGTTAGTAGAGACTCAACTTGCAGTTAAAAAAAATAATAATAAGTTCCGATAGTTAATTTTTCGGGAAAAATTGATTTTTATTGTGTGCACAAAATAAGGGTATCCATCCAGTAATGTGTCGCAGGTAATTTCTGCGCTACGCACATGAGCGCAGTGTCTCAAAGGGTTAAATAGTGATAAAATCACGTGACGAGTGTATATTTCTTATCAACGTTAGTCAAATACATTGCTCTGCCTGTGACACTAAAATTAACATCTCAAAAACAGTGAAAAGGAAATCTGAATTAAATCAATTACGGACATTAGGGAAAAAAAGTTATCACTTCAAATTAATTATTCTAATGTAACACACATTAAACACGGCTTAACAACTATACACCAGTCATTAAAATAAGTTTTGTTTACAAATTAGAGGCTTCATTACCAAAGAATATATGCTTCAACCTGACTAAATATTTGCATTCTATGAACACATCAGGTTCAATTACGTCTCATTAAAAGACAGTGCAACAGAATTAAAGAAGTATTAAGCTCGATTAATTTTTAAGCGCAAATTAAAACTGTTGAAAGTGTATAATTAAAGCTGTCAGTTTTATAATGATTCACATTCCTGCTTCATGTTTAATTAATTTCTCAATTAACATTTTCAATCTAATTCATGCTATTTTTCTTTAAATTGGATATTTTCGTCGTCACTCTGTCGACCTCCAACTGTTTCGTCTTAAGAAAAGTAAAATCTGCAAAGAAATTTTTCTCAATAAAAATATTAGAATTTTTTTCTTTTTTAAGACTGCATTTTCTCCTTTGGGTGTAAGTGAATTAGGAGCTATTACTGTCATGTTTTAACTTTAAATACACAGGGTGTTTCAAAAACACTGACCCAGGCTTTCATTCCTTAAGAATGCAAATAGCCAAAAATTACGAAGTTCCATAATGCAAGTACGTACACTCAGTAACAAAAAAAAAAAAAAAAAAAAAAAAAAAATCGACGCGCCAAGGAGGATTTGCCCGATTGTAATGAAATTTCGTAAGCAAAAGCCTTCGGACCGAACATGCAAATCTTTAAAATCTGAAGTCCAATGAAGGTATAGCGGAAGCGCAAGCGCATCGGAACTGCGCATTCAATAGGCGCATATGAGGATCGATTCTCAATCTGATGGTTAAAATTTCTGTTGCATTTCGACTGCGATATCTACGTTGGCTGTAACAGTACCTCGCCGAAGGATTCATGCGCATTAGGAGCAGATGTCGGAGTTTGATCACCATGCGAGGGCCCGAAGATCTGGGCCCCGAAGTCAGCGCTAAATAAGCCGTTTGGAAGACAAGTTAATGCCGCGTCAATTTGGCTTTTGTGCTCAATGTGAAATATGTCAACCCGGTAAACGGAGAAAAGATGCTAAATTCAGGGCAAGCCAGCCCATGGCCCATGCATGGTTTAGATAGCGGGAAATCATAACTATCGCTTTTTTAAGTGCTTTTTTCAATGGTTAGTATTAAAATAGAGTAAAGTGCGTGCATTTTTTCAATAAAGGTGAATTATTAAAAGAACTGTATTACATAATAGGAAGATACTTTGATTTTGACGGTGGTTAGTCGGTGGGGCCAGGCTCCTCTGACCCTTAATGACAAGCCGCCACTGTTGTTATCCCATTTTTATATTTATATTTATTATTCTTACTCAGACTGCGCATAACCTTGTTTTTCTTGTTTTGATTTGTCCATGCATCACTGGGAGGCCCTATGTATTTTATGATTAAACAAATGAATTAAGAATGTAAAAAATAAAATTAGAAATGTACCCCTGACAGGCCCAGGAGTTCCATGAAATAAAATTGTGTCACGTTATGTCATGATAGTAATATTTTTAACTGTACATAGATATTTTCAGTAACTGCCAATAATCAAAACAACATTAGAGGCTGTCAAAAATGTTTGTAAACTTAATCGGGGTAAACTGTCAGTTTTCTCTTTATCATTTGAAATACAAGATATTTCTTATTAACCCCTCCCCCCATGTAATGAATATCGCGCTGATAAAAGGGGCGAGCGAATCGCCACTAATTACTATATGTATAGGCGCTACCCACAAAATAAACTCTGATTTTTTTAAAAATTACTTTAGTATAAAAATGTCCAGCGTATGGCCTTTGCATTTAGAAACAGAAAATGTAAGAAAGGCTAGGACGTAGTCAGGGTATAGGCAGCGGAAGCTTGAAACAAATTAGGACTGTTGTTTATTGGGTGTGACTAATCAAGTTTTTTTTCGGGAGAAATTGTGCCTTCCCTACCTTTTTTGTCCACTCGGACATTTTTTTCTTGCAAAGTCACTGAACGAATGAATTTCGGTTTTTCTTCTAATGGTGGGCTTTTGCCTTTTACAAGCGCCAGCCGGAATTACTGGTCACTATACTATAGAGGTGTGATGCAGTTCATGACAGAATGCACTAATCAATGCAGTGTGATGCAGTTCATCACATATTTATATAATTCTGATTTTTTCCTTTCCCTATTGTAAATTTAATATTATTTGCCATTTTTAAATTCCCATCTCTATCTTTTAAGCTATTTTAATTTTGTTTCTCAAATTACTTTAGCTTTAACTTTTGCAATGTATTTAGCAGGCATCTTTCTGTCTGAGGATTCCTTTCCCACGGGGTTTCAATAATATTTCTTGAGTTACAACTTCTCTTTGACTATCCCCCTTTGGCGACCCACATTTAAATTTTGGTAAACTTGCATTAACGCTTAACGATCTTTCCTTTTTTTTTTTTAAATTTGGAGATTTATTTGGAGACCGTTCTTTGTAGCTCTCAGCTCTATCGCCAGATTGGCTTTCTGTATTATCGCTCTTTTTCGAAGACTTATACCTTTCTAATTCTCAAAATAAGCCACGCTTGTTCTTGCTATGCTGCCAACCACCGCCATTAATTACTATACTTTTTAAATAAACAACTTTGATTCTTAATTAGTTTTCATTCTTTTGAAGTGAAACGAGCCCTGAGTATTGCCGATGCAAGATACTACGTTTTACAATCATACATGATTATAAATTTTTAAAAAGTTTACCGAAACCGCACCATAGGAGGTACCTAATGGATGGACCACGGTTGCCTCCTATGAAGGGACGGGCGTAATGACAGGTATCGAACCCGGGCACGTGGTAGAGTAATTTTGAACAAAGGAAATGATAACCTCGAAATGTTAAAAACAATTTCGGTATTTATTCACCAGTTCTTAATCATTTGTTGGCAAGTTTGAGTCAGTAAGACACATAAATAGGTGTGTTTTGCCCCGTTATTTCCCTACATACTAATGGTAAAAATGTTAATCGTGTCACATAACAAATAGAAATCTCCATCTCGTCTCTTTTGGCATTTAGACCCAGTTTACTTTGTTCAAATCACGATTTTTCTATGAAAACTTTTACCTAGTAGACATTTTAGAAATTCTTTCGTTTCTTAAACTCCTTGAGCGAATTTCGTTCATAATCCATTTGCGAAAGTCAGAAGAGATTCTCGCATTCCTTTCAGCTTCAAGATGCTGTTTATAGGGGTAGCTTAATGATAACCACCTAGAAAGGAGCCTATTAAAGCCCAAGTGGTGAAACTTCACTCGTTTTATTGGATTAGGGTCACAGAAGTGTTCAAGAAAGGCCATTCTATCGAAAATACAAATGGTATAAGTTGTAACTCCCGTAGCAACCGTGTGTAGATAGCAGAACTATAGTTGCTGTGTAATGCTGAATTTACGATGGTAACCCGAATAAAATCTTAAATATCTCAAAACCAGAAAAACCTGAGTTCCAACACTTGGACTTTAACCCTTTAACACGCAGTGTCCTCGCAGTGAGGACAGAAAACTCTACCGTTTTGACTGTTGCCAGTCACGAAGAATAAATATGATTTCTATAAAAATACTTGAGGGTGACATAATTGCACGAGAATCCTTTACTTTTTCGCGCATCATTTCCCCATAAAAATTGTCAGCATAATTTTTAACAACACTGGCATCTGCTGAAAACTGGAAGAATACAATGGAAATACATTGATATAGAAGAACAACTGGACAGACTGCCCAATGAAAAAAAAAAAAGGCATGTCAAAAATGGTTTCTAGATTTGTGGCACGCGAAGAACGATTTGATCGACCGCCATCTTGCTGGTTGTTAAAGCGAGCGATGGTAACGACTATCCTTTTTTCAGCGTTGAGAAATGGTTGTGCTTCGAAGGATTAAGGGGCTCAATTGATAAAGTTAATGCATGACAATGCATTGCCTCAATTGTCAAGCATTAAATTCGATTGGAAAGCTACCGAGTGTCACAAAAAAGAACTACCTGGTTTTAACAATGAATAAAAAACAAACTAGCAGAGTTCTTAAAATATTCTTACTCGAATCTGGGACACCTGGAATTTTTTGGGGACACTTTCTAATGTTAGTACAAAAGCTTACCAACAGATGGCGCTGCGGTAACTGCATTCAGCAGCAGGGGAATTTGCAGTTGCATGACAATATTTTTGAAACGTTCTCCGTTCATCACAATTACGTACTGGAGTCTCAGAATGAAATTAGCACACGCTTTTTCCAAGGTCTCTAACGGAATGGCTGCACCCTCCACACAGATTAATCGCTGCAGCTCCACTAGGGAGGGGAATTTTGGCAGTAAACCACGTCTTTCAAATGGCTCCAAAGAAAAAAGATCAAGCGGATTTAGTGATGAACGGAGGACATTTTCAGAATATTGTCATGAAATTGCCAACAACTATTGCTGAATGCAGAAGTCGTACCGCCACCTGTCGGTAAGATTTTGTACTAAATAAAATGTTTAAAAAAATCCAGACTTATACATTCATTTCAAGAAAGAATCTTTTTAATAACTGTATTAGTTTTTTTTTTAAATTCATTTTTAAAAGTAGGTAGTGCTTTTTGGGACACTACGTAATATTACATCAAAAGCATTTGAGCTGTTATTTATTTTGAATCATATATTTGAATAATCATGCAGATATTTGTTACGCTCGAAAAATGAGTTTTAAGATTATTTTGAAATTTAGCCATTTTGAATCGGTCTTTTGCTCGTAAACATTGACGTAAACAATAATTTGTTTTAATCAGAAATGATGTTACCATTCATCCACTTTCAATGTTGCGAAATCTCTACAATAAAACACAAATAATGAGCTTTTAACGTTCAATCTAGAATATAAGCTGTCATTTTTACTAAGTTCCAAATGTTTTGAAATAAATAAACTTATCTGTTTTTATTATTATTTTAGTCATATTTATGGCTGATATTGGAGAACGGAAAAATTATAAGGTATTCTACTGTCATTGCGGTAGAGGAGGTTACCTTTTTCAAGCAAACCACAGAAACGAAAATTCTTGTTACCAGAGGAAAAGATTTTTTTTTTTTTTTAAACAGAAACTACAATTTTTATTTCCAGATGACAAAGTATTTTTTTCTTTTCTTTTTTTAACCGTTTCCAAATACATTAACGGAAATTATTGTTTTTAAATGACAACTATTTTTTAACTAAAGGAAATGTTTTCTTTTTTAGTCGAATGTGTTAATTGTACTCAAATACAATTTGAAAGCATTAATTGTATGCTAAAAAGGTTTCCTCCGATAGATTAAAAATTTCCAGTAAACTAAAAACTATACTTTTTATAGTAACAGTTGCTACCACTGACACACAAGTTTAATTGCGGTATTTAGTATACGCATATTGAAACGATTAACGATAAAGAAAACACATACAATTTCCCTGACTTACTTATTTCCTACATCTCTGAAAGAAATATTAGAAAATATAGCTCTTCCGTAGTAGAAAAAAGTTTTAAATGCATCATGATGAATTTTTCTTTCTAAATGTCTTGTAGTTCTAGATATTCTTAGCTCGATTTGTCGACCCGTATCTGGCACAACTTCACCCTGGAAAAAAACAGAATCATTATTATAACGTTTAATTATGAATAAAATTTTAAATGTTGAGAGGGAAAACAGTCTTACAAGAAAAGAAAATGCATCATAAAAAAATCTTATAAAAATCTTCTTGAAGATGGCGGGACTTGAGTTTATGAAACAGCTGAATATGGCATTTATCCTTTTGCACGAGGTCTTCTTCGCGTGAACGAACCAGCAACTGGAGATGTTTTCGCAGTATACAAAACTATCAATTGCTTCAGAAAATATTGCACTTTTCGTAAACAGTAGTTTTTGTTTTAGAATATAACGAATTCAACATGAACATTTCATTTATCATTTCTAATAATGTACTTCATAGACATATGCTTTCTCTAACCTGCTGTTTAGTGGTTCTATATAAAGAATTCCTGCGTTAACTGAGAATTCTACTCCTTGCACTAAAAAAAAAAAAAGATTATGCACTATTTCAAAAATTTTCTTAAAAAACTGTATGTTGAGGGATACGCATACTGATCTGAGCGATCGATACCGATCGCAATGTTATCGCTAATTGAAGAGGGGTCATTCTACACTTCATAAGAGGATACAGAAGGAGCTTGGGAACCTTCTTCGAAGAAACTTTGTCATTGCCGCAAATCCAGTTTCCGCTTTAAATCAAGTGCATACTGTCATTTTTTTCTTAAAAATTCAGCACCACAATATTCAAACAGTTTTATTTTAATTAATTTTTTAAAACTGGTAATCTGGAAGTTCGACTCATTTTACCGATTCAAATCTCAACTCACTGACTGCTTCGATGATTCGAATCTTGAATCAGTAAAATTGCTAAAGGATTTTTCCCTCTCTGACCCAAAAGCCGCGCTATGTAACCACCCCACCTCACCTATTCATCGGGTATCTTCATAGATATATCGCACCTTATTTCCATGCGTTTCTTCTCCGCTGAGTTCTTAGGCAGCCAACATCTTTCTGTTGCTCGGTCGAACTCAACGCCAACACACACAGTTTTGAGCAAATGAGTTCGTCCTCTTAATTTTCTAGCGCGCACATTGTGTTTAAGCAACTAGTAATCTGTCGTCGGGGGAAGGGATAAGACAAAGACCAAACAAACTACTAGTTCGATTTAAATTATTTGCTTACAAATAAGTTCTACTGTCATTTTGAAATAATGATAAATGCATATTTTGTATATCTTTTAGTTGAATGCAGTACTTTAATTAGGAAATTTCTTATAATAAAGGATCAATCGTGCATAGTCAAATCAGTTATGTTTCATCATTGCAATCAGTTAATCGCAAAGAACAGAAGGAAGTAGTAAGGACAATTTATTTATTGTAAAATACAATACACTAATTCAGCGCCTTTAGAAATGTGTAAGAACTGACATTTAGAAAAAAAGGAAACAAAGACAATTCAAGTGTTGGTGTGAATTAGAGTAGTTTAGAGTTAAATTCACCCGTAAGCAAATTAAAAAAAAAACTATTTTAAATAAATTCAGTAATTTTTATTATTAAATATAAAAAGCGATTTAAAAAGCCGGCACTTAAGTCTGGTACGTGTATTTACTTCCGAAACCAAGGTAAAGCCAACTTTCTTGCCAATAGCTACAAGACTCAATTTGCAAACAATATCAACAATTCTTCTCCTGCTTCGGATTTACATGTACATAGAACTGCCAACCATTTTTTTCTTCAGCCCCCGCGGCATTGCACATTTGCCCTGCCTCCCCGACCGAAGTTGTCATCACCATACTCAAGTCCAAGAATAACAAAAAAAAACTGGTCCCGACGCCATTTCCAATGAAATGCTTAAAAATATCCCAGTCAACACTCTGTTTGAAATTACCAGCATCATTAACGCCGTACTCAAAACCAGCTACTTCCCTTATGCATGGAAATTGGCAGCTGTGGTAACGATTCCTAAACCGGGTTTGAACCTTTCTCCACAGAAAGCGTACCGCCCTGTCAGTCTTTTCAGCAAGATTGCTGAGCGTATAATACTCAACAGAATCAACGAACACATGTTTGCAAACATTTTACTCCCGGAGCAGTTTGGCTTCCATCCCGGACACTCGACTGTTCACCAGCTGCATCGTGTTGTTGAGACACTGACCACAAATCTCCAAAACAAGAATCACACTACCATGCTTCTCCTTGACCTGCAGAAGGCATTTGACAAAGTTTGGCATATTGGAATAATAATCAAACTCATAAATCTCAACTTCCCCGATGCCATCGTCCACCTCATTAACAACTATCTGTTGCACAGATCATACCATGTCCGGGTACGCAATGCCATCTCTACCAACTTACCTATTTCTAGTGGAGTTCCGCAGGGGTCCATCCTTGGACCAACGCTTTTCAACCTTTTCATCAATGACATCCCTGCTAAACCTGCCAACACCCTTTTTCTCTATGCTGATGACGCTGCCATAATTAGCTATGCTAACACTGGGCCTGCTCTCATAAATCAACTTCAAGCGCACCTTGATGATCTTCTCAACTGGCTTAGGAAGTAGAAGCTGCTTCTTAACGTTCAAGAGTGCCAAGCTCTCTTCCTCTCAAATAGACGTCCTCCTTCTCGGATCCTTATAGAAGGGACACCTATCAACTGGGAAAACCAAGTCAAATACCTTGGGGTAACCATTGATCGCATTTTGTGCTGGAAAAAACATATATACGGTGCTCGTGGCAAGATGACTGTGGCTTTCCAGCAGCTTGACCCCATAATAAGAAAAAAACAACTGTCCTTTCAAAACAAATCTCTGCTATACAAATCTAGCATTCGACCTACTGCTACGTATGCTGCCCCTGTCTGGGCTTAAGCGGCCAAATCTTCCATCCATCATGGACACCCATTCGTTACTAAAGCTGTCATAAGACGGGATCGCCCAATTTCGACCCTCCGTCAGTTTATTTACGATTCAGCTGTACGTTATTACAGAAATCTGAATAGGTTACTCAACAAAATTGTCTCTGGTTACCCTGGTTATCATGCTTGCCAACAATTCCGGAATATCATTAACCACTTTTTGTGAAGAGTAAATTTTTTTGAAAAAGTATTAAACACACTTACCAAACTCAAAATTTGTGCTATATTTTAACACCAATCTTGTTGTTTTAAAAAGAATGGTTAATGATATTCCGAAATAGTTGGCAGCTATGTTGCCCAATATCCTCTTTGCTCTTGCTCCTGGTTGATCCTTGCTTCCTTCCTCTTCTCGCCTAAATGACGGATCTTGACTTATCCAGGCCCTTGCAACACCTCCTAGATATAGAAAGCCTTACCACAGCTACGTCACCGAGCTTTGACGTCATCATTTGGCCTACATTTAAAAGTTTGATTGTGATAAAATAAATAAATTAAAAATTTCTGGTAAATACTACAAATATTAGAAAGTATCTCAAAGATTAAAATTAAAATATCTTTCTCATACAAAATTGTTCAGTATGATCTATTTCCTTATCAGATTATCTAAGTTAGTTACGGTTAAAAACTGCCATTTGTCGTAAAATTATATTTTTATCTCAAGTTATTAAAATATTGCCAATCATGTGTATATTCACCAGAAATTTTTAATATATTTATTTTATCACATTCAAACTTTTAAATGTAGGCCAAATGATGACGTCTAAGCTCGGTGACATAGCTGTGGTAAAGCATTCTATATCTAGGAGGTAGAGATGGCCAATGATTCGATGAGTCGAATCAGTGATTCGAATCTTGGTACTGAGTGGCTCAGTCTTTACACTCACTCTCTACTGATTCGAATCTCAAGCCCTCAACTGTGGGGAAATACATTCCAAGTTCGAAGGGAAGGAAAACTTATTTTCCCTTTGCCATTCCCAGAGATTTTCCCTTACTCTTTCAACTCTTTACGACTCTTTTCGACTCTTTACGACTCTTTTCGACTCTGAGTCGATAGATGATTTGAAACAGCAAATAAGTGGGTGTGGGTGAGTTGGTCACTGAGTTGGTGCAGCAACGAATCTTTACTGATTCAGTGTTTCGCTCTGTTTCGGTGATTGTATACTATCGTTGAGATTCGTTAGTTTTTCGAATCTTCTATCGACTCAGAGTCGAAAGGAGCCGAAAAGAGTTGAAAGGATGTTTCATTTAATTGGAGGTTTTTTTTCGAATCTTCTATCGACTCAGAGTCGAAAGGAGTCGAAAAGAGTTGAAAGGATGTTTCATTTAATTGAAGTTTTTTTTTCGAATCTTTGGTGTTTCATTTCTTGGTTGGTGGTCGGATTTAAAGTTTTATATGTCTGTGGGTGTGGAGTGGGTCGAACATCGTTTGCTTTTGGAGGGGGGCATAGGCGTTACTTCCTAAGGGCAAGAGGGGTCAATCCCCCCCCCCCCGAAAAAAAACGGAACGTTAAGTTTACATGGTGGCGGGTTTTCATGTGAAGGGAAATAGAATGAAATAAAGTTAGGATTGTGCTTGTCACTTTTAATGAAGGATACAGGGGCGGTATTAAGCGCTCTCACAAAAGGACTTTGTAGTAAGCAAAATAACATTTCGCTTTATTGCTGCAGATTTCGTTTAAGATATTTTTTTTACCTTGTTTGTCGTTTAAGGGGAATGATTTTATTTTCTTTCGTAATTCAGAGAAATACAAAATAGGGTCTAAATAAGCAGTGGAGTAGTTAGTGTTATTGACAGTGGCGTAGCCAGGATTTTATTTCGGGGTGGGCTGGGTATCAAATTTAAAGATAAAGTTCAATTGTAAGCTAAGTAAAGGGTCTCATTTTTTTTTGGGGGGGGGCAGCAGCCCCTCAGTAGGACTGGGCCAAAATCGATAAATATCGACATATCGGTTTTATTTCAACATCAAATATCCGATATTCCCATTTTCATTTCAGTGAAATCTCGAATTCGATAAAGGTCAAAAATACAGGCCGGCCAGGGGCGTAGCCAGAAATTTTTCATGGGGGGGGTTATGACTACTGCAACTCATATATATGTATACGTGTGTATGATAATGTAGTGAAGAATATACATTTTGTATGGCAAAAAATTCCTCATGGGGGGTTATGACCCCCCTAACCCCCCCCCCTTTGGCTACGCCTCTGAGGCCGGCGATAAGAAAATCCTGAGATCAATACCAGCTTGTGATGCTTTTGCTACTGCTTTCTCTCCGTTGATGACGATGCCGAATCGCGAAAAAAACAGCTCCATGGTTTATTAGTCTAATTACCATAATTAATTAACGTATATCTCGGAACCTATCCACTGGAGCGCGTTTTTATTGATTCTCGACCCCCCCCCCTAGACTCAACACCCCACCGATACTTAAAATTTCGAATGCTTTGACACCAAACTTAACCTTTTAATCTTACAGGCCCAGGGGGTCATACGAAGCTCCCCTATATTTTCAATTTGGGCATTTTAAACACTGGCCTCCTCCGGCGGCATCTCCAAAGTCTGGAAACCATCCCAGAGCCAATTTCTACGTGTTTACAGTCCTTTTAAGCCTCAATCACAGTTAATTAGTCTAATTACCATAATTAATTAACGTATATCTCGGAAACTATCCATCGGAGCGCGTTTTTATTGATTCTCGACCCCCCCTAGACTTACACCCCCATCGATACATAAAATTTCGAATACTTTGACACCAAACTTAACCTTTTAATCTTACAGGCCCAGGAGGTCATACGAAGCTCCCCTATATTTTCAATTTGGGAATTTTAAACACTAGCCTCCTCCGGCGGCATCTCCAAAGTCTGGAAACCATCCCAAAGCCAATTTCTACATGTTTGCCGTCCTTTTAAGCCTCAATCATAGTTAATTAGTCTAATTACCATAATTAATTAACGTATATCTGGGAAACTATCCATCGGAGCGCGTTTTTATTGATTCTCGACCCCCCCCCTAGGCGTAAACCCCCATCGATACATAAAATTTCGAATACTTTGACACCAAACTTAACCTTTTAATCTTACAGGCCCAGGGGGTCATACGAAGCTCCCCTGTATTTTCATTTTCGGGCAGTTTAAACACTAGTTTTACTTGAGCAAGGAGAGAGAGATGTTAACTGCCCGAGAACTCAGCGGAGAAGAAACCCGATGAATGGGTGAAGGGTGTTTAAATAGTACGGCTTTCGGCGCAGAGAGAGGGAAAATTTCTTTAGTTGTTTTATTGATTCAAGATTCGAATCATCGAAGTCTTGAGTGAGCCGAGATTCGAATCAGTAAAATGAGTCGAACCGCCCATCTCTACTAGGAGGTGTTGGCCCTTGCCCCTCCAACCACATGATGTCCATCGCTCATCACTTGAGGTAAAGCGGCTTCCGCTATAGCGCTCCATTATGACCACACCTCAGTCAGTCAGTCAGTCAAAAGCCGGCGTAAATTAAAAATCTTTTTAAAATTTATGGTTTGCAAAAGGAACTCGTAGATTGCATTCACTGAATGTTTCTAACTTTGCTCCCGCATCCCCTTTTCCGTGAAGATCTCAATCGTAGAAGAAAGCTGCAGAGATTATCTAGTTACTCTATCCGGACTAGTAATGTAGTGGCTTAAGAACCATTCTATCCCGCCTTGGGCGTGGGTTCGATTCCCAACTTGGGCTCCGGTGTTATAACTTGTCCGCCCCTTCCTAGGGGGTAACTTTGGGTGCCCCTATAGTAAAACGGTCAGTGGTTCGGGCCTTAGTGGGAAAAAAACTTGTGGCCAGTTCCCGCCCATTGGGAAAAAATCTAGTTACTCTAAACGAAATATTTTTGGACTTGAGCTACCGTCTCCCAGCCAACAACCTGTCAGTGTCGTAGTACACGCTTAAACCCAAAGAGCGAAAAAAACGATACATTGCGGAGAGATCCGTTTCCATGGAAATCTATCGATATTTCCACAAAAGTGCTCTTTAAGTAGTCTTTTTTTCTGAGAATTCCCCACCTCGCATCACCTTTTTTCTGAGAATTCCCTCCTCGCATCACCTTTTTTCTGAGAATTCCCCTCCTCGCTTTGTCTTTTTTCTGAGAATTCCCCTACTCGCCTCCTTTTTTTTCTGATAATTCCCCATCTCGCTTATTGTTATATTTCGCTCCGCTCTTGTGATCGAAAAACGCTCCTAAAGGAGAAGCGCGCTTTTGAAAACTGGGCCAAAAATCGCTCCGAGAGATCGAATATCGCTCGTTTGTTTTAAGCCTGTACAGTATTTTATAACTCTGGAATGAAGACACGCCATTGGTTAATTATAGGTAATTGAAACTAATTGTTTTAATAAAAATTAAATGTTAAATAATGTATGTGAGTAAATTATTGAATAGTTGCTATTGATATAAAACAAATGCCTAACTTTTATTTGTTTTTGATGTAGAGATGCGAGTAGCAAAGAAATGATTTTTTTTCAATGAAGCTGTCACGCTAAGTTAGATTTCCAAATTCTTTTTTTACGAGTACAAATGTTGAATTCCTTAATCTATCAGCATTTCATATATTAGCAATTCTTTTAAAATTCCCTCAGACATTTATCTCTTTGAAATAAAGTCTTAAACAAAGCTTAAATAGAAGCTGTAACACTTCTGATGAAAATGAACAAAATGGCCATTTTTCACTTCACCCGTTCCATTTTTGTATTTATTTAGTAAAAATACAAATTTTTATACTTGTTATTTAGACTTTAAAAAGGGCATTCTTGAACCAGAGAACAATTTTTCGTTTTTCACTTCTCGCAATCAATATAAATTAATTGCAAAGAAAAATAAGTTCACATATCTAATTTTTATTTTATTTTCTCATTAAATGAAAGTACTTCGAGATACTTTATTTCTAATTTGGAAAAGTTCGTTCGCTAATTACTTCCAGAAAATGTTTCTCTAAATGCCTAAGTTATTTCTAGCTAATTATGCGAAATTTGAAATATTAACGTTATTTTTCAAAGTATTTAATTAGTTGTTATTGCTTCTTGAGTTATCAGTATCTATTATGACACATGCTTGCAGTTTGTTAGGAATTCTAGAAATGCAGCCAAAGGTTTAAAACAATTTTTATTGCGATAGGAAACTATTCGTTCAAGCGATCTTATGAAAGTACGTTTGTTGTCTGGGTAATTATTTTTCTTTCTTTCTTGTTCTGTTTGAAGCCAATTAGACGACGTTTTAAATTACTGATGCAGCTTACAATTATTTTCTGGTCAAAAATTTATTGTAGGAGAGCAGAGATGAGTGGAAAACAGAAATGTTACAATGCGATTTTTTATTAAGAGTTTTGTCGCAGTTTTACATCAGAAATGGTTAGAAAAAATGCGTCTAGTCCAACACGGAGTTGTTTAATAGAAAGAAATATTGTTAAATAGAAAGTACTTCTAAGGAATGATATTTTACTTCATTAGCTGCGAAGTTTCATGCTTTTTCTGGAAGACCATTTATTACAACTTTCTACTAATTTTTTTTTTCTTTAGTGTTCAGTCTCAATTCAAAATAAATTGTACGTATGCGCGAAATTATATTCCGACTTACAGGAATACGACTTAAGCTGTTATCGCCCCGTTCAAATACCGCATAATTTCGAGGTATTACTGTACTACTGTAATTTTTAAAGATTACAGATTTATTCCATAGTAGAAAGACTGTAAAATTGCCTTTAAAAACCGTAGAACTAGAGTATTTTCAAGAGCAGTGTTACCTTCATCCACAGTAGTTCATGGTTTCTATATCGCCTACTGGTGCTGTTGGAAACTTTTTAAAGCCATTATCAATGACGGATTGTATGAAGTTGTTTATGGCACTATCAGTCGTTAAACTGGGGTGTGAAGTGGTATTCTATATAGAAGGGCCGAAAGGGATTTTCTGCTTGGGGGGGGGGACAAGCTGACATATTGTGTGATAAGTTTATAAAGAGCCCTATCCTTCAACGGTCACAGCTATTGTTCTGCGCACTGATCGTTGGCCGTACTCCACAGTCACCTCGTACCCTTTAACACACGATTGAAATATTGTTGCACTTCCAAAAATGTGATAGATCAGGTTTGATCTTCCTGATCTTCAAACAATACTACTATCGTCGAAATCCTTATGTTGGAGCAAATGGAGCCTTAAGTGTTAGCGGACTTATGTGCTCCTTCTGTCTTTCAACGATTATCATTACCATCCCAATACTGCTGTTGATTATGGCAGAGGGTGCTCATGGATTCTGGCGACACTTCCTTCAATACACACTAGTATTATCATTGTGATCCCCATGTTTTAATAAATGTGGTTTAAATCGCTGCCCAAATCAATCTTTCAACACACTATTATCGTATCTATAATATCGTATTCTATGCTATTGTTGCTAAAGGCAGGAGGTGCTTATAGACTCTGGAGACACTGGAAGTGTACCTACCCACTCTATAGGCTTGGCTATTTTGTGGTGTTGTCCGTATTTATGAATTTCCCTGTTCTTAAAAAAAAACACATTTTACACGCTATATTACTCTAAAATTAGTTGATGGAGTATCAACAAATTTTTCGATAAATCCTGGTTTTCGGAAAGTGTGTGTGTGTGTGTGTGTGTGTGTGTATGGGGGAGGAGCATACTTTGACCCCACTCTACAAAATTTACCCCCTCCGGTTCCGGCGCCAATGATTCTACATTCGCTAAGTATGCCCTAAAAATGGCTCCGAAGACGTCATACATTCCGCCATTGATGATGGTTGGATTTATTTATTTATTATTTATTTACTTTTTTTTAAACCACGGGTAGGAGATATGACATGAACCATGAAAGTACTGCAGATGAGTGTGAAATTGTCCTTGAAAGTTCTCTAATTTTACGATTTTTAAAGGTATTTTTACTAGCACTGCTTCAATGAAATTATTTACATGGCTTAAAACTAATAAAGTCTTGTATAGCATATATTAAATGGTACATATCAACAAAATGGTCATTTCGGCCGGTGCAAAAGTTCCACCCTTCTTCGAGGTCTATTCTCCCCCGGTTGTTGAAAAATAGTCGGTGGTTAACTCTGCCCCGCCCTGTGGTCACTTGAGGTGTAGTCTTAAGGAGGAGCGTCAAGGGGTTCTTGTGATTGGCTAAACGACCTCCCAAAGTTGTTATCGCAGTCAATCAACCAGAGTCTGGACAGTCGGCAGCTGACCACCGACTGTTTCCCAACGACCGGGGGAAAATAAACATCAGCTGCAAAAAAGTTCAAGCATCTACAGGAGAAGAAAGCCTTGAACTGAAATAAACAAATTGAGGCAGTTGCCTTGAGGAAGAATAAATAAATAAATAAACCAAAGTCAATTAAAAAGGTGGAATAATAATTTTTATTTTGTAAAATATTAATTAGCAAATGAAGCTGAAGAATAGAACTCTTTTGTATTTAAAAAAATCTTTTAAACGTATACTGTTTCCCAAAAATAGTTATTTATGTTCCAGAGCAGTTGGTAACATTGAAATTGTTCTACTAAATGGAGGAAATAAAATTTATTGGTTGAAAGGAAAAATCAAGTAATTCTTCTTTCGCAAATTAACCTCAAACGAGAGAACAACACTATATTTTAAAAATCAATATTCATTTCATAGATAAAATAAACTCACATGAAAGCATGTGAGTGTTGAATCATTTCAAGATTGCGAACATATATTATTAAAGAAACAAATAATTTACTAAATAATACAAATAAAAATGCTTGATGAAGACGTCAGTGTTTTGAATTTTCGAATAATTAGCTTAAGTTGATTTGCTCGTAAAAAAAGTAATTCATAGCAATAATTAGCTAATTGAATTCAAAGCTGGAAATAAATTACATTGCAATATTCATTTAATCGGAGAATAAAAAGTGGGAACGTCTGTTTTTTATTTATTTACTTTTTGTTATTGTTGTTGTTCTAGTAACTAATGTTTCCCCGAGTAAAACAACTGTCATAAATAAATGCCGAGAATTTCTTCAAATACATTGTATTTAATTTTTAGACTGTGAAAGAAGTTATTAAAATATAATATTAGTTTTTGTTGTACCTATAAAAATGACGATGAATTGATTTGATTCATCGAAGTATAAACGGAAAAGAATTTTCGATTGCCATGGTATTTCTAGAAACGCACTTAACGCCTGAGACGTAAGTTTACTGTAACTTAGCTTCCCAAGCTCATCGCAACGAATACAATGTCCCCCCCCCCCCGTTAACTTACTTATTTTAATTTATGAATAAAAATGTATGGCAAATAAATTTTGAACTAAGTTTGAAAACACCTCTAACTTGTCTTTTCAACCGCAACGTAATGCTAGCTGTGTCATTCGACTGAATAAATAACAAATACTGCCGCTGCGACTTCATATTTTTCTAAAAGTTTAGTCCTAGGTACAAATTTTCGACATTCTAAGGCTGATAGTTTTTAGGTTATGCCAGTTACATTCATATGTATATGCGTATGTAATAAAATAAAATATAAATAAACAAAATAAAAATTGTGTGATAAATAATAATATTACTGTAACTCTTCTTTCTCACGGCAACTGCCTCAATTTGCTTATTTCAGTTCAAACTGACTGAGGGGTTTTTAGTGGAGTACCTTAGCACGAAGCTATCACCTCCAGTATGAAGTTAAATTTTCAATAACTTCAAGATATAGTAGTAAAGAGCCCACACACTTGACCGGGCTTGAAGAGTGTTCAAAGATTTCTTCTCTTGTAGATGCTTGAACATCCTATTTGTAAAAAGTGTTTATGTTCCAAAGCACTTGCCTGTTATGTAGTGCTATGCTTAATATTGATGGAAAGTGCCGCCAAAGACAGCTCTGATTGAAGCAGTCTGAACTAAAAAAGATACAAACATCATGACAAACGCAAGGTTTCTATTTCATTGCACCACTTTTTTCTTGCGCCAAATTTGGACATATATTGTCATAAACGTTTTGGGCACAATCTCAAAAAACTGTTTGCATCCTATTAATCTAATTGCGAGGCCCAGTAAAAAACTATAAACTTTTTTTTGAATGAAGAGTAAGCTATCGCAGACGTCTATTGCTTTGTGAATGAAATGAATGAATGTCTATAAACTGATATAGATCGTAATAAATTGGAATTCTTTTTAGCACTTCCTTACAACTCGCTATGCTATAAGCACTATTTCCGATAAAAAACATTATTTTGTAATCGTTAATAACATAAATAAGTATCGTTACGTTTGAAATAGCCAAATAGAATTTACATAGCTGCAACAATTCCGGTTATATAATTAACCACTTTTTGTAAACAGTATACCGTTATGCATACTTGTTTGTTTCTATAGTGCAGCTGAATCCTTCCAGGTAATCTTAAATTTCGCTATTTTCTAAAAAAGAAATTTCTGTTTACAAAAAGTGGTTGATTATATGCATGGAATTGTTACAGATGTGCCTTTAAATAATGACTACCCGGGAGCATGGAATGGATATCTTTCGGCTGCTCATCTAAAAGAATTGTAAATGCTACAAACAACACTTTTATTGGGTGCACAGTGAAGCATATGCGAATAACATAGATTTCGTAGAAGTAGATGCATATTTACGGCAGTTACATCACGGATTGACAGACAGACAGACAAACTGAAATCATGAATACTTTTCAAGTTTGTTGGAAAGTATTAAAAGCATTTGGTAAACAACCCAAAGGTACGCCAGATTAAACTAAACCATTAACCCATTAAGCGCCAAAGCTCCCATTACGGGAACATCTATTATATATTTTTTTTCTTAAAATATTTTAACGCAATTTACGAAATACACATTTTATATAAACTTTTACACTATAGGGTGTGTTATATATTTTTATCGGAACAATATATTTTAATTTAATGTTTTTTTCTAATTTTTAAAAAAGTGAAATTTTGTCTTTATGACTGTCTTATATAAAACTAAAAAAAAAAATAAAATAAATGGTCACTTAAATGTTTCAAGTAGAATGCATATTTAAAACCAACATCTTGAAGAACAACATTCTTAAAATCCTGCATGAATAGATTCCTATAAAGGAATGTTATGAACGCTTATATTTCTTGTTCCCACAGCGGGAGCTTTGGCGCCCTCCCACTAGTTAGCATTTCCAGTTACTCTGTATTGGGTTCCTGGTCATTCTGGCATTCCTGGTAATGAGATGGCGGATTCTCTTGCCAGGTTGGGCTCTGGCTCTTTTTTTGTTGGACCTGAGCCGGTTCTCGGTATCTCGAGTAAATGTTACAGGGATACTGTGTTTAGCCACTTTAGCAAGCTTCAGTATTCCAGCTGGCTTAAGTGTAATGGCCAGAGGCAGGCCAAAGAGATCAATCTTGGCTTTCCTGGTGTTAGATGCAAGGAACTTCTGTGTCTCAACAGGTCCAGTCTCCGTAGGGCTATTGGCCTGTTAACTGGGCACTGTTGCCTTAAAAGGCATCTTAACATAATGAAGGTTGTCGATGATCCCACTTGTCGGGGTTGTCTTCTTAAGGAGGAAACTGCTTTACACATCCTCTGTGAGTGTGAGTACTTCTCTGATTATAGGTTTGAGCATCTTGGGCGCCATGTCATTGAGCCCTGGGAGCTTCACAAAATGTCTGTTAGGTCTATGCTGATGTTCGCATCTGCTACTGGGCTCTTTTCGTAGGGCCTTTTCCATATTGCTTGGGGATGATACAATAGACCCATGGTCGCGGTGCCTGGCCCTTTTTGGGCCTCCCCTCCAAGTCATAAGTCATAGCATTTCCAGATTGATTTTGCTACCGTTCAACAATAAAGAAATGTTTGGCACTTCGCAGGCTGGTTATTTCGTACATTATAGTATCAACAACAAAAATAATTACTTTATATATACAGTTTTGAGCAGCATCTGCGTAAAAAAAGGAATTGCTGTATCCAAAATGGAGAAAGACATTTATCCCCATAACACGCCAAAGCTCCCGCTACGGGAACATGCTATATTTCCTAAATGCTTTGAGTTAAAAAAAAATTTCAACTGTTCTATAATAGAGCCATGCAATGTATGTAAAAAATGTATATACATTTAAAAATTTCTATCTGATTCTCATAGCGGCGTTTAATGGGTTAATCTGTTCAAATAATAATGCAAATAATGGTTGAAGTCCGACAAGGGCGGATTAAGGGGGGGGGGCGGAGGTGTCGACCACCCCCCCCCGAGAAAAAAGAAATTAATGTAAATATATAAAAGGAAATTAATGTTATATAAAACGAAATTTTTAATAAGTCAGCCATTACTGTCTAAAGCCGCCAAGCACGACATGATTATAAAAAATAAATAAATAAACAGCATTTTCATTAAATATTGTCTTGATGTCACATGTAATTTTAGTTATATTCATGTAATATAACACATATATACAGGGTGATTATAATTAAACTTCTCCAATAAACCAGTATTCTGCAGCTCAAACTGGTGAGCAATTTGTCGCCAAATTTGGAACTTGAACTCTGCTTGAGACGCAGTCAAGGAAGTACTTTAAAAAGTTTTATCAAAAAAGTCCACTAGATGGCACTTTTCGTAATGAAATCAGCTAAAAAAATGACTCAGTGAAATTAGTAAATACTCAAAAATTATTGAATAAGTGTTGTAATTGTACGTTTTGAATTAGCCATTTTATTATTAAATTAGTTGTTTTTTCAAGCAAAGCGTCACCTAGTGAACATTTTCGATCTACATTTTTTTCCTTTTGAAACACCTCGGGCGCATTTCGTGTACAGTAGACACCCCCTCCCCTATAACACGGTAGATACGTTCCGTGCTATACGAATCCGTGTTGTACGGGGCCTGAGCTGTACTCTCACCTGGATGCGAACTGCGCGGTGTATTCACTGCAAAATTTATTTGCATTCCTTAGAAACAGAATGATGTTTAGTGTTGCCATTTAAAAGTTATATTAATTATAGGAGCTAAAGCGTAATAAAATCAGAAATTCTATCTCATTTTGTCGTGCTGTACGTCTCTCTTTTAACGTGTTATACGAAAAAGGATAGCAATTTTCACATCGTGTTCTACGAATCCGTCTTACAGGAACTCGTGTTATAGGGACGTCTACTGTATAGTGTACATACTAAATTTGGTAGTTCTGTCAACATATTTAAGTTATAGAGCTCTGTTAACTCTGTCATATTGGAAGTTTAATTACAACCAGTTTGTATATATATATATATATATATATATATATATATAACTCGGCTCTTCGAGCCTCGGCAGGGGGAGACGCCCCTGAATGCCCCTAATTTTTTAGTTTCATTATTGCCATATTAAACCGATATTAATTGACTATATCATTTTATCTCTCATCTTTCGTGTATTTCGCCTGGTAACCCTATGTAGAAATTTTTATGATTGTAACCTATTTATAGAAAAATACATGTGATACATACTCTACAGCTTACGAAGTATTCTAACAATAGGTTAAAGTTGTTGTGAAGTAATAGTATTTAAATATATATAAAAAATATATGGGATGCATATTCTACAACTGCTAAAATTATGTCCCATTTTTATGTAGCTTTTTTGGGACTCATTTTTTGGACAATTTTCAAGAAAGGGGGTGAGAGATAAAACGACATAGTCATTAATACATATATTACATGAAAATCAGCTACACATTAAGAATTTATGTTTCTAAGGTAATTTATGTGATCCAAATATGTCAAAGGTACACACTTCTATTTATCACTGTCATAAACAGAACACAGAATAGAAATCCTATTTTCACATATATATTAAGTTTTATGCACACAACAAAGGACATTGTTATTTTAGGATAATTTTAACATTAGTCTTCGTCCTTTTTTTCCTAGCAAGTTCACTCCGGTATGAAATTTTTGTGCATTGAAATAAAAGTTTAAAATTCATAGCAAACAATGAGATAAAGAGCATTTTACTAAATATAATAATAACTAGTAACAATTGTCAATTGCTTTAATAAGTATTTATAACTAGAAAATACTGGTAAGATACATAAGGATAACAATTTGAATCGAAAAAGTCTGTTAAAATTACAGAATAAATTGTAAGTTTCATTTATTAAAATGTGCAAAATAAAGCTGAGGAACAAAAAAAAAAAATTGATTAGTAAGCTAATATACTCACCAGTTCATCTGTGAGCTGTACATTTACGTTAAAAGGCTGATGAACTATAAACTCATTCAAATTATCCAGCACCTCAATGCGAAATGGAAGCTGAAAGTTGCTGCAAAATAAAGATAAAGAAAAATATATATGTAAAAAAGTAAGAAAATCTCAAACACTTTCAGATTTTAAATACGCACTAAAGTGCTATATATTAAAAGCGTATCATAATTTATGCGTCGTCCCTATTTTTCTTCCTTATTCCATTAAGTTGGAAAGTGTATCATCATTCATGAGTGTGCCGTATTTTTCTTCCTTGTTCCATAAAACCCATCTTTGGAATCGAAATCTATCTTAAAATTGCCTACTAAAACTATTTTACAATCTTTACCAAGTATATTCCAACTATACTTCACCGTTTTAAATATTGTTTCGAATGTGCATCATAATCCATGAGTGTGCGTGTTTGTCTTTCTTGGGTTGATTCCTACTTTAACGCCCGACTCTCGCCAAGGTGGCGATAATTAAACATATGCAGTTACCATGACGATTTTTTGTATTTATGTGGCAACCTTAATTTAGAATTAAAATGGCGATTTGGAACAACATGTAAGTACAGCATTCCGTCATTTATTTATTTATTTTGGGTTGCCAATTAATGTAGTTTTAAAATTAAGTGTCTTCAAATTCCTTAACTGATGCGTTTATTGCTAATTTGTTCACTTTAATTTTCATCTAGTTCTTTTGAGCATTGAAACTTGTGCATATCTTCTAGAGACCCATGACTGCAAAGCTTGACAAAGTGCGGCGATTTTTTAGGTTGGCGAGAGTGGGGGCGTTAAAATAGGATTAACTCTTTCTTGTACCATAAAACACTTCTTTGGAATCGAAATCTATATTGAAACGGCCTTCTAAAACTGTTTTACAACCTTCGCCAAGCATATTCCAACCATCCTCTACCATTTTAAATACTGTTTAGAATGGGTATCATAATCCATGAGTGTGTCGTGTTTTCCTCCTTTGTTCCATAAAACACCTCTTCGGAATTCTATATTAAAATCGCCTACCGAAAACTGCTTAACAATTTTCGCCAGGCATAGTCAAACTATACCCCACCTTTATAAATACCATTTGGAAAGTGTATCATAATCTATGAGTGTAGTGTATTTGTCTTTTCTATTCCATAAACCACTTCTTCGTAGTTGAAATCTATATTAAAATCGCCTACAAAAGCTAGTTTACAATATTGGCCAGGCGTTTTCTAGCTATACTCGTAACTGATTTATAATAAATTGTCGCGTTTTGACATCAAATTTAGCGATCTATTTGCAAAAATTGCAAACTTTATGCGACTTTCAACATTTTATTAACGCCCTCCCCCGTCCGCGTAATCTGGCCAACACATTTGAAGATTTTCAACGTGACAGTTCATATGTACAAAACCTGTCTACAAGATAGCGTAGACAAAATTCTGGGATTGATCGAAATAGCACCCTAGTACTAATAATGGTGGGTATTAGCGGTGTATAGGCCTCTGCCACTACAAGGAGAGAAGTGTTGGCATTTTATTAGGTTGCCACCTAATTGATGAATGTATGTTGTCACCAATAAACGTACGAACAAATGACGCCCAAGACAACACCTTCTAGATGCAGAAGGCCTAATACTGAAGCTTTGACATCATCACTAGATCTTCAAAAAGTAAAAATTTTTAAAATTTCTGGCGGATGCTACAAATATTAGCAATTACCTTAAATTAAAGATAAAAATTGAAATACCTTTCTGATACAAAATTATTCATTCTGATCTACTTCTGTATCATATTATGCAATTAGTGAGGTCAAAAATTGTATTTTGACGTAAAATTGATTTTTTAATCTTAAAACTTTAAAAAGGTTTATGAGTAAGAAAATTCACCAGAAATTTAAAACAGATATACTTTATAAAAATAAAACTGTGATGAAGTTCTGTAAGATCTGGCAGTGACACAAAAGCTTCAGTTGTAGGGCTTTCTATATCTGGAGGGTGTTGCCGAAGACCATGCCCAGAATCGAACTAGGACCAATTGAATGGTTCTTTACACAATCAGAGCCGCACAGTCACAGGTGCGAATTTTTACACTATTTTTCCGGAAGATTTTTTATTACTATACATATTACAGTATGAGAAAAGGTTTCCAGAAGGGATCTTTTATAAAAGGTTTTCCCGCTAATTCTGGTGGAAGATTTTCGGGAAAAAGTGTAAAAGTTTGTAGTTGTGCATAGTTTAATAATACAGCGGGTTTCCAAATTACAGTCATCTCCGGTTATAGTGAACCCGGATATAGTGAATTTTCGGCTATAGTAAACGCAAATCGTTAGTCACAATTCACTTATATTAGAAATGTGCATAGCATTTTTCGGTTTTAGTGAACATGACTTCGGTTATAGTGAACCTAAAGACTGAACTTCGAAAATTCTGGAAATGGCGGAGATGAAGTTTTTCGATGTCAACATTATAAAAGGTTGTCTGTATTGCACGGAGTTGGGCAAAATACATGAAAAATGTATTTTCGATACAAAATACAAGTTACATTTATTCAAACACAAAAAATTACAAAATACTTTCTAAATTGAAAAAATAAGAAGCATAAATTTAGGGTTCAAGCTCGTAAGCGAAATTAAACCCATATCTAATATCTTTTAATACACACATCAATGCTGAGGTTTAAATTTCTGAGAACTCAAATACTCATGGATGCATCCATGGTTCTAAATATCTGATGAGAAAAAGATGCGTAAATGATGAACAGTTAAAATGAATAAAAGAAACTTAAGGCTTACTCATATTTCCAAACAAGACTAAAAATAATAAATAAATAGATAAATATATGTATACCGTTTTTCTCTGATACTTTTTTAAAATATAGGACAAGCATGCTTTCATGGCGAGAGAAGTAATATAACTTCAGAAATGCTGACTGGCTTATTTTTCTGTAACTTAGTAACGCATTTGGAATTATTTATAAATTCTTCCTCAGAAATCCTATGAATATTACTCAAACATGTTTTCCTCCTTTTTGGTATAATTATTCTATTCAGCTTCATTCATATTTGTGAATCTGTTATCATCAATACAGAAAGCCTCCTAGACCAAATATCATTAAACTAATCTAAATATGCATGTGAGATTTTCCCCCTCCTTCCTGTTTAATATAACCTAAGCGTCGAAAAATATCCTAACACCTGTTTAGTTACCATATATAACACTAAAATAAAATAGTGCAGATGCAGCTGAATTGCTTATGTCATAAAACTGGGAAAAAATTAATGACCACAGTTCTATTATTTTTGTTTGATTTTCCCAAACAGGTCTAATTTTGGTGTAAGATTAATTTAACTTCAGAATAAAAAACACATTTTCAAAATACTTTGCTTTTTCTTGTGAAAATACAAAATACAAATGCATTTTGAAAATGGTATTTCAAATACATGTATTTGCGATACTGCCCAACTCTGGATTCAATGTTTGCAACTCGCCATCAAATCTAGATATTCTAATATAATTGATGTCATTTTGCAGGATTTTTTTTTTGTTCTTTCTAAATATGTGGTTACTTTTTGGCTAGCTTGTTTTGAAATTTCAGAAATGAGGGATTTACTGGAACTTTTTCATTCTAGCCGTGATATTGTTGGAGATAGACTAGGGATTCAATGTTGATTTGTGCTAAACATGAGCTCTTCTATGACCCCCATAAAATACTTTACAAGTGTTATGAATAGCCCTGTATATTATATTAGCTTTCAATGATTTTCTAAATAATTAACGAACAAAAATTTAACTTAATTAAACAAAAAGCACCACAAATGAATATAAGAATTTTTAATTTAAAGTTTGAAATTTTTTGTTGCACTGTAGAAGTTTCCCTTGTAATACGCAAAGTATTTAAAAAGCCAGCCAAGCTATATAAAATGACAGCGGCTGTTGTGAAAGAACGGCAGACGTGTTTAATAGTGAGCGGTAATTCTATTTCGCGGATTACGGGGACCAAATGTTGAGATAGTCGGTAGCACTCAGGGGTCGATAACTACCCCTGCGTGCATCAGAAGTCTTTTTTTATTTCTTTGTACGGAGTATCAGGAAGTAATGTGAGAAATTTCGGGGTCCAGATTTCGACGAAAAAATCGATTTTGACTACCTCTAAATTTACTTTTGAGAATTTTTGTGATGCATCTCATCATACGTTAGCAGGCACATTCATAAAACTGAGTTGGCAAAATACATGAAGAATGTATTTTCGATACAAAATAGAAATTACATTTATTCAAACACAAAAAATTACAAAATGCACTTCTAAATTGAAAAATACAAATACAAAATCATGTATTTTCAAAATACACACAAAATACAAAATACGTCTAAAACTTAACAAGTAAAATTTTCTACAGAACCTTCTAGTTTATTTTATTCCAATGTATTTAAGATGAACAAAGAAATGTAATAGTAACTATTTTTTATTTTTTTTATATACATGAATTTTTCGTGGAATAAACTGCATCTTAAAAGGCATGAAAGCAAAACTGTGACATAGTATTTATTGAACGTTATTTTTTAAGCGATAATGAATGGAATCGATACATAAAATTAAATATATTTCACACGAGATGAGTTAAATTATTTATATTTACTTCTGTATTTATATTCTACTTTAAGATGGATTCATAGCCTCACCATGACATAGTGGTTATGTCACTGAAAATGGTAGAAGGGCTCTTGTTCGGATCCCATCGCGTAGCTGTCGATGTAACGGTCTGGAGTTTTGGTAGGTTTTTTTAGGATGTAACGTGAATACGAGTTAGAACCACTTAGAAAGTTCTCCTACCTAGGTACCTCCCCCCATCCTTGGCAGATTTCCCTAGTGTAGCTTTGCCATATATATCCACCAGACCCTAAAAGACTTTACTACTATACTAGTGTAGCTTTGCCATACATAGTGTAGCTATGCAAAAAGAAAAGTGTGTCATTCTATTAATTTACTTAACAGTACGCAATTTAATAAAGAAATTATGAAAAGGACATTTAAAAGATGGTATAATTATTCTAAGCGCTATGATTAAGAAAAAGAATGATTTTCTTACAAAAAACTAATTTTTCGAACTGATTATCGCTTAGTCAATTTCTTTTTGGAGCATTAAAAATACCTGCAAAGGAAAAAGGTCTTTCGACAAAATCACTAGTCGGGAAACTTGTGTTAAATTTCATGAAAAGTTTTAGAACTTTAGAATCTGTATTTTCCGGAAAGAAACTGCAGCAGTTCAAGTTCAACTGCATTTTGAGAATTTGCGGTGTATAGTTCGGTGTCATTAAATTCAAACCAATCATCCTCATTCGTAGTAGTTTTACCATCAACTTCTCTCCTACCACTCTGAAATTACTTCAGTTTCATAAGGACAATATTAAAAATTGAAAAGTTTACTGAAAGGTTTCATTTATATCATACAAGCTAATAAAATAAAACCTTAAATTATGTTAAGAAGCATAAATTTGGGGTTCAAGCTCTTAAATTTAATTCAAACCCATATCTAATATTTTTCAATAAACGCATAATGGTGAGATTTAAATTTCTGAGAACTCGAATAGGATCCATCCATGGTTCTAAATATCCGATGGAAAAAAGATGGTGAACAATTAAAATTAATAAAAGAAACTTTGTAACAACCGTAAAATGACGTCAAAGCATCGTCATCCTTTTTAGTTACAATCCATCCAACTAACTCCATGGCGCGGGCTCGCGATTTTCATTTATCCAGTAGTTCGCCTATTGTTGGTGTTCTAAAGTTTTTTTTTAGTGAAAGATGTTTGCAAGAAAATATTGTAAGATGATTTTGTAATGGTTGTGAATAATAAAATGATGTTTACAGCTATAAGTGGCGCCCAACGTAAAAAATGGTACAGATAAGTGAGTGACGGTTTATTTTGTTTACTTTAAATTCAGGAAATATGGCTTACTTAGGTAAAGCGCGGAAAGAAGACTTAATCCTTCTTGCCCAAGAAATTGGTGAGGAAGAGGTTAATGCAGATTTAAAGGTTATAGATCTTAGAAACTTAATTATGAAGTCTAAGAATTATGAGGAAGAGTTTGTAAAAGATGTCCTATCAAATATAATTGAAGTTCGGAAATCAAAAGAACAAGAAATAATTAATGACAAGAATCTCGAAATAGAAAGGCTTAGGTCCCAACTCGAAGCTCATAGGTTAGGCTTACCAACCGAAATTAATAGAGCTAGTGTAGAAATGAATCAGTCTATCTTGGAAGTACAAAAACTTTTACCAGTTTTCTGTCCAAAGGAAGATGATATGGGTTTATTTTTGAATTTGTTTGAAAGGCAGTTAAACTTCTTTAATGTGCCTGATTCTAAATGGGTTGCTTATTTGATCGGTGTGCTACCAGCCGATATCGCCAAACTTATTGCTAGGGAGCCAAATGAGAAGACTCAGAATTATAAATACGTTAAAAACTTGTTGTTACAAAGGTTTAAGCTTACGGCAGATAAATTCAGACAGTTATTCTGTCAGCATAACAAATCGCCTGACGGTACTTGGCGAGATTTCTATTTTGAATTAAGGACATACTTTGAAGGTCGTATTTCAGAACTGGGTATCAGTGATTTCGAAAGCCTTAAAGACTTAATAATTGCCGACCAAATAAAAAGAAAAACCCCATCAGAAATGAGAGATCATTTTATGGATGAATGGGTAGACTGGAATTCTCCTAGTGAATTAGCTGAAAAGCTTGATGCTTATGTAAATATTCGAAATAATTTAGGAAAAGACTCTGTCTATTTTAGAAAGAAATTTAATGGTTATAAAACTAGTTCTCCAAAACGAGACTATCAGTCTAAATGGTCTGAAAGAACACAAGTAAAATCAGTCTCAGAGGATAGAAATCCTTTAACATGTTACGGTTGTGGTAACCCTGGATACATAAAGGCAAAATGTCCTAATTGTTCTAAAAACAGAGAAGGACAAACTAGATTTAATTCTGTACATATGTACACTTGTTTGGGTTCACACCCTCCAACTGTTTTGTTAGACATATCCATTTTTGAAGCAACTGGAGCTGTTTGCGCGGATACTGGTGCTAGCCGTTCTATTGGTGGAGAATCCGTATATAAATTTCTGATGGAAAGAGGCCAAATATTCACGGATCTAGAACTTTCTATGCAGTTAGCTGATGGTCATCGAACTACGTCTAGAGTGTTGAGTGCTGACGTGCCAATTACGATTCAAAACCGAACATTTATTACGAATCTTATTTTCTTGCCCCATGCTAAGGGAAATCGCACTCTGTTGGGTGTAGACTTTTTACAAAAATCTGGTATTGTGTTAGATATCAAGAGCGGGTTTTGGCACTTTGATGACACACCTCGTCACAAATTCTCGTTTGCAAAAGAGGATCCAAATCTGGAAGAAACTGTCGAAAATATCGAAATAAATTCTTATTCTTTGAGAGAAAGCGAAGGTTCAAGATTAGATTAGATTAGTTCTCCTACCTAGGCACCTCCCCTATCCTTTGCCGATTGCCCTAATGTAGCCCTAATGATTGCCCTAAAAAAACTAGTTTTTCGAACTAATTATTGGTTATTTAATCTCTTTTTGGAGGATTTATTATACCTGCAAAGGAAAAAGATCTTTCGACAGGGGCACTAGTCGGGAAACTTGCATAAAATTTCATGAAAAGTTCTTTTACGGTCGGATATGAATTTAGAACTTTCAAATCTGTTGGTTTTTCGGAAAGAAACTGCAGCAGTTCAAGTTGAACCGCATTTTGAGAATTTTCGGTATAATATGGTTCGGAATCATCATTCGTAGTAGTCTTATCGGCAACTTCTCTCGTATCACTCTGGAATTACTTCAATTTGAGAAGGACAACATTAAAAATTGAAAAGTTTTCTGAAATGTTTCATTTATTTCATTCAAGCTAAGAAAATAAAACCTTATGTTAAGAACATAAATTTAGAGTTCAAGCTCTTAAAGTGAATTCAAACCCATATCGAATAATTTTTAAAACAGACATCAATGGGGAGGTCTAAATTTCTGAGAACTCGAATTCGATCCATCCATGATTGTAAATATGTAATGAGAAAAAGATGATGAACAATTAAAATTAATAAAAGAAACTTAAGGTTTACTCATATTTCCAAACAAGACAAAATAAATAAATATATGTATATTGTTTTTCTCTCATGCGCTTTTAAAATATAGGACAAACAGGCTTTGATGGGAAGAGAAGTAAGTATGACTTGCCGAGCATTCAATTAAAAAAACTTTCCTCTCTTTAAAAAAAGGCGGTGAAAAGCTTGTATATCAACTTATGATTTGTTGAATTCAATTAAAAATTTGAACAAAAGAACTCAGCTTAATCGATTTTATGATAAAATTGAAGTTTTACGTTTTAAGTGAGTTTTAAAATTTATTGTAATTTTGAATGTTCCACTTATGACAGACCTTTTGGGTTGGCAAAGCTGGCACTGTGCCTTAAATTTTTCATTTGCATCTACAGATAAAATTTGAAAAAAAAAAATTCCACTGAGAATTGCACAACGACTCGCACATTCATCTAAACTGGAAGCTTGATCCATCTCGTAATATAACTTCAGAAATGCTGACTGGCTTATTTTTTTGTAATTTGGTAACCCATTTGGAATTATTTATAAATTCTTTTTCAACAACCCAATGAATATTACTCAAACATATTTTCCTCCTTTTTAGTATAATTATTCAGCTTCATTCATATTTGTGAATCAGTTATCAGCAATACAGAAAGCCTCCTAGACTAAATATCATTAAACTAATCTAAATAGGCGTGTGAGATTTTCTCCCTCCTTCCTGTTTAATATAACCTAAGCGTCGAAAAAAACCCTAACACCTGTTTAGCTACCATATATAACACTAAAATAAAATAGTGCAGATGCAACAGAATTGCTTTTGTCATCAACTGGGAAAAAATTAATGGCAGCAGTTCTATTATTTTTGTTTGATTTTCCCAAATCGGGCTAATTTTGGTGCAAGATTAATTTAACTTCAGAATAAAAAATATGTTTTCAGTAGTTTGAAAATACAAAGTACATTGAAAATGTATTTTAAACTACATTTTGAAAATACTTTGTTTTTTCTTCTGAAAATACAAAATGCAAAATACAAATGTATTTTGAATATGGTATTTCAAATACATGTATTTGCGATACTGCCCAACTCTGGTATTGCATTCGATAAATACACAAAGAGATTATGAAGCATCTGCTTCGAAGTACAGAGGAATTATAAGGGGAGAGGGTAACAACAGCGCCTTAGAGAAAGGGCTTTTAGACTCTTGACCGCTGTGAAACCAGGAATTTATTCATTGCAGTGATGCATACTTATCTTTAGCTCTTCGATTCCCTAGCAAAACAGCCCAAGTCTTGTGGTGTATGCCTCCCCGTACTCCTTTTGTCCGATAACCCCAGTGCTTAATAGATACGCCCATCTTTTTCACCCTGCATGAAAGGCCGTGACACCCACACTTCGACAATGATGAAGGTAGAAATAACAATTTTTAAAAGAAACTTGCAAATTTTTTCCTTCTCATTCTTGACCACAAAGAAAAGACCACAAGCGCTTCAATCCAATTCATCAAACTGTGCCCCTCATAATTGTGTTCACGCTTGCTATCCGGGGGCACCGGTAAAAGGTCATTAAATTCTTAGACGGTTAGAATCAATAGTAGGGAATGCAATCCCGATCCCGCGGGAACGGGATCCTGCGGGATCCCGCATAAATATTTGCGGGACTGGTCCCGCGGGATTACGATTCTGATCCCGCGGGATTGAAACTGATATTACAATTTCACGCTGCTTTCCCTATATTTATGTTTCTTATCTAACAATAAACGAATCAATAACTACACAAATTTTAATTTAAAGTTTTATTTTTTTTAAATTATCTACTAATGGGAGTTGGATCAAACATCTAAATCTAAACCTCGTAATCTAAATTTTTCGCAAACTTCCCATCCAAATGAACTGAAATATTTCACTCTAATTTATCTCACTCACGAGTTAATTATAAAAGTTTTCATTTCAGTTTTTAACTGTTTCGCAGAATTCACACTTTTAATTATTTTACTAAAATTAAATCTTAACTAGGAAATGATTCATTGGATTTGTTCGATTTTGTACGTTCTTTTTTCAGCAACTTTGAAAATAAAGTAAGTATGTGAACGTATCCACAAATTGTATATTTCTGTAAATTCCTCATTTTTTTGCAACTAACATAAGACATAACTTTATATTATTCTGAATATCGTGATTATAATTTTCAAATTTTGGTTAAGTTATTGTATTAATTATCTCATAAGATTAATTATTATTATTAAAGTTTAACTTCATAGTGCTTAAAATCTTACTTTTTTCTACTTTTCTCTGTTGAAATGAAGTCCTAGCTAAATGAAATGTCAATCCCGCGGGATTGCGGAATCCCGGGGATCGATAATTCTCAATCCCGAAATCCCGCAAGACGAAAAACAGTGCGAGATTGCAGTCCCTAATCAATAGCATTTTCGACTGCTAAGCACTTAGCAAAGAGTAGGGTACATTTTAGAGATGAGTTCGGGCTCATTTTTTGAAGCCCGAGCCCGAGGACATTTAATCCGAGCCCGAGCAATATTATTTAAGTCGGAGCCCGAGCCCGAAATTTCAGTTAAAGATTAAAAAAATCCAATGACTTCATTGATAGAATACAATGAATTTTGCCGTTTGCGCAAATTAAAGACAAATATAGTTGCAAACTCTCAATGCCCTTTCTAATTCTTTATTTATCCATATGTTTATCAAATAACGTCGGATCTCATGACTGACTAATGAATATAAGCCGCCGTTCAGAAATATCTTAAGAGCTTAATGCACCTTCTAGGCGCCAGTGTCGTTTTTTTTAAGTACAGTCAACTCCGGTTATAGTGAACCCGGATATAGTGATCTATCGGCTATAGTGAACGCAAACCATTAGTCCCGATTCACATACAGTATCTTTATCTATCATGAAGACACTTGGGTCTAGTGACAATTAGTGAACTTCGGATATAATAGACGAAATTTGATGATCCCCAGAAGTTCACCATAACCGGAGTTGGCTGTACTTTTATTTTCCTCATGAATTACTTTTTAAAATCTCTTTCAAGGAGTATGTTCAATAAAGGAGAAATTTTTCACGAGCCCGAGCCCGAACGCAATTGTGAATTACAGAGCCCGAGCCCGGTTCGGGCCCGGGCTCGGGCTCGGGCTTTCGGGCTCGGTCTGAGCCCGTCTCATCTCTAGTACATTTCATGGTGAACAAAAACGGAAGTTTCTCTTGTCCTTGAACGATTCCATTTACCTTTCCCTGTGCAGTAGAACGGGTTAAGGATTACCACTACGCGCTATTGCTTGATTGGCTGTAGCACTTTCCAGCCAATTGAAAGGAATCTCCCAAATTATTGTTGTACTTAGGAGTAATAAGACTTAAATACGATTAATTATATTTGATTTACAAAAATATTCAGTGCTGGCATAAAACACTGTTTTTTACTTATGTATTTAATGTATTCCTTGTTCATATGGGGACACTTCGCTTATTGCGAACTTTGGATATAGATAACGAAATTTGCCGGTCCCCAGAGGTTCACTTTAACCGGAGTCGACTGTATTAAAGACATACCTTTGGAAATTATTAAGGACTCTTAGTTCGAGTGTTTTGACTGCTTCTTTGTGGTACATCATTGGAGGTATGAATCTACACTATCAAGCATATTAAAATGTTAGGTGGTTGACTAAATGTTAGATCTCTTTTTATGTTTTAAAATATTTTTTTTAATGAAAGAGCTACAGAATGACAAAGTCTATGTGGGATCGTAGCTTGGTGTTCCTAACAAGAGTTGTTTAGTATAGGAAAATAATTTGCACTAATAATAATTGCATCTTTCCGACGGTTAAACATAATTTCTCTAGTTATGAAACTAGAACTAAAAAGTATGCCTAGGTTAATGGAAATCAAAGAAAATGTCACCAAATGGTGACTGACATTCTTTTATCCTCTCTTTTTTATATTACGAGCCTTAAATGTATATTTTCTGCCTGAAATTGTGAAGGAACGTGCAAGAAATAATTATAAAAATGATTGATCCTATTGAACCAATGATTTTCTAAATCTTTTATTGTAACTTAACAGAGTAATATCATTTTTTGTGACCGTCACTAATAATTCGGTTAATAAATCTTTTCTTCCTGTCAAATGATACCCACAAAAATGTTTACGCACTGTATGCATCCCTGAAGCGGCCAATTGCAGTCTTGATCTTTAAAACAAACATTACCTAAATAGCGAGAATTTTAAAAGTATGAAAAAATAAAGCCGCACTCAAATGAACGTAATGTGAAAATATTTGAATTTACTTATCTACCACAGGAAAATGTATTGAAATTAAGGGGGGCGATACTTGTAAACGCCTGAATTTAGACCATTTTTCAGTGGCTTATTAAAAATATAAGAAATAAATCAATCTTTTTGAAAGTCAGCATATTTATTCGTTACACATTAAAATACAAGAATCTGAGGTTTTTTTTTTTTTTTTTTTTTTTTTTTTAATGGCCGCCGTGATAACCAATCTCCTGAGACCCTCGCGGTGAAAGGCGTCAATTGGCGGGAATTTTTAGCATTAGTTACAGCAATCTGAAATCAAAAAACTGGGTTGGAAAATGTTTATTGAACATGTATTTTCTAGATGAACCAAGAAAAAAGAAAAAAATTCATAAAATCGTAAATCAGAAATCGCCTCAGAAAAAAAAGTACGATTTTTGACCCTTTTTTTCGACAGTTTTGGGGTCAAAAATGCTAATTTTTGAAAATGTTTTTGGCATTTTTGAGGTTTAACTAGAAGCTAATACTATAGAGAAAAACGTGTGCCAAGTTTCATAAGAATCGGTTCAGAACTTTTTGAGTTATCTTGCCCGCCAGTTTAAAAAAAGACGTTTCGAGAAAAACGCGTTTAAGTTTTGACACACAGAACTCTATGATTACAGCGGCTTACCAACTAATCAGCGATTCCAGGCACCACCTCCTAGATATACAATGCCTGAGAACAGAGACTTTTATGTCATCACTAGGTCCACTAAAATGACGTCATCACACATTTATTTTCACAAAGTAAAACTATTCAAAGTTTGTGGTGAATTAACTACCGCATAAAACGTTTTAATGATTTAGGATAGAAAATGTAATTATACGACAAATAGTAAATTTTAATTATCCCTTATTATATAATATGCTATAGAAATCGATCATAATAAATTATTCTTTATCAGAAAGGTATTTTAATTTTTATCTTCAAATTAAAATATTTATTGAAAGTTGTATCGTTCACCAGAAATTTTAAATTGCTTTATTTTGTTAAAGTAAAACTGTTATAACGTCATCTTAGAAGACCTAATGATGACGTAAAAGCTTCTGTTAGGCTTTCTGTATCTCGGAAGTGTTGTTCCAGGCCCATAAAAGTCTTTCAGTGCGTTCATAGTATTCGTTTTTCTTCCTCAGTTCTTCCTGACATTCTGGACGAGCTTTTTTAGTCAGTAAAGAGCTGCGACGATTTTCTCGAATCACTCTCTGTTCATCGATTTTGTCTTTGTAGAACAAGGATTGGCGGCTAATAACTATCTGTAACGAGTTCATAACACGTAAGAGGGATGAATATCCATCATTAAACAATCTAGCAGATATGAAGGCACTAATTTCAACAATTTTAAGTCCAGAATTCAAATGTTTTGGACAGAGTCGTCAGATAGGACTTTCGTTTCGAGTTAAAACTTTCGTTTGCATTTTGCGTGTGACCACCCAAACATCTTTGAAGCAACTCATCTCGGGATAAATCTTCAAAGATTGGCTTGATATGAGTTTGAACATCAGGGTGTAAGGGAGCAGGGTGTTTAATTTTTTTAGGATCTTCTAAAGCTTCAGCTTTGCTCCATTTACACCAGCTCTTGGGACCGGACTGGCAGTAGTCATATCTTGGTTTGGCGTCAGTAGAGCACATATGATAGAAGGTGGCCATAATTGCATCTTTCATATCTTTCACGCAGTTCACGTTCCTCCGAATAGCTAATCCAAAATATAAAGACAATTTCTTTATTAAATGACTTTTTAATCGATAAATAATGCGAATTTCTTTCTATAACTTCACAGACATATTTTTGAGATGTTAATTTAGATATTTATGCAAAGAAAAAAAAAAAATCGAATTTTTGAAAATTTTACATGTATCGCCCCCTTAATTAAAAATGCTATGATGTAAAAAAATGATTTAATGAATGTTTACGAATGTATTTTGCGAAAATCGGGTTCTTTAAGACGAGAGCTTAATGAAATGAAATGTGGTGTATCGGCCAATTATCTGCGCGAAGGGGAGATTGCCCTAGTTAGAGGACTTTCTAAGGGATCCTAATCCGTATTTACGCGAAGTTTCGGAAAACTCCGAACGGTTAGGTCGGCGGACGCAAACTGGTTTTGGACCAGGCATCTTCTGTCTCCCAGTTGAGAGCGCAAACGCCCTCAGCCACTATTCGGGAGACGAGAGCTTAAGAAAACAGTATTTTTTGTAATTCCTAACATGTACGGTTCTCCCCCTAGAAGATTACTCACACCACTATATTGTAGATGTTTTTATAAATTAAAATTTGAATTTTCAGTAGAGCTATGCGCAGAGAGAATACAGAAGTCATCAATGAGAGAATTCGTACATGTTGGCAAGTGTGAATTTGACGGAGGATTGCACACTTTTACACTTTTAGGAGAGTGTTCTATAGCTATGCGATGGTACAATATAAGGGAACGATAGCTTATTATGAAACTTTCAGGGAAGTCACAAAAATGCAATGTTATGCTAAATGTGTCACCTTTGAGAAAAGTTTTAAATAGAATTCCATATTTAATAACTTTTATAGAAAGTTTAGTAAGTCGCATAAGTTTATAACTTACTGCACTGTTTGAAAAAACAACCTCAAAACTGAGTCAATCAAAGCTTCCTGACGCCATTATTATACTTTAGACAATAGTGACAATACGGCTTTGGTTTTGCCGAACTACAACTTTATAATATAAGTGAAGCAGTTATGCGAATTGAAATTTCCCTTTTTTTTAAGCACTTGAGTGTTATTGATTTGAAACACGGATTTTTGTCTATGCGGGAAATCATTTTTCAAACACAGTTGCCAGATAACGACGCGAGGTACTGGTACATCAAAAATCGTTACGGTTGATCTTTTTAACGATTTATCGCCAAATTTGGCCCCAAAATGTAAGTCCCAAAAAATGAAGCCAGCTTGCTGTGATATTGCTAAACCGTACTATTTATTCAATGGGAGAATCAATTAGTTCCTACAAATGTCTATATTTAGTGTAAATAAGAACGGAGTTTAATTGGAATATATGACTAGCGAAGACTTTAAAACAGATTTTGTAGACGATTTAATAAGGATTTCAAATTTGAAGTAAAGTTTCATCAAACCGATAAGACAAGTACACCACACTCACGGATTATTACACTTTTCAGCACAATGAATAAAGGAAGACAGATAGGGCCGATGTATAGACTTTAAAATATGATGTTTCATATCTCCTCGTGAATCTGAATTTTTTGTAGTCAGTTACCACCGGAAACGGTACAAAACTTGGCTTACTGTACCTGAAAACTTTCTTCTTCAACACACACACGCATTCTCTTATGTTAAATACATCTAACAAGCTCATAAACTCTTACGACTTCATCGGAAAACAAAACGATAATGGGAAGAACTCCAAACATTAGAGCTTAACTTGCCTACTCTCCTTAAGAGAGCGGCGGTTACACAATCCCAGACAGCACAGCAAACTTGCAGCAAGCTTCATTTATCAAGTCAATAAGCTTGAATTAAGCTTGAAAATTCCACTCGTGTAAGCTTGATGCAAGCTTGAATCAAGTGTTCTAGTTTACACTTGCCCAGCTTGAATCAAGCTTGACATTTCAAGCTTAATTTCAAGCTAAAAAAATTTTCCAAAAAAGAAATTTTCTAAATACACGGGCGCCCAGCGCCCGCTGGCGAACGCTCCCCACATACTTAATTTTACGCGCATTTTCCCCCTTTATGCTGTAATTTTCTGTTTCCATCGAGTGTCCGTGGCTAGAATAGAACCCGGGACCTTTCGATTAGTAGCCGAGCGCGTTATCCATTCAGCCACCAGAGCCTTGTGCAGCTATGACTAATGTTTGAAGTGAATTATTAAGCGGTTTTCTGGACAGATTGATAAGTGGGCGATATGTTATTTGTTTTTTTTTTTTTAATTTTTCCATGGGATGCATCAAAATTAAAATAATTTTATGTGTGATTTAGAGACTCTACTAATAGGGAAATAAACATAATATAAACTTAAGAGCAACACATGTTTTAAAACTTTCTCAACACTCATGAGCAATACTGCCGCTGGCCAAAATCGAGACAAACGACTGATTTTGAAATCAATTTCGTAGTATAATTGTATTTTATTTTGAAGAATTTCCATATTTGGAAATATAGAATGGGTTTACTTACTTAACACAAATTTTGTGTGAAGTAATCTGAAATCAAAGTAACAGATAGTTAAACGTTATTTCGAAATGCTATATCACAGTTGCTAACATAACATGTATGGAATACAAACACTTTAGTCATTTTTGTAAATATTTCTGACAATAACAAATAATTGAAAAAATTTGCTATTTTTTAAGGCTAAAAATTCTCTTTACAAATGTGGTTAGTTATTTTCCTACATATATTGGTATGCTATATCGATATAGAGCATTTCGAAGAATTAAAAATAAGTTTAAATTTATACAAATGTAAATTTGAATTATTTTCATTGTTCATACTTTATAATTAAAAAAATTATTTATTTTCAGAATTTTTTTTATCCTTTGTAATTTTATTTTAAAATTACAAAAGTGTAACATGTAAGATTTTTGGGCCCTAAAATCTGTAGGCCCTGCGCAGTTGCCCCGTTTGCCCTGCCGGTAATATAGCACTGGTAATAAAAAACCCATCCCCGTTAAAACACATCTTTTACGAACTTTCAACAAATTTGAGGACGCTAGACAACTAATGTCCATTCTCTTTCACAGATGGCGCCATCACCGCACTTTGCAAGTCAAAATCCAGCTTAAGCCAACCTTGCATTGCCAAGACAAATCTCAAGTTTGATTTAAGCTTACGCGCTGTCTGGGATTGACATCGAAAACAATTCGCCTGTTAAATCAAATACAAAAACACAAGTAATATTTCTGGTTGCAAAATACTAGATCGTTTCTAAGGAGAAATGAAGAATGGTTGATCTGCGGAGGGTACATCAGCAATTATCTGCGAAACCAATACTCTGATATCTGTATATTTTTTGAGTTGCAATTAATTATTTTAATACAGTTCTAATATTTGCTGCATCAGTTTTCACGTTACTTACTGTCTGAATGGCTTTAATAGTTTCAAAAGTGGTTTAATACTTCTGAGTACGTATTCAGTATAACAATGGTACACCGATCAAAAGTATGCGCTCTTAGAGATTATGATATATTGGCGTTCCCTGCCCTTGAAGATATTGGATTTATTGTCGGTATATTGTAAAGAAATGAAGAAAGCGCGTATAAAATGAAAACATGCATCAGTTTTCTTAATCTTGGATTATTAAAATGTTTTATAGTCTCCATGAAAAACCATGTTATCTACTTTTAACATGGCATTAAAAAGATCACGAATTCTTTTGCTTTATGTTCCCCATCTGATCTTTAGTACATAGATTGTTTGCATAATTAAAATTATTAGGGTTTTTTTTTACGCCTCTCAGCTTACGGTTCTCATGAGGTCATTAGATCTGAGAGTAAAGTACATCGTAAAATGCGTATTAGTAAACATGTACTTATATCAAGTCTTACAGTGAAAAAGAATTTCTCATAAATTATCCGATTATTAATTAAACTTTTTATAAGTTAAACATTCAGAAAGTTTTGCAATAAAATTCCATATTCAAGAACTTTTAAAGAAAGTTAAGTAACTCGCATAAGTTTACAAGTTAGTGCAATGTTTGGCACAGCGCTTGAGGAGGCATTTTGAAAACTCTCAAGTCCCTGACGCCTTGCTGTGAAGCAGGCTTTGTTATTGTCGAACTACAACCTTAATATACAGGTGAAGCAGTTGCATGAATTCGAATTTCCTCTTTTTAACACTTGAGTGTTACTAATTTAAAAGAGGGATTTTTGACTACTCGAGTTGTTTACGGCAAGTCACTTTTCGAAAGAGTTTGCCAGCTAGAAGCGGGGTATTGGCATGTCAGAAATCGTCCATATACGGAGAATTTAACGATTTATCGCTAAATTTGGCTCTAAGAAAATAGGATCTAAAAAATGAAGCCAGCTTGATGATATCCTTTAGATTTGGCGAGAAATTACTAAACCCTACTATTTATTGAATGGGAATTTCATTTAGGGCCAATAAAAATATCTATATTAGTATAAATACAGATAATCGAAATATACCTGATGAAGGATGTAAAACAGTTTTAGTAGGCGATTTTATTAAATGCTTCAAATCTGAACAAGCGTTTTATGGGAAAAATAAGAGAAATACAGCACATTCACGGATTGTGATACACTTTCCAGCGTAATGAAACAAGGGGGACATATAGGGCGCCATTTATAATATGTATCTGTTTCAGATTTTCTTACGAAACACTAGTTCTTTATAGTCAATTACCATTTGAAAGGGGTTTCGTGTGTAGCTGGAAGCTTTCTTCCAGATCAAATTCCCAGGAAAAGTATATCTAAGAGGGTAGTGCGTCCTAGTAAAACTACATTCAGAAAAATAAAAAGACTGATAGAGAGGGAAACAATCTATTTACTTGCCTCTCTCGCTCAAATGAGCGAACGGCTTTTCGAAAAGGATTCAGGAAGAATTTTAACAAATTAAGAAACTTGGAAGATTTTAAATTAAATAGAAAAGGTGATATAATATTTCTGGTTGTACAATAACTAGATTATTTTTTGATGGAAATCAAAAGTGGTTTTGCAGAGAATAAGTACAGCGTGATCTTTTTTAAAGTAACAGTGTTTGGAGCGTCCTGTAGCGCGATCTAATAGCCGAAATGGCACCAAACTTGATATTTAGACTAATCAAGACATCAGAAAAGGATTCCGTGAAAAAAAATTAGTTCCAAACAGCGCCGCTAGGGCATTTTGTGGAGCTGCTGTAGCTTACAATAACGAGAATTAGCGTAAAACATGGGTATAAAAAAAATGCAAATGTTGTGCGATGACAGCCCCAGTAATAGGGGCTATAAAAGCAAGTAGTAGACAGCTCCGACAAATAATCTCAGCTGAAGTAAACAAGCTCCAGTGGGCATGCTTCTCACGTTACCGGAACGTGCGTTACTGGTGAAGCTGTATTACATGAATCAATGTAATGCATCCGCAGCTCTTCGAGAATTTTGAACCAGAAAAACATTACGAAAGGGGCCTTTATCACTGACCATTCGGGCTGGGGATAGGGTGTGAACCAGTATCAGAAGGTGTAATAACTGATGTGGCAACTGGAATTGTCGAAGAATCGCTTGGAACCATTGCTGGTACTAGCAGCGCCCGGGGTGTAGCTCGACAGTTGGACATTAATTATTCCACAGTATGGAGAGTTTTTCGGCGCGTTATTGGATTTTACCCCTACAAAATCAGCCGCTTGCACGAACTGAAACCAAGTGATTATGATAAGCGAGTGACATTCGCTCTATCGTTTCTTGCCAGTGTAGAAATTGATGATGCTTTCCCATGGCACATTCTGTGGGGAGATGAGTGCCATTTTTATCTCAATGGGTCCGTAAACACACAAAATAGCCGAATTTGGGCTTCTGAGCAGCCGCACACCGTGCACGAAATCCCATTAAATTCCCAAAAAGTCACTGTTTGGTGTGGTTTCACAGCCGAATTCGTAATTGGGCCATTCTTTTTTGGGACCATCATTCCGACAGGACCCTTTAACGTGCTCCATAAATGCAGAAAGGTACCACGAAATGCTGCAAACGTTTGTTATTCCACAACTTCAGCAAAGAAACCGTCTCCAACAGACAACCTTTATGCAGGATGGTGCTCCGCCACACATTAGTAATAGGGTAAGGCGACTGTTGCGCAAAACTTCACTGATGATAGAGTCATAAGTCGAAGTTTTCCAGTTGCATGGCCGCCTCGTTCCCCTGATCTCACGCTATGCGATTTTTGGCTCTGGGGTTATTTGAAATCTCAAGTTTATGTTGGTGGAGAATCAAATTTGTCTATTCTAAAGGACAGCATAACAAAGACAGTGCGGCATATTCCTCGTGATATGTTACATACGGCTGTGGAGAACGTTGTGCACAGAATGCACGGTGTTATTTCTGAGAACGGTGCTCACATTGAATGTGGTCTAATTCCTCACTGGGGAAGTTAATGTAGTAAATAAACATTAATAATTTAACTGTACGATTGTATGTGTTAGTATTTTTCTTTTCTCACATTTTATACACTGTACAGTGCCACAAAAGGCCCTAGCGTTGCTATTTGGAACTAAATTTTTTTTTCACGGAATCCTTTTTCCCATGTCTTAATTAGTCTAAATATCAAGTCGCGCTGCAGGGAGCTCCAAACACTGTCACTTTAAAAAAGATCACCCTGTACACCAGTTTTGTCCACTTTGGATTAACAAAATGCTTTTCAGTCGCTACGAAACACCATGTGTGTGTGTGTTATGTTCCCTTAACGTGTCATTAAAAATATTACTAATTCTGTTTTTTTACGATCTCTAACAGACATTTTCACTCTTAAAAAATGGTGGATAAATAGTGACAGCTTTAAAAGTATAAAGCCTCTGTTAAAGTCTAACGCAATGCGAAAATATTTGAATGCCACAGGAAAATATATTGAAATTAATTAATAATGCTATAATTTTAAAAAATGATTTAATGAATGTTTATGGCTTTATTTCGAGTGAATCATGTTATTTACGAACAGACTTAAAGAAAAAAACAAGGAATTTTATGAGGAAGTTAAACAAAAGATATTTAATTGTACTCAGAAATCGCCAGTTTCGGAATTTAAAGATTTATCGCCGAATTTGGCCCCAAAAAAGGAAGAACCAAAAAAAACATGAATCCAGTTTGGTGATATCTTTTAGATTTGGCGAGAAATTGCTAAACCCTACTGTTTATTCAAGGAGAATATCAATTAGTGCCCATAAAAATACATATATTAGTATAAATAAAGACGAAGTATAAATGAAATATACCTGACGAAGATTGTAAAACCGTTTTGGTAGATGATTTTAATAAAGATTTCAAATCTCAAGTAGTGTGTTTTATGAAACTAGTAAGACAAATACTGCACAATCGCGCATTATGATACACTTTATAGTGTAACGGAACAAGGAAGACAGATAGGGCTGATGTATACACTTGAAAATATATTAGTGTTTCAGATTTTTCTTATGGAATGGAGTTTTTTACAGTCAGTTACTATTGGAAACGGTACAAAGCTTGGCAACCTGGAAGTTTTTTCCAATACAAAAGACATGTCTAAAAAATAAGTGATTTTACTTCTGGAGAAGTGTATTCATGTGATCGAGTAACACAAAAAAGGAAATTCGGCAGGAAGTAAAGTTGGAAGATACTTTTGGTCGTGGGAAAACCCAAAAAGAAAAAAATGAAAGCAAATGGATTTTACTATGGCAAATTCAGAATGCATGAAGAATATCGGGATAAATATAAAGTCAGATGTAAGTAATCGGAGATTATTTTCTAGGAATGGAATGAAATCAAATTGTCTGGTATGTGTAGAAAGAAAATAATTCCGATCGAGTGATGCAATAGTTTCCTGATATTTTAACTTTGTCGTACATTATTTTAAAACATCATGTTCTTGAAAAAAGGTTTTAAGCTCCGCTTAAGAATTTTTAGTGCAAGGTCTGCGTATTTTTACTACCTCAAAAATTTACACATGCCGCATTATTTACAAGCTATATAACATGAGGATTGTTTTTACCTTGTAGCATTACTGTAGTAAAAGGCCTGTTAATTGAGCCAATTTTATTCATAATAAAGGGCGTGTATGTTTTAAACTAAATGTTTTTCCGAAATAATTCTTAATTAAAAAAATACACTTAGCTCATTTTTACAAGAAAGTTTCTTTTTAAATAAGTATTTTTTAACAGTTACAAGAATGACCAACTCATATAATGCTTTTCCTAAATCTGTCCCAAAGTAACTATACTTATAACTTGTTTTGTGAAACACAGCATAAAATATTGAGAAAGCTTTGTTTAGAAATTATTCATTAGAAAAAGTATCATATATAATCAATGCCATAGAAAACTCTAGTCTTGTTTCTACACAAATGACTAATTTGCATTTAAATTAAAAGCTTATAAAATATGTTGTTAATTAGCGTGTAATTTATATTTATACTCACCTACTCCTTTTTCTTCTTTTTGCAAACAATTTCGTTGTAGGATGTGTAGAAAAACTGTCACGTTGCGAAGTTTTCTAAAGGATTAAAAAAATTTTGTTCAAAAAAAAGTACTTTAACATGAAGTATCAGTTTAGTTTCTACCGAAATATATTACTTCACGTAAAAGAATAAAGAAAAAAAATTATTTGAAGAATCTGTTCTGAATAAGTAGAATGACTAATACAGCGAAAACAGCAAATGCTAAAAGGTTTTCTTATATATTGCGCGATACCTTATTTGAAGCAAAAAAATTTTAAGATTAGTGTAACATTTCAAACTTTATTACCAGTATATGCCCAGCGATAATTTAAAATAAGTTTCTCGTGAAATATTCTTTTAAATGCATGTACAAAGCTTACTTAAATATGTTAGAAAGTTTTGAAGATATCCATAGATTACAGCTATGAAATTTGTGGAAACAAATAAAGAAAATGAAAAATTAATTTGTTAAACATACTTACACCCAGAAAATAGTGAAATTAAAGCGATAGAGAACAGGGGTAGAATCTAGTGACTTTTTTTGGTTGCCCACGGGGTAATCACAGAAATTATTTTGGTTGCACGAAAATGAAGTTTTTTGCCCTTAAAATTTTCGCTACACAAAATTTTTAAGAACATGCGGCCGTTACAATGAAAGTAAGATGTCAAACGTTCATTCATAAAATTGCCATTATTACGAAATAAAAATAGAAATAGTAAGAAGTTCAGAATGAAAATAGGAATAGGAAACTGCATTTTCAAGCTAAGGAATTAAAAGGGGAATAGTTGCTTTTCTTGGTTGCCCGAGGGCAACTGAATTTCTTGTTTTATTTGCCCATTTTAAAAGCGTATCTCTCGAGTGTCCCGGGCAAGCGGGCAACCGCAAATTTCGACCCCTGATATTAAATATTAATATTAAATCAAATGTTCATTTAACGAAAATAATTTTACTAGAAACGTATAATGGTTTTTAATAATATATTAAGAGGTATATTGCGGCGCATATAACGTGAGGAAAAGGTTCACCAAAGTTTCTCTTTGACTTTGCAAAGCATTTTTCGTGTCTCGCAATGCAATTTATTATAATTTTTCCATTCTGATCTAAAGCTCTCTAAGATTTTTTTTTTCTAATACGTATGTCCAGGCTAGGACGTATGCAGGAAGCTAGTCTTTTTCTTTTTTTATCTCTCCAACCCATGTCTTCCATATTTTCCTCTTTTCTTTGTCTGGACTTATCTGTTATCTAACAGCGAAATCTATGAGGTGAAAAATGAAATTAAAAAAAATATGTTGACTTCCATTGATACCAACGCCTTAAAAAAAAAACTCCTATGAGGCTTATTTTAAAGGTACATTTATCCTTTTAATTCTATGAACCCCTATCCTGTAGGCTGCAGCCTCTAATTTTGAACTAATTCTAGGTTACAAATTTTCTCCTCGGTCATAAATTCCACACACAGAGCACTGGAACCAACACCATCTAGATACAAGAAGCTTTACAAATGAAGCTTAAACGTTTTCCTAAATATAAGGACATCTCAGTTTTAGTTTCACAAAGTACATCTATTTTAAATTTATGGTGGATTTTCTCACTCATAAAACTTTTTAATGATTTAAGATTAAAAAAATTAATTTTAAGACAATAACAAATTTTGACCATCACTAATTGTACAATATGATACATAAGTAGATCGCAATCAATTATTTTGTATCAGAAAGGTATTTTAATTTTTATCTTGAAGCTATTTATCTTGAAGCTTTTACCTTTTTAGCTAAGAATATTTGTATCATCCACCAGAAATTTTAAATAGTTCTATTGTTTGATCATACAACTGTGCTGACGTGAGAGCTTCGGATGTTAGGGCTTCTACATCTGAAAGGTGTTGATAGTAACCACCCCAGATTTTACATGGACTAGCTCCCTTAACATACATGTTAACACTGAATTCCAGTTTTGAGACGTTGTCACTGTTCCAAGAGCTTACAAAAATCAGGGTTGGTTTATTACTGACTATTCGTATATTACTGCCAAGGTATTTTACTGGCACTTTAGTAAAGGACTACTCACATGTTTGTATTCAGAGGAGGTGACTAGAGCTGAACTAGATGCATTGGGGTACAAATATAAACAGGGTCCGATATTTTGTTCGTTGGAGCAATAAACAGAGCAGCACCAGTTATGTGAGAAATGATTATCACAGTAGGATGAGTTCCAATGACGTGGCGTTTCGTTGCAGTTGAAACCAACTTGTGAGAGGGATCTGTATAAAACTGATGAGGATGACTCTTCGTTGCAGCAACTGTTGCATGCCGTGGCCTATTGAGCATAGAAAGTATGAATGCATGAAGGAAGATGCATAAGATCTTTGAAAAACATGTTCATCATAAAACTAAGCGGAATCAAAAGGAGTTAATACATTTTTCGCTAAATACAGGTCTCCGTTGTTTACTTTGTAGGTCTATTGACTATCACCTTCCATTCCTCAAGGAAGGTCAGTAGATGAATAATTGCACACATAGCTGCCAACTTTTAATTTTTTAAAAATATTACCCACCACAACTTTTTAAAGATTTTATTATAAATTAAAAATTTCAATGGTGTGAAATATGTTCATCTAGTAGAAACTTCTTAACATTAAGTTGGCTTTTGCATTGCATACCAACACACCGACTGCGGTCGAAGTGCTGAATTGACAAAATGTTGATGGCCAAGAGCTTGGTAGAATTTCCTAGAAGTTTATTAAAGTAATTCGTCATGGTCGCTAATCGAACCATTTTGAGTGGGGGGAAAGGCACTATTCGTGAATATGGCCAGTGGGTTAGTACCTATGTAACGTCCAGTCTTGCTAAATCAACGCATTCAAATCTCTCTTAAACCACCACCTCCTAGATATACAATGCCTGAGAACAGAAACTTTTACGTCATCACACATTTATTTTCACAATCTAAAACTATTCAAAGTTTGTGGTGAATTTACTCCCGCATAAAACATTTCAATGATTTAAGATAGAAAATTTAATTTTACGATAAATAGGAAATTTTAACTATCACTAATAATATAATAGGATATGGAAATGGATCATCATAGATTATTCTTTATTAGAAAGTTATTTTAATTTTTATTTTCAACTTAAGATATTTGCAGAAATTTGTATCGTTCACCAGGAAGTTTAAATAGTTTTACTTCATGAAAGTAACACTGCATTGATGTCATCCTAGAAGACCTACTGATGACGTAAAAGTGTCTGCTCTCAGGGCTTCTGTATCTAGGAGGTGTTGCTTAAACCCTCGCTATTCTTCCTACTGTACTTTATGGGTAGAGATGGGCGGTTCGACTCATTTTACTGATTCGAATCTCAACTCGCTCACTACTTCGATGATTCGAATCATGAATCAATAAAACAACTAAAGAAATTTTCCCTCTCTCTGCGCCGAAAGCCGTACTATTTAAACACCCTTCACCCATTCATCCGGTTTCTTCTCCGCTGAGTTCTCGGGCAGCTAGCATCTCTCTCTCCTTGCTCGAGTAAAACTAGTGTTTAAACTGCCCGAAATGAAAATACAGGGGAGCTTCGTATGACCCCCTGGGCCTGTAAGATTAAAAGGATAAGTTTGGTGTCAAAGCATTCGAAATTTTATGCAAGGATGGAAATTCCTAAAGGGGGGGTCCAGAATCAATAAAAACGCGCTCCGATGGATAGTTTCAGAGATATACGTTAATTAATTATGGTAATTAGACTAATTAACCATGATTGAGGCTTAAAAGGACTGCAAACATGTAGAAATTGGCTCTGGGATGGTTTCCAGACTTTGGAGATGCCGCCGGAGGAGGCTAGTGTTTAAAATGCCCAATTGAAAATAAGGGAGCTTCGTATGACCCCTGGGCTTAAGTTAAGTTGGTGTCAAAGCATTCGAAATTTTAAGTATCGGTGGGGTGTTGAGACTAGGGGGGTCGAGAATCAATAAAAACGCGCTCCGGTGGATAGTTTCCGAGATATACGTTAATTAATTATGGTAATTAGACTAATAAACCATGGAGCTGTTTTTTCCGCGATCCGGCATCGTCATCAACGGAGAGAAAGCAGTAGCAAAAGCATCACAAGCTGGTATTGATCTCAGGATTTTCTTATCGCCGGCCTCAGAGGCGTAGCCAAGGGGGGGTTAGGGGGTCATAACCCCCCCCATGAGGAATTTTTTGCCATACAAAATGTATATTCTTCACTACATTATCACACACACGTATACATATATATGAGTTGCAGTAGTCATAACCCCCCCCATGAAAAATTTCTGGCTACGCCCCTGACCGGCCTGTATTTTTGACCTTTATCGAATTCGAGATTTCACTGAAATGAAAATGGGAATATCGGATATTTGATGTTGAAATAAAACCGATATGTCGATATTTATCGATTTTTGGCCCAGTCCTACTGAGGGGCTGCTGCCCCCCCCCAAAAAAATGGGACCCTTTACTTAGCTTACAATTGAACTTTATCTTTAAATTTGATACCCAGCCCACCCCGAAATAAAATCCTGGCTACGCCACTGTCAATAACACTAACTACGCCACTGCTTTAGACCCTATTTTGTATTTCTCTGAATTACGAAAGAAAATAAAATCATTCCCCTTAAACGACAAACAAGGTAAAAAAAATATCTTAAACGAAATCTGCAGCAATAAAGCGAAATGTTATTTTGCTTACTACAAAGTCCTTTTGTGAGAGCGCTTAATACCGCCCCTGTATCCTTCATTAAAAGTGACAAGCACAATCCTAACTTTATTTCATTCTATTTCCCTTCACATGAAAACCCTCCACCATGTAAACTTAACGTTCTGTTTTTTTTTTTTTTTTTTTTTTTGAGGGTGGGGGCAGGGGGACATATATTGAAGTTAAAAGTAGAAAAGGGATGTTTCATTAAATTTTAAACAAATATTAAATCAGCCAGACAAGTTGGAAGGAGGGAGTCCCCCCGAGGGAAAAAGGTTTAAACAACTTTGAGACACCACCCTCCGCTCTTCCACGAGCATTGGCGTAAATTGGCATGTTATATTTGGATGGGGTGACAAAATGTTTCCGATTGTATAAAATATCATTATTATAAATAGCTCTGATACTTGAATTTTCTTAATTTTTTTTTCGGGGGGGGATTGACCCCTCTTGCCCTTAGGAAGTAACGCCTATGCCCCCCGCCAAAAGCAAACGATGTTCGACCCACTCCACACCCACAGACAGATAAAACTTTAAATCCGACCACCAACCAAGAAATGAAACACCAAAGATTCGAAAAAAAAAACTTCAATTAAATGAAACATCCTTTCATCTCTTTTCGACTCTGAGTCGATAGAAGATTCGAAAAAAAAACTCCAATTAAATGAAACATCCTTTCAACTCTTTTCGGCTCCTTTCGACTCTGAGTCGATAGAAGATTCGAAAAACTAAGAAATCTCAACGATAGTATACAATCACCGAAACAGAGCGAAACACTGAATCAGTAAAGATTCGTTGCTGCACCAACTCAGTGACCAACTCACCCACACCCACTCATTTACTGTTTCAAATCATCTATCGACTCAGAGTCGTAAAGAGTCGTAAAGAGTCGAAAAGAGTTGAAAGAGTAAGGGAAAATCTCTGGGAACGGCAAAGGGAAAATAAGTTTTCCTTCCCTTCGCACTTGGAATGTATTTCCCTTGAGGGCTTGAGATTCGAATCAGTAGAGAGTGAGTGTAAAGACTGAGCCACTCAGTACCAAGATTCGAATCACTGATTCGACTCATCGAATCATTGGCCATCTCTATTTATGGGGGGCAAAGGTAAGAGTAGAGAAAACAAAAAACATCTGCAGTACTAGAAATTGAGCTGGTTTTCTTGTTAATGTACTTTTGTTCTCTCGGAGCTGGAATTTAAGCTCTAATGTTTTCATGCGGCATGGAAAAGACTGCGTGCGAAAGATTCCCACTCGTTTCTCAAAGATTAATTACTTTACTCAATGTGATTCCTGTTTCAAATCATGTAATAAGGAACAATTTTGCATCAGAGCACCCAAGGAACACCCAGATAATAGCTGTGACAACTAGGTACATTAAGCAAAAAGGTAATTTCCCTCCATATTAAATGTCACGGTGAACGCCCTTTTTCAAAACTGATTCCGAAAATTCCAATTTGGTTAGTGCCAGACGATTGTATTTTGTAATTTTAATGTAGAACTTTATTTTATTATTTTATTTAACTCAGTTTTAAATGCACCATGTTTCGTCAAGATAATATTTTCAGTAATCTGGCAAAATTAGCAGCCGATTCGCTTTTCAAATTGACAAGTTTACTCAACTACGTCCGAAAATAGTCACTGTGCTGTATCAAGGTAAAAAAATTATTAGGTTGTTATTTTTTACTCCTAGTTTTAAATTACAACAAAACGTTACTCTAATTTCATGAACAATGAATGAGTCCTGACGAAAGAAGGAACACTGTTTTGCGAGTTTCCAGCAAGATGTTTTTAACCTAAACTGATCAATTACTTTTAAGGAAGACTGACTTTAAGCACACTTCTCTTCATTAAACGGTCTTAATACTTAAATTCTCAAGAGTTCAAAAACTTTTTAGACACTTGTATAGTCTTCCATATTAGTCCATTCCGTATTAGTCTTCAAAAAAATATATTTTAACCATCCAAACGGTTGTGACGTAAAATCCCGTACACTTCGTTCCATTTTTCACTGCAATGCATCTAAATTTAAATTTGTATGACACTTGGATATCATCATAAAATTTGTTTCGTATTAAAACTTTTAAATAATTTAGGAGCTCATTTCTTAATGATTACAAATTTTCCTATTATTATTTATTTTCCAGTCTCAAGGGTTCAAAAACATTTTAGATCCTTGCATTAGATTATTGCGAGTGTGTAAAATTACAATTTGAACCATTCCATATTAGTCTTCCAAAATATTTTTTAAGCAATATTAATAATACCAAATACTAGGCAAGTTCTTAAAAGGCATATTAACTGCTTAATCCGAAATTACATTTAAACCTTCAACAATTGCAACATTAATAGTGTGTTTTTGATTTTTTTAGTTGTAATAAATTAATAATTTTAAGAAGAACGTTGGGACGCAATAAGACATTTCAGTACCGTTTTCGTTTGGAAAACATCTGCAATGGTTTCAAGGAAAAATAAGCATACATTGTGTTTCTTTGTATAAATACACAAGAAACACAAATGTGTTCTTAAACTGAAAATTTTGATTCTAAATTTTTGATATTTCAGTTCAGTTAAAACATAGCTGCCAACTTGAACAGTTTTTCCGGAAATTTACACATTTTAAATTTTTTCTTCCTATCTTAATTTAAATTTAGATGAATAACATAAACAAAAAATCTATGTTAAAATAGTGGTATATTATATTCTGGAATATCCGTACCAGTTGACAACTTCAATTTAAAGTATGTATTCGAGTGCGTTACTTTTAACCCTAGATAACTAAATATTCGTCTTATAAACTACAGCCCAAGACAGTTTGGCGAATTCGATATGTCCCCGCTGCGCTCACACCACCTAAGTCACGCTACCTTCAAAATTAGTAAAATGAATTATTCGAAGGTGATAAACACTCTGTACATTTGTTACTTTACTCTTGTTTACTATACAGTAACTGTAAGACGTTCCATCAAAAAAATATTGAACGTATTCTGTGTATTGAATTTGTGTTTTTGTGTTATGGCAAGCCTACACGAGAGGTATCTGCCGACGACGTAGGGTTAGCTCGAGTTGAGGATTTTTAAAGGGTTCTAACGCGTATTTACGTTACATCTTTAGAAAACGGCCCCAAAAGTCAGACCGTTATATCGACAGCTGCTCAGAGGTCCCGAACATGGGACATTCACATTTCATCCACTTTCCCTAAATCAGCCATGTTCAGTGTCTTAACCACTCGGCCATGGTGAGGCATTTTGAATATTGAAAAGCACACAGAAGACACGACTAAAAGTGCAGCGAACAAACGCAGAATTTGTACTTTCTGACCATCTAAGTATCTAAGGAACGCAAAATGGCAAAATACGTATGGCACTTCTATGGCACAATTACGTGGCATACGTATGGCATACGTATGGCATAATTCTACTGCAACAAGGTTTTCAGGAGAACATACTTTTAACATCTGCCAATAGTGCAAACGATATTTTTTACTCCGTTTCTATTTTTTAAGTGAAATATTGTAATAGATTTTTTGGGTTACATTTATTTATTTGAAATAGATAAAGGAAATGTAAAAATATACTAGTTTTTAATTCGTAGTGTATGAGTCGAATGATTAGTTACAGAGTAGCACTTAATGTGACCAGATTGACTAGAGATTAAGTAGAATAAATCTATTCAAAAGGCAGTCTACTATCTTTTCACTGGACCCCAAAATTTCACTTAAAATCTACTCCAAAAGTAAAAATCTACTCAATTTTGTCACACTGGAAGCACTGGTTTAAATTTAGTTATCTAGGGTTGAGATCGTAGTTATTACGATTCAGTGATTAGTGATATAGATTTTGCAGACAGTTTGTAAAATGATGGTAATAAATTTAAATTTTAAGGACAAAATTTCACCATGATATAATTCTTCGAATACCTTAGAAAATATTGATTCATAAGAAAATTATTGTTAAAATCGATTGTCATTCGTGCATTAGTATAAAATTTTCTGGCGACACCTTTTCACGCTCGTATTGTATAAACCTCATAACGCAAAACAAATTATTGATTTCAGAAACAAGTCGAGTAATTTTTCAAGACAGATAAGCATTACATTGAGAACTAACAACCGAATGTTAGATAAAATACTTACTAAGGCTTTGTATATATCGTTTTCTTTTGCAGGTTTCAGTTGCAAAAGTTCGGTTTGGGCATGTAAATTCAATTTTCTGCATTTTGTTGTGTTCTTGCACCTGCAAATAAATTAGTATTTTTAACTTATGAATTAACACGATTAAACAAGAAAATAAATTAATAAACTTTGACTAAATATGCGTTTGGATTTTAAACACAAAAGTTATTCTAAAACAAAACCTTGTATGTCTTTTTTTAATCTTTTCGACACTTTAATAAATTATTTTACTTTCTGTTTTAATTAATTTACTAGACTTCAAGCATATAGCACGATGCACCGTAGCGGGCTTTTCCTCCACTACAATGTATGTAAAAATCCTCGAACCTGAATCCTTCTAGCTTTATATATAGATATGCTAAATCGGAGAGCTGTTTTGAAATTGCGAAATTTGAGCCGTCTCAAATCCCCCCCAATATATATATCAGAAGGTCGTGTTCCGTCTTGGCCTCTTTTTGTAAATAGTTATTTTAAACACAGAAAGTTAAGAAAATTTATTTTATTGATAAGTTTAGTTACATTTTAAAAAAGATTATTTTATGAAAATACTATTTACAAAAAATGGAAGATTATATTCCGTATATGTTCGCAGTATGGATATCTTTCTGCTATCTTTTGGGGATTTTAGCCCCGCCCAAACAGCTCTGAAAATCAGATCAAGACAGCAATCCAGCTTAGCATATATATATATATATATATTTACGATGGAGGCAATTAGTGCGCTGCCAAATGTATACCCTTTGGAGGAACGGAAATGTTAAGACCAGGGGCTCTACCACGATGGTATCGCAGAATATCAGTGACGCATATTTCTCGTTCTCAGATAGTCAAACACTTCGAATAAATAGCTGCGACTCTCCTATTGGTGCTAGCACGTTGAGTGCCGAATTAAGCAAGTAAGTATTTTTGTACCTGCTGCGTCAATCTTGACACGGAGACCGATGAACCAATCAAAACACACGGCTTTCTCTCGTTTTTCTCAAACGAAGGCATTGTGTTCAGAATTTCCGAGGGATCGGAAAACATCCATCAAGATAGGAGTGTGCTTTTTGACAGTTAGCCATGCCAAAGAAAGGGAACCTTTTGTGGGGAGCTTCACACTTCATGATACACGGAAAGCAAGTTTTCACCTTCATCTGACGTGTCGTAAAATTATATGATTTTCGACAATGTATCCGAATGGGAACGTTTCCGACACCTTGGTGCTAGGGCGCATAGGATATTTCTCGGATTGTGACGTCATGAGTAGGAAAAGCTCGATTTATCCGCTACCGATATCTTGAGCCACTGCATCATCACGGCAGATCAGCCTCAAACTTTCTGGTGTTCCCTTGGACTAAATATGCATACATTTATGCAACACCTCCTAGATTCAGAAAGCCTTACAACTGCTACGTCACCAAGCTTTGACGTCATAATGTGGCCTACATTTGACAGTTTGATTTTCACAAATTAAAGCTATTAAAAATTTCTGGTGAATTTACCCATGAAAGGCAGTATTTTAATAATTTGATGTAAAAAATATAATTTTATACGACAAATAGTAGTTTGTAACCATGGCTAAATAGATAAAATTATAAGGAAATAGATCATACTGAATAATTTTGTATGCTAAAGATATTTTAATTTTAATGTTTAATATACGATATTTTCTAATATTTGTAGCATTTACCAAAAATTTTTAATAGTTTTATTCCTTGAAAATAAAACTTTTAAGTGTAGGCCAGATGATGACTTCATTAGTAAATAATGTAGGAGTTGTAAGGCTTTCCATATTTAGGAGGCGTTGATTTATGTCTGTAAATATGTTTTGTCTCATGTAGCAACTGCTTATTTTATTTGATTGAACAATTGCTTAATTAACTCTTTTTGGAACTTCAATAATTTTATTTAAATTATGTTTCACTGCAATTTTGGGCAGACAGTAGCAATGAACATTATTTTCAAGGAGCAATAAATAATGTGTGGTCATATCAGGAATGTTTCAAGCTCTGCTGAGCTTAAAAAGACACAAATCATTTTATAAGTAATGCAAAAATCGTTTAAGGGCTTGTCTTAATATGAAGTACAAGTTTAAAAGTAAATTGAACATATTTACATTTTGATTTCTTTTTTAAAATATGATGTATTCGCGACTAAAATTACTGAAATTAAAACAAATTTTAATGAGACTTTTAAAAAGTCTTTAAGATAATATAGAAACGCAGAAGACGAACATGGAAAACTTTTCTTCTAATATTTTTTTTCATTCACGTTTGAAACAACCTTTTTGTTTACTTATTGTATATTACTTTTATGAGTTCCATTATAATGGGAAAAGTATGTCGTGTGCTAACTTAGTGAATGAAACAACAACAATAGACAGCGTTACCAAATCCAGCATTTGCAGCTGCAGGCTTTAGTTACGTGACGTCGGTGGGATTTCTCGAAAATCACGTGACATGAGATAGGACTGACGTGCGAAACAGTGAGGGGTCGGGCCTCGTCCCCTTGGTAACAACAGCCTGAAACAAAAGAAAAATAAGCAAACTTTGATATCACAAAAGAGAGAAAAAAATGAACTGGAAAAAGAAAACAAACATTGATGAAATTCCGTTTTCAGATTCGATCATTCAAACAGGTTGGGAAGAAATGGAAATGGAAAAATGAATAATGAAGTGTTTCAGTCGATTGAGTTGCCTGTATTTTAAGTAAAACAGATTTGGATAGTACGAGGTTATTTTTTTCTTTTTAATGTCTTTTCTTGAATTGAATTTGTATATAAAAAGTAACAGGTTGCTTGTTTGCAAATTGAATTCTCAGCCTCACAGTGTGTTTGATGTATTGAAAACCCACGATGAAGCTGGTGCTAACAAAATGAGAATAAATAATTTTGCCAAAACACATGTAGCGAAATAAATCAGTACACGCATTTCGAATGGCTCTGATTTATTCTTGCAAATGTACATTTTTACTGTGCTATTTACTTTTATTTTATAATGTGACTGCTAGTTACTTTTCTACGGCGTAATTAAGATAGCACAGTTTGTGTACGCATCTTATAATGTCGTTTTATTTAGTTATTTTTTCAGGAACATTTGTTTTGGTGGTTTGCTGAGGCAAAGACAATAAAGCTGTTTGAAACTAAAAGTTGATCTGCGCCGAATAAATAATAATAATAAAAAAAAGAATTGAAGGTTAAGTCCTTGAGGTAATAGCAGAATTTTCAACCTTTACGGAATATAATCAACCACTTTTTGTGAACAGTAATTTTAGTTTTCAAATACAGCAAAACTGCACCGGAGGTTCGTGTACACTGCAACACAACAGAACACTTGCGTGTAAGAACATACTAACTTCAAAAAGTCGTTAAATATGTGAAGTAATCATAGGTAACTGTCTAATTGTGATTGAATGATACTAACAATCATCCCCTCCCACTTGTGCACTTTCCATTTTTGGGTCAAAGCTTGAATTAGTTTTTCGAAAACAGATGAAATCTTGCATACCAATATATCTCAGTTGACAGTATAGTACTATGCAAAATACTTGAATTTATACCGATTTGATCCCTATATAATCTATTTTACTCTATATAATTATTTTGCAACCATCCATCTGGGATCGTGGTAGCCCCGAGGATAGGGCGTTGCACTCGTAATAGGAAGGTTGCGGGATCGTTTCCGACTAACCACTAAAGACCACTGTTTACAAGAGGTACGCATGCCCGTTAAATCTGTGGTTCCGAAAGTTTTCTTAGCGGTCGCTAGCAGTTTCCGAAAGGTGCCGGTATTCAGAAGTCCCCCATCTCCTGATGAGGATCCAAAGAGTGGTGGAAACTCCGGGAAAGACGTATGTAGCTCTAAACGACGCATACAGTGACTTGAGCTGTCTTCTCCTGGCAAGCAAGGCTCCAAAAATCCTAGCTCCAAAATAACACATTTCTGCAGTTTCTTTTTAAAAAGTCACACGGAGCCCTTAATAGGAAATCATGATCTAATACACTTAAGGATTGATCTCAAACGCTCCAGAAAGTTCATACGTTAAAGATTAAGCGTCATCACTAGGCTTACATTAGAGCTATAGTGAAACTTCTCTGGAGCGGCCACCCTCCGTGAGCGAAAAATAGGTGGCTCAAAGAAGTAAGAACTTTTAATAGGCAAGAAAAGAAAATGTTAGAAATATTGTTTGTTTTATTATTTATGAAATTGCATGTTAATGCTTAAGTAATTATACAAACATATTTTTAAAATTTAAATTTTAATAAAATATTTATAAATTTCGGATTGTTTCAATGTTTTAACTCCCTCCGAGACTATTTCTCTCGCTAATATACTTTCTACAACTGACAAAAGCTCACTAATCCTGATATTCTTCATGCTTTCTGAACTCATGCTATCATAAAATCTAATTGCTTTAAAATTTGCTTTTTGCGCTGTCCCACAACCAAAATTAACCTTCATTTTCCTCTCTGAATTTCTTTTCTCCTGCGACTCGATTACACCAATGCACTTCTCCAACAATAAAATCTCATTCGTTTCTTAGAGATATCTTTTTTCTAACCTAAAACATTTGTAGTGTGCTTGCATCAGCTGTCGATATACAGCAGATACTGGTTTGTAAGGCTATTTTTGTTTACTTTCAGGAAAAAATACTAGAAAATTTTCTTAGTCCGGTCGCTTATTTAGGCTTCCGTGCGAACTATTTTGTATCAGAAAGGTATTTTAATTTTTAAGATATTTTCTAATATTTGTAGCACCCACCAGAAATTTTAAATAGTTTTACTTTTTGATCATATGACTGTGATGACTTTATTTAGGAAGATCTAATAATGACGTCAAAGCTTCAGTTAGGTCAACCAGTTTTGTTTCCCTGGGAAAGATGCAAGTCGGAAATATGCGAGCTGTGATTCCGGTGTTCTTAGCCTACATCTAAAAGATTTATTTTAAAAGTCTATTGGTGTAAGTTTCCAATTTGGGGTTTACTGTTTCTCGCACTGCACAACAACAATTACCACTATCCGAATTAAAGTGCTACTATGGACATAACTGCAAAATTTCCCAATTTGTTTTTTCGAAGATTCACCACCAGAATTTCTAAATAGTTACATTTGACTTAAAAATTTGGACATGTAACTCTAAATAGTATAATAATAATTAGTGGTGGCAAGTCTCGTAATTGGGACACTTGGCAGTTGCGTGTAGACGTTTATTATCATCTAGAGAAGTTTTGATCTTTTTCCGCAATGGTGACATCTATGGGGGAACAAATGTAACTTACTTTTTGAAAGCACTGATTATAAAGAATATGGAATGTTTACAAGGTTTGAGTTCAGAAAGTGCCACTAACATGGTCGGTTTAGCCTGATATTACTGGGACCGCAGTTGTGATGGTAACCTCTGCCATGGCTCACTGCGATAGATACAGGCTGTCCGAAAACCAGTTTCTCCTATGGGATTTTGCGTACGAGTAAATTTTAACCTTTTCGCCGATTTGTCGCTTTTACCCAACTGTATCACTGTTGCCAACTCTGCCGGAGAAAATGTGCCTAAAATCAAAGTTAAAAGTATCCACAAATGGCTAACAATATTTTTAAGCTGAGAAAAAAAAAAAAAAAATTTTTCGGCGTTTACGTGCTTATGCTGCTGAAATATGCTTATCTGCTAAAGCTCTTTGAGACATTTGGACATTCATTTCCGATTTACAAAATACTTCGGTATTGCAAGTTTACCAAGATCTTTTTCTCGCGCAGAGTTGGCAACAGTGATACAGTTGGGTAAAAGCGACAAATCGGCGAAGAAGCGAAAATTTACCTGTACGCAAAAACGGAGCTTTTCGGACAGCCTGCATTTATCCCAGTGAGCCATGCCTCTGCTGTAGATTTTCCCCTCAACACTTCCCCGCGTCCGCTGACCTAACCTTTCGGAGTTTTCCGTGGTTTTCTGCTAAACAGCGTAAATACGGGTTAGGACCTCTTAGAAAGACCCCCCACGGAGGGCACCCGCTCGGCCTAGATCCCACTTGCAGATAATTGGCCGTAATCCCACAACCAGCCAACCAATCCCGCTCATTTTAAAACTACAGTACTGCCCTCTTTCGTCAAGTGTTCCAAGTAGAATTTATCTTTTTTTAACAAATGACTCCAACTTCATATTTTTGGAAATTACGTCACGAAATGAATATACTGATAAGTGATATATAGTTAATATGCTTATGTAAATTAATTCACTCATCAAAAGTAAACGAATAATATTTATCACATATATTATGTTTAAAACATAATGCTTCAAATATAGCGCAGGGTTTCCTTAAGATTGAGGTAACAAATTTATTAGAAACATTTGCAACGCTAAGCGATTAAAAGTATTAATGATATGCATCCACAAATTACCCGCGTTCCAATAACTATATCTATCTTCAGCAGTAAGTGACTACTCACGAAGCGTGACATAAAAGACATGCAATAGATGCTTGAAAGATCGCAGTATTGATTTCACTAAACTACAAGCAATAAATATTTCTTCCGTGAAATCTCCACACGGAAAGCTCGACGTTTATGCTTTAAACCCCTTCAACAAAAGGCACGATATGTGCTTAACACTTAACGCTCTATCCTACCTCTGAAAGTCACGCGATGGCTATAAAAGATCTTAACCGTTAGAGTATATTCTCTTTCTTCAGCACAAAGTTCTTACAACTTTGCCAATCTTTTCAAAATCGGTTTAATTTGTGGTGGGTTGAATATTGCTACAAACGTTAAAAGGTAAAATAAGCATCAAGGTTCAGAAAAAACTGAGCTTAGAAATTTTATTTAAGAATAAAGGATAGGTTTCGATGCTCCTATTGATTTTCATGTTAAATCTGCTTTATAAGTTTTAGCTTTACCTGCAGTTGATTCAATTTTTTGTGTAAAAGAATCCAAAACTGTACATCTCCAGAAAAAAAAATCCGCCCACTTGCTCTTTATTTGGCCGTCGTTCTTTGCACAGTAAAGTTACATATACCATTGGTTTGTAAATAATGTATACTTTAATGTCGTATTATTTTAATTTACATAAGGGACCGTCTTCATATTTAATTTTGCATCAACTCGTTTTTTCAATGGCAGCACCCTAGTTTGACTTTATTAAACGAAAGAGAACTTTCATATTTCCCTAAATATAAATTATAGCACATTTTTAACGATAATTTCCGGAAACATTACGAATTCTTTTTTTTTTTTTTTTTTTTTTCACGGACACGGATGTTTCCTGTACGCAAGTTGTCTTCGGTAAATCACTTTTCAAACAGGGTTGCCAGATATCTGCGGTGTATTGGCATTCCAAAATTCCTCAAGGTTGACCATTTTAACGACTTATCGTCAAATTTGGCCCAAAAAGTAAGTCCCAAAAATGAGCCAGTTTAGCAATATCTTCTACATTTGGGGAGAAAACCTTGCTGTTTATTCAATGGGAATATCAATTAGTGCCTATAAAAATAGCTATATTAGTGTAAGACGAAGTATTATTAGGACATGCCTGAGGAAGAATGTAAAACAGTTTTAATAAACGATTTTAATTAAGACTTCAAATCCGAAGTAGTGATTTATGAAACCACTAAGACAAATACGGCACATTCACGGATACGTTTTCCAGCATAATGGAACAAGGAGCACAAATAGGGCAAACTTGAAAATATGTTTGTCAATTTTCCTATGAAACGGAATTTTTCAGTCAGTTACCATTGGAGACGGTACATAACTTGGATTTGTATGTGTGTACCTGGGAGCTTTCTAAAAAACTTATGGTGTAAATAACACCATAAAGGTTACTTGGCCATACAGTTATTCTGATCTTCTCAGTGGATATATTCAGTTGGTCTGCATATATCCACTGAAGAATATCAAAATGCTGTTAATCGAAACAGCTGTATGGCTGTTCAAATAACCTTTATGGTGGTATTTTACATACCTTTACATTATTTTACATACCTTTACAAGATTTTTACTATTTTATCAAAGCTTAACTCACTTGCTTCTCCCATCAGGATGACCAGAATCAATGATTTTGTTACTATTTCAGTGATTTTTGAAGAAAAATTTGAATGACAGTTCTTTTTTCAGTGCAGGCAACTGACTAGCAGAACAAGCAGAATGTCTATGTCACTGTGTGACATGAAGTCACGGAGCTGATTAATTTTATTGTGTAGTCCTTGGGGGCTCCTAAAGACTACTCTAACATTGTTGTGTTGTCCCAGTCATGTTGTTTGTGGAAGTGTTAATGTGTACATTTTTGAAGTTAGATTGGAGGCCATGGGCAAAGGAAGATTTAAGTTCAACTACAAAAAGGAAAGTAATATTTCTGATTGCACAATTACTATATTGCTTACAGATAGGAATTAAGAAGGGTTCTTCTGCACAGAATAAATACACCTGAGAGTTTTGCAGAATTTGGATTACCAAAATGCTTTTCACGCTTCACGAAAAACCATGTTGTGCGCAGCATATCATTAAAAAAGTATCATTAATTTTTTTCTTTTTGTCTTGCGTTCTACATCATGCATATAACATATAGCCTGCTTGTATAATTTGAGCTCTTGGGTTATTTTTATATCTCACGATTTTTACGAGATCATTGGATCTGATAGTGAAGCACATCTTAAAATCATATTAGTAGACATGTACAGCTCCGGGAAAAAAAAAAAAACAACTCCTACTTGCTCTTTATTCGGCCTTCGTTTGTAATATAACAGTTATACCGGGTGACCGAAAAGTTAATTAAAAGTTTAAAAATACATTAAGAAAGAGAAAATAATGAAAGAAAATTGCGACTTACACAGATAGCTTTAGAGGATGATGAGATTTATTTTAATGACAAGAAAGTTTGTAGTTCCAAATGTTACCGATAGGTGGCGCTGAGATGTACAATGGGAAACAAATTTCAATTAAAAAAACCCGAAATCTCTGTAATCCTTTCTATGCAAACTGAAATTCTGTATCATCATTTGTTCTTTATTTAATGAATTTTCAATTCAAAGTTTTCACGAGCTTTTAATGCATCCTTGGTGCATCGGTTTAAAAATTAATTAAAAAAGAACAAATAATGATACAAAATTGCAGTTTGCATGGATAAGATTAGAGAGATTTCGGATTTCTTTTTAATTGCAAACATCATTCCCATTATGCATGTCAGCGCCACCTATCTGTAATATTTGAAACTGCAAATTTTCTTGTCACTAAAAAAAATTCCATCATTTCCAAAAACTATTTATGCAACCCGCAAGTTTCTGCCATTACTTGTTCCCCTTTCATGAATTTTCAGAGTCTTTACATACTTTTTGGTCTATTGGTATATATCATCTTTTTGCAAATAACGTATACCTTAATTTCCTATTCATGCGATTTGCATAATGACCGTCATATTTAATTCCGCATCAACTTCGTTTTTTTCAATGGCAACAACCTATTTTCATTTTATTAAACGATATAAAACCTTCAAATTACTTTTAAATGTAAATTTTCACCAATTTTCTAAGATAATTTCAGAAGAAAATTCAAATTATGTTTTGCGCAATTTTAGGGGGTTATCTCCAAATTGAGAGGACGAAAAATGGAGGATCCGACGTTGCTCCGTATAATAGTTTCGCTCGCAAGAGAAAGATTAAATATTTCTTAAATAGAAATATTTCTTATTAATTCTTCCTAAAAAGAAATATTCTTCCTTAAAAAATTATTTCTTATAAAGAAAATAATTGTTTAATATTTAAATTTTTTTTAATCGAAAATAAATATCGATATCATCAACCCTTTCGTCTAATTTCAAATCAGCAATTTAATATTTGAATTTTCAAAACGATTTAGGCAATGAATTACAGATTATTGCGTAATAAACAAACTTTTAATCATAACTTATAGTACAACTGTATTTTTTGAGAAATTTAATTTAAAAAATAAATATTCTAATAATTTGTGTTAGTTGTTAGTTGCATAATGAATCGAAAATATTAATTTAAGATTGTTTCAGTTTAACTGAATTAATAGCGTACCTTACTTAGAATTTTATTTTTTTCCCATAAAGAACCTTTCTATTAATAATTTACTTGACGGTGTTTTAATGAGCTGACCTTTAAGCCTAAACATTTGTGCCATATTTGTATGAAAAATTTTAACACAATATTACAAAAGCAAAACTAGTTATTCTGATCTAATAAAGCACTGGATATTATAGCGCTACAAATCGATTTTTATTCTTAATATAACTTACTTTAATAATAGTGATACAGATTTTTTAGTAATAAAACAGTTGCATTTATCTACGTGATCTTATATTTCTTGTAAAACTTTTGCAGATTAAGAACACATTCTAATATATATTGAAATACTTTTAGAGTATTTTAAAGGTTCTTAGGTATTATGTTTACAGAAATACTGCTATGAGTGAGAGGTTGTGCCCTGCTCACCTGACCTGACCAATGTGAGCATGGAAGTTACTTAGCCGAAATTGAAGAATGATTTCACGTAAAATAGGAAGATAAGTATAAATAAATTTCATGTAATAAAAGCTCACTTATTGTATTAATAATAATATTATGCATAAAATTATAAAATATTGAATATACTTTTTCAAAAATACACAGTAGGCGGAGTTAACTCGGCCTATAATACGCTTACTACATCGACTATTTTTGAATTTCATGCGTAATATTCTTATTAATAGAATCAGTGACCTAAATACATCGATTAGAAGCATCATTATTGCATGGTCCTTATATGTAACCATTAGCCATAAAAAATTTTTTGTTAAAATTTCGTGAACTAAAAGCAACACCGACAACTGTTAGAGCAGGTATGGGCAATCTTTGCAAAGTTGCGAGCAAAACTTTAGAATGTTAGCAAAGTCTCGGGCCAAACTTCAGGATGTTAGCGATGTCGCGGACTGTATAATAAGGATTTATAAAAGATTTTTAATGGTTTATATGTGTTTTGTACAGTATTTTGATAGTTCCGTGTACCGGATCAAAAGCCGTGGCGGGTCACATCCGGCCCGCGGGTAGCCCATATGTGTGTTAGAGTATAATCAAAAGCAGCTGGCTTTTATAGGGTTAAAATGACGTTTCCGGTCATTGTTTCCTGGTAGAGTTCTCAATCCTTGTGATGTGCACTATGTCCCCTAATATTCTGGGATACTCTTTAGAAACAACCTATACAAATAAGCAAGCATTTTAAGGATAACTTTCGTAAATTTATCCCTTTATGTATTTATATACGGTCTTTTATACATCACTAAATGTCCAGTTTCTATAAAGAGTGGCTCTGCCCACCCCAATCATGTGCACGCCTCAAGCCAGCTTTTGAAGTTCTGGTGTTGCTGAATTCATTGATTGTTTTCACTTCCAAAAAAGTGTGCTCTAGAAGTTTTAGCAAAGTTCCAAATCAATTTTTTGGGGATTTAAAACCAAAAATTAATAAATTCAGAAACACCAGAACTTCGAAATCAGACTTGAGGAGTGTACATGATTCAGGTAGGCGGGGACACTTTTTCAAGGAACTGGAAATTTAGTGATTTGTAACGAACAAAAATTTAAATTTCTTCTGAACAAGGCACCCATTATAATTCCCTGTAAGTTTTTTCGAAAGCTGTCAGAATGTGCCAATTTTCAATGAATTATACTGATAAATTTCATTTACAGTATATGTACTGGTTAAAAGTTCATTACAGAACAAATAAAATAAATTTTTTTACAGTGTATGTACTGATTAAAAATTATTTACAGCACATGTACTATAAATTTCGTTTGAAGCAGATGTACCGCTTTAAAAATTGATTATGGTACATTTACCACAAATTTGCTTTCCTGTATATGTACACCTAGCTTAATTTTTTGTGGTATTTTCCATATGAGAAATTTATGGTATTTGTACTTTTTTTTACGGTATATATAATATATAAGAAATTTTCAGCGTACATATTTTTTTTTACGGCATATGTACCATGGTATATACCATATAAGAAATTTATGGTATATGTACATTTTTACGGTATATATACCATATCAGAAATTTATGGTATATGTACTTTTTTACGGTATATATACCATATAAGAAATTTATGGTATATGCACTTTTTTTACGGTATACATACTATAAAATATTTTACGGTACATATGCCGTATATGAAATTTACGGTATATGTACTGGTCCCACTGCTTCCAGTACATGTACCGTAATTTGGGATTGAAATGTTTTGCAGTGTGTTATCTTGAACGATTTTTAAGGAATTAACATTTAAAAATGTTAGGAAATATTTCATTTTGCACTGTTTCATTGCTTGCAACTCACCATCAAACCTAGATATTATAATACATTGTATTTTCATTGTATTTTCATCATCATCATTGACATCATACATTGATGTCATTTTGTAGGACTTTTTCTGCTCTTACTAAATGTGGGGTGGGTTACTTTTAGTCTAACATGTTTAGAAACTTCAGAAATCAGGGATTTACTACGTTTTTGAACTTTTTTGTTCTGTCAGTGATAATGGGAAAACAGTTGGAGACAGACCAAGGGTTCCATGTTGATTTGTGCTTCACATGAGCTGTTCTCTCACTCCCTAAAATATTTTACAAGAGTTCAATAAAGTGAGTAGTGCCGTTCCGAACTATTCCCTACGTTAAGTTGTTTTTGGTTGACATGAAAAGCATACATTGAATTCCTGACAAGAAACCTAAAACTATCTGTGCAATTTTGTCACAGAACACTCTAAGAAAATCTAATATGCGCCGAGATGTCTTCGAGGGATATTTTGAAGTGGCAGATGATAACTTTTTGCCCTTCTCATTGTACGTGTGTGTATTCACGATTGAACACAACTTTTCCCAACATAACACTTTATTAAAACGAAAGCATAAAACAGATAAAACACAAACTGGCACCTTGTGCCGAATACTAAAAAGGGACTATACCCCAGGCGTAGTAACTCGCTACAGACCTTATATAGTGTCGCTGTTCACATAGCAACACTGTTCACATTAGCATATCTCTGCTTTAGCATAAATCTGTTTTTGTGGAAAAAACTTACCTGGTTACGAAAACCCTCTCGTGCTTTCAAGTCGATTCTCTTGGAGACTCGTGTCCTGGAGGTGGAGAGGGACATAACGCAACGTGCTGCCGCCGCAATTTGAAGGAAAAGCTGAGAAACTCATGTCAAAGAAAAACTTATTACGTGCCTGTCGATATAATCACTAAAAAAGCAAAATCCCATGGAATTCTAATATGGAGCTGCAGTGTACGGTTGAAATCATGCGGTATTGAAGAAACACGATCTAAGCAGATTAAAGATCCTAGTACTATACAGTTACGCTGATCCCTGATCCAACGATTCTGTCACAATTCCGGTTCAATCATTCCAAAATAGAAATTTTTATCGTCATTAATCTAACCAGATTAAAAAGTTATTTTCTAAAAGTATTATAAAAACCACACAGAGTGCGAGATCGGCTTGAAAATTTTCATAATTGTTTTTAAAAATCTGAAAATCCACTCTTTCTGATAAAAACCCACCCGTAACAATTTTTCGCTATTTTAGCTCCATTTTATTTATGAGAGTAAAAAAAAAAGCTTATTTTTTGCTTGACAAAGTTAGGTGTTTCAAGTGATATTGATGTCGTGGTTATCAGGCCTTGAAGGCAAATTTACTATTCCAATTCGCTTAAAATAGTTTTTCTAGATTACCTAATTTAACCCATTCGTGCCTGGATATTTTTGCGACTTTCTTCGATTTTTACTGATAACAGAAATAATAGATAAATTTCGGATGTCAACTTCTTGAACAAGGGATGATTTTTAAAAAAATCATTATGCATAAAAATCGAAGTATCAACATCTTACTTGGTCATGTTAAAATATTTTGTAGAGTTGAGGCTCAATACTCATGAATAAAGGCTAGGAAAAATAAATAACGTTTTCGAATAATAGCGAAAATGCCGTCCCAAAAAAAGGACACTAGGCATAAATGGGTTAACTTTTTTCACAAACAAAATGATTTTCTCTGCATGATGCATTGACATATTAGAGGATGTTCCCACTAAGCAACAAGACCTTTCAAATGCGAATAGTTTCTGGAGAGAATGCAATTCCGATTTCGTTATATAATGAAAAGTGCAGTCATCTTTTCATTCTTGAAATTATTTTTTAGTTTTTTTCTTTTTAGTTTTTTCTTCTTATCCCCCCCCCCCCCACAAAAAAGAAATGATTTCTCGGCATGTTCCCAGCAAAACGAAATCGTTCGAATGTGAAATGTTTCACTACATTCCCAGAAGAGCATGAAATTCGATTTGAGTATAAATAATAAAAATTGAATACGAAGTTATTTAATTTATTGGGGGCAAAGATTAAACAATCTGAGTGTAGACATATTTTTCATAAATGTTTTTTCTAGCGCCCGCTGTAATTGCATCCACAGCAGGTTTTCTCCTCTAGTAAATTTTACATCTGCGAAAGAACTTATAGCAGATATCTAAAATATTGTGTTTCATTTATAGGTATAAAAAACTAAAAATATATAGGTATCCAAAAAATCCCACATTTTGTTCACAAAATGTACAAAATATGAGATAGAAAGTCCAGTTCCACATTTTCAGATTTTTTCCTAAATTTTTCGTAATCTGATATATAGGGAATTCCCTCCCCCTTTTTCTCTGAAAGCCCATAAGAGAAAGAAAATTGAGCAAATTATTTAACCTTGTTCAAACGAAAATTTGTTTTTAAGAGAAAATTCCGTGATTTTGAACAGCAGTTTTAATTGAGATTTTTAATTAGTGACGGGAAAATAAGCAGAACAAGTAAGGATATTTATCTGTACATTATATGTATTTTGAGTTTAGTTAAGAATATGACGTGCAGAAGAAAAAATAATAAAAAATTACTATAGACAAAAATATAAAGTTTATTAAAAGTGTTTTTTTTTTTTTTAATTTCACTATTACTCTTCCAATGCTTTTTAGGAAGCACCTTTTTAGAAAATGAAGGGGGGAGACCACTTGTGATTTGAATTAATTTTCGAGCACCCCAGTTCAACTGACTATCCCAACATTTAGCACTGTATTCGGTGAGAAGGAATTCCCTCAATCCATAAGATATCTGTTCTTTCACGACAGCCACTGTTACTTCAGAGAGCGCGGCTGACTTATTAAATGCATTTGATGCTGTATACGGCCTACGTCTTTAAAGTAGAGATGGCCAATGATTCGATGAGTCGAATCAGTGATTCGAATCTTGGTACTGAGTGGCTCAGTCTTTACACTCACTATCTACTGATTCGAATCTCAAGCCCTCAACTGTGGGGAAATACATTCCAAGTGTGAAGGGAAGGAAAACTTATTTTCCCTTTGCCGTTCCCAGAGATTTTCCATTACTCTTTCAACTCTACGACTCTTTTCGAATCTTTTCGACTCTTTACGACTCTGAGTCGATAGATGATTTGAAACAGTAAATGAGTGGGTGTGGGTGAGTTGGTCACTGAGTTGGTGCAGCAACGAATCTTTACTGATTCAGTGTTTCGCTCTGTTTCGGTGATTGTATACGATCGTTGAGATTCGTTAGTTTTTCGAATCTTCTATCGACTCAGAGTCGAAAGGAGCCGAAAAGAGTTGAAAGGATGTTTCATTTAATTGGAGGGGTTTTTTCGAATCTTCTATCGACTCAGAGTCGAAAGGAGTCGAAAAGATTTCAAAGGATGTTTCATTTAATTGGAGTTTTTTTTTTCGAATCTTTGGTGTTTCATTTCTTGGTTGGTGGTCGGATTTAAAGTTTTATCTGTCTGTGGGTGTGGAGTGGGTCGAACATCGTTTGCTTTTAGCGGGGGGCATAGGCGTTACTTCCTAAGGGCAAGAGGGATCAATCCCACCCCCCGAAAAAAAAATTAAGAAAATTCAAGTATCAGAGCTATTTATAATAATGATATTTTCTACAATCGGAAACACCCCAACGATCGGTTTTGTGACCCCATCCCAATATTACATGCCAATGCTCGTGTAAGAGCGGGGGGTGTCTCAAAGTTGTTTAAACCTTTTTCCCTCGGGGGGGGGGACTTCCTCCTTCCAGCTTGTCTGCCTGGTTTAATATTTGTTTAAAATTTAATGAAACATCCCTTTTAACTTCAATATATGTCCCCCTGTCCCCACAGTCCCCCCCCCAAACAAACACGTTAAGTTTACATGGTGGCGGGTTTTCATGTGAAGAGAAGTAGAATGAAATAAAGTTAGGATTGTGCTTGTCACTTTTAATGAAGGGTACAGGGGCGGTATTAAGCGCTCCCACAAAAGGACTTTGTAGTTAGCAAAATAACATTTCGCTTTATTGCTGCAGATTTCGTTTAAGATATTTTTTTTACCTTGTTTGTCGTTTAAGGGGAATGATTTTATTTTCTTTCGTAATTCAGAGAAATACAAAATAGGGTCTAAAGCAGTGGTGTACTTAGTGTTATTGACAGTGGCGTAGCCAGGATTTTATTTCGGGGAGGGCTGGTTATCAAATTTAAAGATAAAGTTCAATTGTAAGCTAAGTAAATGGTCCCATTTTTTTCGGGGGGGCAGCAGCCCCTCAGTAGGACTGGGCCAAAAATCGATAAATATCGACATATCGGTTTTATTTCAACATCAAATATCCGATAATCCCATTTTCACTTCAGTGAAATCTCGAATTCGATAAAGGTCAAAAATACAAGCCGGCCAGGGGCGTAGCCAGAAATTTTTCATGGGGGTGGGGTTATCACTACTGCAACTCATATATATGTATACGTGTGTGTGATAATGTAGTGAAGAATATGCATATTGTATGGCAAAAAATTCCTCAAGGGAAGGTTATGACCCCCCTTACCCCCCCCTTGGCTTCGCCTCTGAGGCCGGCGATAAGAAAATCCTGAGATCAATAACAGCTTGTGATGCTTTTGCTACTGCTTTCTCTCCGTTGATGACGATGCCGGATCGCGGAAAAAACAGCTCCATGGTTTATTAGTCTAATTACCATAATTAATTAACGTATATCTCGGAAACTATCCACCGGAGCGCGTTTTCATTGATTCTCGACTCCCCCCCCCCCAGACTCAACACCCCACCGATACTTAAAATTTCGAATGCTTTGACACCAAACTTAACCTTTTAATCTTACAGGCCCAGTGGGTCATACGAAGCTCCCCTATATTTTCAATTTGGGCGTTTTAAACACTAGCCTCCTCCGGCGGCATCTCCAAAGTCTGGAAACCATCCCAGAGCCAATTTCTACATGTTTGCAGTCCTTTTAAGCCTCAATCATGGTTAATTAGTCTAATTACCATAATTAATTAACGTATATCTCGGAAACTATCCATCGGAGCGCGTTTTTATTGATTCTCGACCCCCCTTAGGAATTACCATCCTTACATAAAATTTCGAATGCTCTGACACCAAACTTAACCTTGTAATCTTAAAGGCCCAGGGTGTCATACGAAGCTCCCCTGTATTTTCATTTCGGGCAGTTTAAACACTAGTTTTACTCGAGCAAGGAGAGAGAGATGCTAGCTGCCCGAGAACTCAGCGGAGAAGAAACCCGATGAATGGGTGAAGGGTGTTTAAATAGTACGGCTTTCGGCGCAGAGAGAGGGAAAATTCCTTTACTTGTTTTATTGATTCAAGATTCGTATCACTGATTCGAATCATCGAAGTAGTGAGTGAGTTGAGATTCGAATCAGTAAACTTTAGTTGTTTTATTGATTCAAGATTCGATTCACTGATTCAATCATAGAAGTAGAGAGTGTGTTGAGATTCGAATCAGTAAAATGAGTTGAGCCACTCATCACTGCTTTAGAAAGCTAGTTTTAAAAATGAAATATGAATTTTTCATATTTTCTTGTGGTGGTTTTATTTACTTATAAAAATTAATGCAACGCTGGTGTTTTGTAGATGCTTTATTAAAATGAACTCGAGATTTTTGACGGACTTATTATTCTCTAGCAAATAACATCAGTAAAAATTCATTTTAAATCCTTACTTTTTTCACGCAAAAAGTTTATCAAATTAATCATAAATCTATTATTTCTATCTCAAAACACAAACGTATAATTAATGCCAAAAGTTTCAAACTTTGAAAGGTTTTTTTGTGTATTTCTATCACTCTTTTCTATTAATTTTTCTCGCCACTGGTGAAAAAGAAACACTTTTTTTTACCTGGAAAACATGTACAACTTAACAAACTAAATTTATAAATAAAGAACATACGTTGCATTTATAATAAAGAACATAGCTGCAGCAGTAATTGACACTTTAAGGGAAAAATAAAAATTTACTCGTAATAGCTAATTAGCAAAACTATCCTGAAACAAACATTTTGTTTTTAGAACTTAAATGAACTTTTAAAATTGGTGTAGGGTATGATTTATTACAGAATATTTAAAATTTCTTAGTTTATATGTTGTCATGATGGAGACACCAGTAATCGAGATCAAGGAAAAAATTTTGGCTGTAGTTCTTCCTGCACCAGTAATTCGAACCTAAGAAATGTGTCACAAGACATGCTCATATATTTTTTAATGAAAACCTTTTTAAAAGAAACGGCGGAAGTATTTTATTAAACAATGATATTTTACGCACATTAAATTATTGTGAAAAAGAAAACAAAAATACTAGACAACATTGAAAATTAATAATATTAATAATAATAATACCACTGTCATATAAGATAAAAAGTTTGAGTAGGCTATCACCGTGGGATATATTATACAAGCCTAGCTGCCAACTTTCCGGATTCCTTCGGGAGATTTTTCACCACTAACTTCTAACTAGTAATTTATTATTAATATAACGCCAAATATTTTCCACAACATAAAACTGTTTCAAAATTGTGGTAGTTATGTATACAACAACAAATACTTTTCAATTTTCTGAGAATTATGAGAAAAGGTTAAAAAGTCAATGTAATTAAAAATGTACTGAGCAGGAATATTTTATGTCTTATTGCATGATACAATTCAATATCAATTAATTTCTAAATCGAAACATACATCAAATAGAAACAGGTTGAAACGTTGAAAATGAACCTATCTTAATTTCAGCATTAAACCAGCCACTGAGAATCAGAATTTTATTTTTTTTGGCACGGAGTTTAAAATCTCAAATTTTGATACCTAAGATTAATAATATTATTTCATCAACGGTAGACACTAAAAAGTTCATTTATTTATCATCACCTGTCATTGGTCCAAGGGAAAATATCATTAGCAGATGAAAACCATTAATTTTTCAGACGCAAGAACTCCTGTACTTACTCTGAGCTAACTATATATACAGGGTTATTCACAACTCTTATAAAGTATTTCAGGGAATGATAGAAGAGCTCATGTGTAGAACAAATGAAAATAGAACCCATAGTTCATCAGTAAAGTTTAGTTGACATTATGATCGGATTACGAAACTTTTGAAGGAACCCACGAAACCCCATGGTAGTAAAACTGTGGAAATTTTGCTCGAGCTGAAGAAGAAAACATGTACTGGAGAATGAGAAATATGAGAGCACGTTATAACAGTGATATGTACGAGTATTCTAAAAGTTTAAGTCAGTTTTTATATAAAATTTTATGGGACTGTTTTTATTTGGACGCCTGATAAAGCTGGCGTTGAAAATGTATGCTTTATGTTAGAATAATAAAGGGTTTAAGTCCCATATATTCCTTTGCCTTTTTTGAAAGGAAGCTAAAACACCCGTACTCTAACTTGTTTTCCCACTATCACGGACAGGATAAAAAAGTTCAAAAATTTCGTAAATCCCACATTTATGAACATGCTAGACAAAAGGTAACCCCATATTTAGAAAGAGCAGACACAATCCTACGAAATGGCATCAATTGTATTACAATACCTATATTTGTAAGCAATGAAACAGTGGGAAAATCCAAAATGAAATATTTGCCAACATTTTTAAATGTTAATTCCTTAAGAACCGTTCAAGAAAACATCAGTATAATTTATTGAAAATTGGCCCATTCTGATAGCTTTCGAAAAAACTTACAGTGAACTATATTGGGTGCCTTGTTCAGAAGAGATTTAGATTTTTGTTAGCTCAACACACAGTGTTGGGCAGTATCTACCTGTTTGAAATACATTTTCAAAATATGTTTGTATCTTGTATTTTGTATTTTAACTCGCAAAAATAAAGTATTTTGAGAATGTATTTAAAAATACATTCTCTATGTATTTTGTATTTCCAAAATACAAAAAATACATTTTGTATTCTGACATAAAACTAATCGTAACACCACAGATTGCTCAGATAGCATATGCAAATGAAAATGAAAATCATAAAATTGCTGATATCCACTTTTCCTCCTCTCTTGATGTTATTTATGATCTGCTCCAGAATTACCCGTAGTATTGCAAGTGAAGAAGTGTTAAGATGCCTTGTGATCTTTAAATCTAACTAGTCATGAAAGGGAAAAGACTTTCATTCTCCTGCTTAAAACAATATGTTTGGTACTTCCCGGCGGTCATTCCTGCCAATCTGTTTTTTTTTTTTTTTTTTTTTCTTTTCTTTTCCTTTCTTTTTTTTTTTTTTTTTTTTTTTTTTTGTTTATCAAATGCGCTAACAAACTGTTGCCAATCGTACTCCAAACCATCAATAATTTCCTGTGTACGGCATTTAAAGGGAAAGAATCCAAAAAATGCTACTCAAACATATTTTTATTACTTATGGCTTCATTTACAATGTAAATCTAGAAACATTCCTATACCAAACATGGTATTATCCGGGCGGTCCGCCAGGACGAGCGATTTTTGATCTTGGCGGAAAATCGCTCGTCGTGGCGGACCGCTCGGATGATACCATGTTTGGTCTAGGAATGTTTTTAGATTTACACTGTAAATGAAGCCATATAAGTAATAAAAATATCTTTGAGTAGCAGTTTTTGGATTCTTTAAGGTAATGTATAAACAAACTGAAACGTGCTGCAAAGTTTTAGAAAAATGACTGTCAGTATTTCTTGAGTAGTATTATTGTGGTTGTATTATTGGGCTATTGGTTGCAGTAGTATTATTGGGTTATTGTTTTTTGTGGTTAAGGGACAAAGTTAGAGGGCAGCTATCTGCCAAAGGGGAGAAATGCCTTGGGTGGAGGAATTTTTAAGGGGTTTTAAGGCGCATTCGCGTTACATATGGAAAAAAAACACCCCAAACACTAGATTATTCGAGGGAAAGCTTCCCATAATAGTTCGGGATGAATCAAACTTCCATTCTAGTTGGTTTTGAAACCTTTTGTGCGATTCTTAATGGAAAATATTTCCAAATTTTGTCTATAGATGGAAATGAAAAATTTCAGGTACAATGTCAATTATGGAAGCTGAAAATTTATATAATATGCAACCAGTAGCGTAGCCAGAAATTTTTCATGGGAGGGGAGTCACGACTACTGCAACTCACATAGAAGTATACGTGTGTATGATAAGGGAGTGAAGGATATACATTTTGGATGGCAAAAATTCCTCATGGGGGGTTATGACCCCCATTTCTATATCTAAAAGGTGTTACTGGTCGTTATATTTGTTGATGCGTAATTATAGTTGCCAAATATTGCAGAATATAATTATCCATTATTTTTGGCATAAAATAGAGCAACATTTTTCAAAGGGATAGCGCAACTGGCGCATGGAGGAATTTTTAAGGGGTTCGCTAAAACGCACTATTTTATAAGGGAATTGGAAAGCTAAAGCAGTAAGTGAGCCTCACTGCAATAAATAAATTCCTGGTTGCACAGCTGTCAAGAGTCTAGTGTGCTATTGTTCCCCTCTCCCCCTAGCCATGATAGCCCACAGACCTCAGCTTAGCCACTGACAATTCTCCTGTATTTGGGAACAGATGCTTCATAATCTCTTTGTGTATTTTTTTAATGCAATACAGACAACCTTTGAGAATGTAGAACCGCAAAACTTCATCTCCTCCATTTACAGAATTTTCGACGTTCAATTTTTAGGTTCACTATAACCGAAAAATGCTATGCATACTTCTAATGTAAGTGAATCGGGACTAATGATTTGCGTTCACTATAGCCGAAAGTTCACTATATCCGTGTCCACTATAACCGGAGTCGACTGTATATATATATATATATATATATATGTATATATGTAATCTCGTTAAGTATATCATCGTATTAACCCTTTGAGGCGCAACCCTTTCCCAATGCTGAAAAAAAGGGCAGCCGTTGCCATCGCTCGACTTAACTACCAGCAAGATAGCGGACGATTGAAACGTTCATCGCGTGCCACAGACCTTGAGACCCTTTTTTGACGACAGCTGTCTGTGCCAGCTGTCTGCAAGGGTCTCACAGTCGTCAAAAAAGGGTCTCAAGATCTGTGGCACGAGATGAACGTTTCGATCGTCCGCCATCTTGCTGGTAGTTAAGTCGAGCGATGGCAACGGCTGCCCTTTATTTCAACATTGGGCAATCTATTCAGGTGTTCTCGCCTTCTTCCATTTTTCAGCAGATGTCAGTGCTGTTAAAAATAATCGTGACAATTTTTTATGGGCAATGACGTGCTAAAAAGTAAAGGATTCTCGTGGAGCTATGCCACCCGCAACCATTTTTATAGAAATGAAATCTATTCTTCGTGACTGGCAACAGTCAAAACGTCAGAGTTCTGTGTTCCCAGAGCGGGGACACTGCGCGTTAAAGGGTTAAGTATCTTTTCACATATGCATTATTTTACGCTTCTTAAAATTAATTTTACCTTTCAAAACCATTTTTTATGAGCAATTTTGTTAGATTTGTGTTGAAAATATTTAGTGATTAATCGAGGCAGGCGTGTGTCATCCTTACTTTTATCTAATTTTTTTATTGACTGCTTCCATTTTGAGAGAATATTAAATACGTTTCAACCACAACGTAAAAAAACAGCAACCGAAGAACGCTTGGAAAATCGTGGTGTCGATTTTATTTAGCTGTAAGCAATAAATCTTCTATTCTCCCATTGAGATGAAGTGGTTGACATATGTATTAAAAACTCGTCAATCAGAAGCGTGATGTCACAAAATGTTCCCTCACGATAATATCCCATCCTTAAAATTCACGGCATGATTCTGTAAGAGTTTTCAGGAAGTTCTAATGGCGTCAGCGTATATTCTTTTTTACCTGCTGAGTCTTTGATGAATTTAGAGTAGCTTAGAAACACCTGAGCTTAATACGCAAAACTCTTCCATCATGCGTTTGAATCACCTATAATAAAATCAGCGGCAGTGCACTGAGCCAAAATTACCTACTAAGTGAGTGACAAGCGCTTTAGGCTATTGCTGAAACATCTTGTTTCATGTAAACAGAAATATTTCATAAAGTAAACTATTTTATTTTTTGGTGCAGAAATGAAAATCTTTCTCACTGGATGCAATTTTATTACATTCAGTTTTTAAATTAATTTACTGTTAATATAAGTCGATCATTTTTACTTTCCGAACATGAGCCACGTAAGGAAAGTCATTGGAATCATGAAAAAATTAGACTATGAGATTAAGGGCGAGATTCAAGTGAAACAGAATTCGAACGTTTTCCGCGTCGAACAGGGGAAACTTCGAAATATATCAATGTTTCTTATTCAACTGAAACAAACCAATCGTGTTTTGATCACGTGACAGTGCGATAGGTTTGTTCATTGGAAGCAATCTGGGGACTGAACTGGGAACTGAAAAACGTTCCATTCGAACTCGATCGCGCGCGTTTAACTTGAATCTCGCCCTTAGATTTATTTACACACTTTGGGGATTTCTGAATTCATTTGTGCAATTTTTACGGTGATATATATGTGTGTGCGTATGTGAGAGAACACGATAGCGCCTAGAAGGTGCATTCGACTGAATTCAAATTTGATAGATGTATTACATAGACCACCGTTGCACGGCTAGTATTGATTTTGGTGCATACAGGACTTAGACAGAACTTATTGAGAGTTTTTTACAGGGCTACAAAAAGGAATTCTTTTACATCATGGCGTATGGACGAAAACTTTGAAGTGCTCTAGCGTCTAAAGTGCATGTGCTCTAGCATTCTGTTGAATGTAAATTTGGTATTATATTACAGGTGACGGTTGCATAGCCTGCGTAGATTTTTGTGTGTACAGAGCAGATAGTTTGTTCACGAGGTTGCAAAAAAACCCATTACGCTGCCTATACATTGGCGACTATGGATGCATATCATTTAAAGTGATCTACTACCTAAATGTTGCATTCGAATATAAGCTCAAATTGGGTATGTACATTATATGTCACCGTTACACAACCTGCATAGATTCTGTTGACTACAGGATTTCTAATTTTTTATCCAGGGCAACAAAAGAGAATTCTTACACATTATGGCCTACAGACGCAAAGTCTTGAAAGTGCGCCAACGCCAGTTAATACCGTGCATCCAATTGAGCTAAAATTAGGTTTACATATTTTAGGTCACTGTTTTACATACTGTAAAGAATTTTGTGTATGTAGGGCTTACAGTTTTTTACAGGGCAACAGAAAAGATATTCTAAGCATTGCGTCCTAAATACTCAAATTATACAATAAATACTGAAATGCACTAGCGTCTAAACGCTACACCCGGTTGAATTGAATCAAATTTATTGAAAGGCTTAGCAAAGATAAGGTATTCAGAAACTGGAGTTACTCCAAAGTTTTTGTAATTATTAATAAAATGAATACAGTTTTTTTATAACTAAACACTTTTGTTTTAATTCTACGATAATGTGCAACGTTTTACTAAGTCCACGTGAAATCTTACTCTGAATTTATTTTTAAACATGTGTTTAAGAATGGGAGCTCAATTTCAGTTATAGCAGCGGTTCTCAACCTTTTAACATCGCGCCCCCCCTCACATTTTTCAGCATACATTCAGTATTTTAATCTTTAACAATGAACATTTAGTCGAATTTTCTACAAAATAATGTTATCAGTAAAGTTTGAATGAACATTTTAAGAGAAAATGTATACATTTTTGAGTAAAAATGAGAATAAATAAGATGATTTTTTTAAAAACATGCATCACTACTTGCTCTCTGGTTTTTCTCCCCTCCCCCCCTCCCTGAAAACGCTCTGCGCCGCCTTGGGGGGACGCGTCCCACAGGTTGAGAAACGTTGAGTTATAGGATATCAAAACTTACTTAAGTTCGCTTAAAGAGTTCTGAGAAGACAATTTATGACTTTCTGGCATGATTTTAGAAGTACGGCATAATTAGCAGCTGAAAGATTTATGGTAGGCATGTTTGTTCAATTGCATAGCTAAGAATGATACCTCTTAACGAAATGCTTTAATGCTATGCATGTTCGAGAAATCGAGTTCCCTATGCATGTTTGTTCGGGATCCCCTTAACAAAAGAGGCTCGCAGTTCCCGTTGTTTGGAGCATCCGTAGAAACTTCAACATTCAAGCAAAATACTTTAAACGTTATACCTGCAGTAGAGTGAAGCGAAAAAAGCTTTATTTCGAAATTCACATTGCCTGAGACATGAACTTACAAGAACATATTGTATTCGAATTTCAGCTCAAAATATTGCCATCTTCAGGTTTCACATATCAATGGCATTTATTTGGAGTGTCATTTTTAAAGTCTTCAATGGATTTTTATTAAAATATTAATGTGCAATTAATTAATTGAGCGATTAATTATTTTTTATAATTAAATTTATTTATTAATAGGTAACTCTCACATGTTAGAGTTGGAAATCGTAGATTTAGAAGCAAACATCTTTGGATTTCATTCAGAATTGGAAGGTATCTTTCGACGTTTGTTTCAAAATCTATGATTTTCAGCAATGACATGTGACAATAACCTATTAATAAAGGAATTTAACAATGAAAACATAATTAATTATTCAGTGAATTAATTAAACATTATTACTTTAATTAGAAATCCATTAAAGACTTTAAAAAAGACACTTCAAATAAGATAATTCTCTTCAGGTATGGAACCTGAAGATGTCAATATTTTGAGCTGAAATTTGGAGACCCCCTTAACTTTTTAGTTTCATTATTGCCATATTAAAACGATATTAATTGACTATGTCATTTTATCTCTCACCCCTTTTTATTTTTCATTTATTCTTCCTTTACATTTATTTCATCGACTATTAAGTAGGAGGGTTTCCTGATCTTTCCTTGCAATTGCAAAAGTGAATCGATGATAAATGAAGTAACTTATATTATTTTTAGTATCTGTCTTAACACATCAAAAATTTTGCTTTTCGTAATTTGATGTTGTTGAGAGAGCTTCAGGCGTGTAGGGTTGCTGCATTTCGCCTGGTAACCCTTTTGGCGAGTCATCCAGAGTGAATAAGAATCCCAAGTTGTTAGGCTTATGTTTAAAATTATTCTTTTTTCCACTTCACATTCGCTAGCCCATTGCCCGATGCCTTTACCCTTTTACTAGTTATTCGTGGTGCATCCTTAATTTTGAGTCCATGCTTTATGTTTCGTAATTATCTTTATTCAGCGTTTCGATTCGCCAAATTCCAGTCGCCATTTTGAGGATGAATGATGCAGCCTTGAAACGAACGTTAAAAATCAGCAAATAAATAAATTAATCCATCTGGTGTCCATAACCTTTTAGAAATGTTAGCAGAGTTATGGCACAAACAAAGTAAGCGTGGGGTTTTAAAATAACATTTACTTCATTAAACTAGAACGGAAGAAACAGGCACATGACATAACAAGGCAACATTAAGAACAGGGGCGTAGCCGGAAATATTTCATGGGGGGGTTACGACTACTGCAACTCATATATATGTATACATATGTGTGATAATGTAGTGAAAAATATACATTTTGTATGGCAAAAAATTTCTCATGGGGGGGGGGTTATGACCCTCTAACCCCCCCCCCCCTTGGCTACGCCCCTGATTAGAAGGAAAAAAGTATAGAAGAAGTAAAAAGAATGCGTGCGCGAGCACAGTTACAGTTAATTAGATAAATGTTTATTGAGGGATACAGAATTCAGGAGGATAAGACATTGCACAATAAAAAAATAAACTATTCAATACTCAACAGTTTTCTTAAGCTGTTGAAATTTTTATGATTGTAACCTATTTATAGAAAAATACATGTAATGCATATTCTACAGCTTACGAAATATTGTAACAATAGATTAAAGTTGTTGTGAATTAATAGTATGTAAATATATGTAAAATACTCAATATATATATATATATATATACGTGTGTCGCATACTTTTATGTCGCATTTTTGGGACTCATTTTTCGGACAATTTTCAATGAAGGGGGTGAGAGATAAAATGACATAGTCATTAAAAAAAAAAAAAAAAAAAAAAAAAAAAAAAAAAAAAAAAAATTCTGCATCTTAACCTGCAGTGAAAACTTCAAGTCAGCGATCGACAGTTGACATTTTAACAGCTCATGGATTGGAAGACCGACCGATAAGGGAAATCTGCACTTGCAATGAATCGAATATCCACTTTTTCATCATGTAAAACAGCAGGTTTAAAAAAAATCGAAGAGAAGGATTATAGGCTATCTTCTGGTTCTCGATATACAGGGTGATTTTTATTTAACTTCCCTCATATTTGTTGTATGTACTATACATAGCATGTGCTCAAGAAAGTTCGGGAAAAAAAGTGCAAAAAATGTCCACTAGGTGGCGCTTTGCATGAAAAGAACAGCTAGTTTAACAATGGAACTATTTAATTCGGAATGCACAAACAATTCGAACAGGACTGAGCATTTTGAGCATTTATTAACTAATCTTTATAATTTTTTCAGTTGCTTCCACCTTGCAAAGCACCGCCTAGTGAACACATTTTGAGCTTATGTTTGAAAAAATCTTTCATGGGCGCATTTGCGTACATTCCATATGCAAATTCGGTGGCAATCTGCTCACCCATTTCAGCTGCAAAATATTATTTGTAGGAGTTGTACATATTTTACTTTCCTGATATGCATATATAGAGGTTAGACTTTAAAATGCTATACAACTAATACGTTTAAAATTGTTTGTAACTTTAAAATTGTTTGTAGGATTTTACGAACTATTTTTTCTGCTCGAAATAATTAAATCATTTTAGTCATAAATCCTTTTAGTTTAAAAAAAAAAAAAAAAAAAAAAAAAAAAAAAAAAAAAAAAAAGCCTCCTTCCTCACAAGCAGAAAAAAACAAAAGAAAGTCAAACAAAAAAGGTATTCCAAGCTTATTGTTAAGACATTTACACCCACTCTTTGTGTGAGATACTTTTACACCGTCTAATTTTCTAGGAAACATATAATTGAATTAGAAGTCTATTATTAAAAGGAAAACATAAATAAAGCTTATTTTTTATGCAATACTTGCAACAGGTTTTCTTCAAGAATTTCTTCATCATTATTATGATAAAGAATAATTAATAAGTGCAAAAATCCGCGAGCGGTTTAATAATTACGTATCGAAGAAAACATGGTAAATAAAAGAAAAAAAAGGCATAGATAGAGAGACAGATAAAAAGAAAAGTTCCACTAAGCGCACTGTGATTTTGCTCAGTTGTTTCATGTCGTATTAGTTTTACATTGTTGTTCTTAATCCTCTCCTCTATTTAAAAACAAGTAAATATGAATTATAAGAGAAAATGCTAAGTTTTTTCACCCTCACAAGTTTAATCAGTGATGTATTTATAATTGGCATTTCCGGAATACAACCAACCACCAAATAGTAATTATTATTTTTTTTTTTGGAATGCAGCAGCATTATGCAATCTTATAGTTGGGGTAGTTGCCATTAAGAAAGTATACAGAAAAATACTGGTTGCATAAAATTGATAATGAAATTCTGGAATTGTTAGCAGCTATTGGAACTCAAGTAGAAAAACAAATAGATTTAATACAACTTTCTTTTATGTAATTTTTAAACTGGCCGCGCTAATGAATGGCTGAGTGTAACAAATAAGACACTGAGCAATGACAGGTGGCTGAAGTGTGCAGGTCCAGAGTTCTATAAAAAAATTGGCTGTTGTTTAACGCTCTTTAGTTTTGGGTGGTTTTCTGCATATTTAACGTGAATATGCGTTAGAACTCCTTAAAAAATCCTCTAAGTCATCCCCTTCTTAGGCGGATACCCGTACATAACTTTGCCTTGAACAAAATAAACAAACAAATAAGCTGGCCGCTCTCATTCTGTGTCGTGTGAGATTTCTTTGGATTGAAGATTTCCATACGTGCAAAGATATGATGTCTTCTGAATCTACACGTAACATAGCTTATACAACTCGTATGTTAATTTATTCACTCTTTTAAGAAAGAGAAATATAATCATTTGCCTTACTGGTAATGCGAGGCTTTAAGACTACGCGGAGCCGGGTGCTCCCGAGGTATAAGGGACTCAACGGTCAGCCATAAATTTACTTTCCGAAATTTATCATATAACAATCTTACAGTTCATTACTGTAACTAATTCTGTTAAAAATATTATTAACTATTGTTCTTTAACTGTGTTCATGTAACACATAATATGGTGAATTATGTGACATCCGGAAGTAGGAGGTGGGGCCAAAACTGTGAACTCACAGAGGGGGGGGGGGCTATTTTGCACGCTACGCCACTGTATGGCTTTTAATGATTATTGTTTAAAAAAGTGGCATTAACAGTACGTTGATTCATGCTTGTTGATTTTTTCAAATAACAAAAGAAAAGTTTAAATTAGAAACAACCTCTCGTTTTTATCTGTTCTTTAAATACTGCGTCTGATTACTTTTCTTTGGTCCACTGTATTGCTTGTGTAAGTGCCATGGTTCGGACTCATGCCATAGAACAGCGATAGACATATAAAGAAGAATTTCTATCGCTGCGTCTTTGTAACTGAGGACGGGCAAATGTCGTGGCTGACATTTTGGTCACACACTTTTACCAACTAAGAGTCACGTGACCAAGGAGGTGTGGCCATCTGAATCCGCGATAGCCGCAGTAAGATATCCTCAACCCCAAGGTCACGTGAGACTGAGTTGGCAAAAGGGTGTGATCAAAGTGTCAGCAACGCAGCCTGCCGTTCTTGTCAGCCACTGGCTAAGGTTAATTTTTTGTTAACTAAAGAGTGGTTAATCTTCCCCAGTGAACAAAATTCTGCAGCTGAATCGAGTGAGCAGATTGTGACCAACTTTGGTACATAGACTGTTCAGGAGATAGATGTGCTCATGAAAGGATTTTTAAAAGTTTAGTTAAAAATATCGACTAATTGGCCCTTAAAAAAGAATAATAATAATAATGGAAATGGGTAACCTACGGGTGCTACCCATACCCATATGCAATTGCTACCCATATGCAATTGCGACATTTATTCAAGTTTTTGAACATTTAATGACTAATTTGAGTCATTTTTTATCTGAATTACTCGGTTTTCCAAGCAAAGCGTCATCTAAGGGATAGTTCAAGTTCATAAGTTTCATCAAGTTCGTAGTTCATAAGTTTTAAGACATTTTTGATTGAATTTTGCGTAGAGGTCACATGCTTATAAGTTGTCACTATATAAGTTATAACATAAGTTGTCTGCAAGTTCTAGCTGCAGAACTTTGTTTATTGTGGAGGTTTAATTAAAACCACCCGTTATGTGCCTAAGTAGGATCGTGCTGAAAAGTGTTTGATAATCAATTCGTTCTGCATTGTCTACATTTTTTTTCTTTAATATAAATTAAGTTTATTCTTTCATAACTATCAGTAAGTACGGTAGATAATCAATCATTTTCTGCAAACAATAATTTTAGACATCCAAAATAGCCAAATTGCTAGGTGAAGCATTTGAGGTAGTATGAATTCCTAAATAATGTGTTAAGAAGCTTTCCGTACACATTGGCAGCTATGTTATTTTTACTTTTGAGACATCTTCTGGACGTTACTAGGCTTCTTACTTAATGCTGACACCCTCTATTATTCTTGTGCCTTCATGCGAAACTGTACTTCGATAGTTGTACTTAATGACTTCAAAAAGAGAAAACTGTCATACACACGATGTTTTTTTTTTACCTTAGAATATCTCCCATAGATGATGAGCTCTCACGTTTTGTAAAACGCGTGACAACAGTTTCATAACAACTTAGTACAAATAAAAGTCGTTAGAGTACAAATTCATTACCCAGAAACAGATGGAAATGGATTACACATTAGCGTACTGACAGTTTCATTTTATAAGCGAGTTAGCGGGTCGTGATGTAACACACCCTACTTCCAATAGCTTTTAGTCGTGAGCTTGATAAAAGTTGTCACGCAATAGGAGTGCTTTCGACTGCTTGGTTGTCAAGAGACATTGAAGCTTTGTTTATGTTTTGTTGTGGATGCAAGTGTGCCGATGCACATGAAAATCTAAATCGATAATTACCAGGAATTCGGAGAAAAATTGAGCTCGGGAATATATGGGCGCATCCAAAGTATTTTGTAGGGATGGGAGCAAATCTACGAGCATATTTAGCCAGTCAAAATATCCTCACTGCAAAATTACAGTTTGCAGGAAGGGTATCCGGGAAATTTTCAATAACTAATGCATAGCTGCCAACCTTCTCGATTTCTTCGGGAGATTTTTAACCACAATTTATAAACTTTGTCTTACACTAAATTTATTGACGTTTTTTTTTAAGTATGAATTGGTAAATAAAAATTAGTGGTGGGTAATCTCCCGAAAAAATCGGGAAGGTTAGTAGCTATGCCTAGTGGGAGAATAATGAAAACCTTTGTTGGACTAAACGGGGCATTTCTCACGGATGCTTGATTAAAATTTGCCCAGGCTTTTGAAGATCAAGGAGCTTTTATCAGTCGGTTCATGTTTTAAAGCTGATTTAATCGAAATCGTGGCTAATCAGATTTTGTTCATAAAATAATCCTCACTTATATGCTTTACTGAATTTATAAGTTTTAATTTTACACATTTAACTACCAGCTAAATGGCCGTACTGCGTACGAGAAGAATGAAATATTTTTTACCATACAAAAAGCACAAACTCACATGAGAAACTGAAAAAAAGGTTGTTCAACTTAGCCTAAGCAGATGGGCATCAAATTAGGTACGCATATTATGGGTCACTGTCTTTCATACGCCCTACAGTTTTTTACAGGGTTACAAAAAGGTATTCTTATACATTCAAATCATTTTAAGTGCACCACTGCCTCCGATACAGAAAGCCCGAGCGCTGAAGATTTGATGCCATCATTAGGCCTTCAACTAATGACGTCACCACACTTTCATTCTCATAAAGTAAAACTATTTCAGATTTCTGGTGAATGCTACAAATATTTAAACATATCTTAAGTGAAAGATAAAAATTAAAATACGTTCGTGACACAAAACAATTCATTGTGATACTCCCTTATTACATTATATAATTAGTTACAGTTAAAAACTGCTCTTTTTTGTAAAAATAATTTTTCAATCTCAATTCATTAAAATGTTGTTATGAGAGTAAATTCACCAGAAATTTCGAATAGTTTTACTTTATGAATATTAATCTGTGATGACATCACCTTTAGAACCGCCTATTCGTACGACATGCACACCCAACATCCAGAAAAATGACTTTCTGTACTGATACAGGCAGCTTCGCTGCTATCTACGCACATCCACAACAATAACATCCCTAACATTACATACTGGAGGTACGCGCGCTGCGCTGGCACTCCGAGAAGCTAGACCTCAGTCAGTCAGTCAGTCATCACCTTTAGAAGGCCAATTGATGACGTAGAAATTTAGTGACGTAGCAGTGGTTAGGCTTTCTATATCTAGGAGGCAGTGACTAGACCGGATTGAGTTGAATGAATTATATTTAAACGCTTGGTAAATATAAAGTGTTCGGAGAGTCGAGTGGATTCTCAATTATATTTCGTAAAAGTTGGCAACGGCTAAGCAGATGGAGACGAGTTCTTTGATGCACGCGGAGGCAATGTTGAAAAATAATCAGCAATAAATACCTTGCTAGATATGTAGATCTCTTGGAATTGGCGAATGAAATTTTTTGTAAAGGACTTGTTAACTTTTTGACCAACCTTGTAACATTGGTCCGCGAAATATTCTTCCTATTTCTGTAGGTCCGTAGATTTAAAAGTTGGGAAACCCACATTTGCTGACGGGAACTAACTGTATTCCGATGGCAACGCACCAACTTATACTGCACTTGCATATTTATGTGAGGAAGAACCAGCAGACGTTTCCCAAAATTATCTTGGACGTTTATGGTATTTCCAAAAATTATCTTAAAAATAGCTTTGAGACTTGAACAGTTAAGTGCAACAGATTTAAGGCAAGAGCGTGTTTATCTTATATTATTATTAAAATAAAAGTCAATAAGAATATTTTTTCTTTTTTCTCATTTGATTTATTCTTTCTTACAACCATTTTGCTTCCGCGAAGTACTATAACAAAATATTACTACCTTTAAATTCTTTACAGTACATGCAGGTTCTGCGATGTAATGACGGTATCTGTAAACATGTTAGCCAATCATTAGGGTTCACGGTAGTGAAAAAGTTAAAAGTTGAGTTACGAATCACTTGGGAAAGAATGAACGTTTTACTTTAACATAATCATCTAATTAACACTTAAAAAGTATTTGGTAATTGTGTAGAAAATGTATTGATCAATAAATATTCCACACGTTACACATGAAAATTAGCGAATGTTTTCAGTAGAAATAATTTAAATAAATTAAATTAAGAACCTATTCGATCTTTCCATACATCAGAATGGTGTAGATCTAACAGTCTTCCATTATGATAATTAAACCAATAACATATAGGCATTCAACGACGTATACATACTAAAATTGGTAAGACTTAATTACTGTGTATTTCCTCCAGTAACGCAGGATTGAATTATTTATCCGAACTAAATAAGTATTTCTGACAAAGCTCTTGTAAAGAGGATTATATTACATCTTTACTTTGAGATTTAGCTGAAAACTAACTGAACTAATAATATCCGTCCAATTTCAGCTTTTCCTTAGAGAGAGAGAAAGTGGAATAGTAAGCGTGCTTCTGTTCCTAATTTATTAATTCGTTTCATTTATAACGACAATGCGCTTACTCGTTAGTGATTTTTATGCGATTAAATTTAGCCCGGTTTTCAGGATAAAGTTCTCTGTAACATCTGAATATTGCAACAACACACGCGTCACATATGCAGGAGTGTGAATATATTTAGAAACGTAATTTCAAAGTAGTTTTTAGAAACACGGAGCTTTGTATTTCGAGTAGTGCTCTGTTCGTTCTTTAATAAACAAGGTTAAGATAATAAACAGGGGTTGGACAAAAATATGGAAACACCTAAAGAAAAAAGCACGTTTCTTTGCCTAATATGGTGTAGGAAACCCGTTGGCATTCAAAACAGACTTGCAGTCTTCTCGGAATGGATAAATACAGTTCTTGTATACTTGCCAAGGGAATCTGGTGCCATTCTTCCTACAAAACGGTGGCAATTTCAGATAACGATTCTGGCGGTGGATAGCGACCACGCGCTTTCCTCTCCAATGTAGACAACAAAGGCTCAATAATATTGAGATCTGGTGACTGTGGTGGCCAGGGGAGATGTGACAATTCATCCTCGTGCTCAGAAAACCAGTCCTGGACAATGTGAACAGGGTGAAATGGGGGTTTGCCGTCTTGGAAGACACCGTCACCATTGGGAAACAAAGTTTGTACCATGGGATGGACTTACCATGACCGGTCCATGGTACGGTCCATGGTATTTGGACCGTACCATGGGACGGCCAAAATGTTCACATAAATCTTGGCAGTAATATGGCCTGACAGAATAATCATGGGCCACGAGAGGCAGCCCAAACCATCACAGAATTCGCGCCGTGTTTCACTCTTGGCAACAAGCAGTCAGTATTATAGGCTTGGGATGGCGTTCTCCAGACGTGAACTCGGCCAGAAGTGGGAACCATGTCAAAGCAGACTCATCCGACCATATTACTTTCTTCCACTGCTCTCTAGTCCAGGCTTTATGACTTAAACACCACTTTTTCCTGTTATGAGCATTTTCTTAACTGATGAAGGGTTCTTGAATTGCAGGTCGGCCAGCAATACTCTGATTAAGGGGCTCCCTTCTAATTGTTTCGGTACTCACAGGGTTTGTGAGCAAGGCATTCATTTCAGCAGTAACTTTTGCAGCTGTGGTCTTCTTATTTTTCGTCACAATCCTCCATAATGATCGCCTGTCACGATCACTCAGTACACACTTTCGTCAGCGTTGTTATTTAGCGGATTTTGCTTTTCCGTATTTTAAATATGCGGAATAAATCTTCGATACAGTACCTCTTGCAACACTAAACAACTCGGCTACCTTGCTTACGGAAGCACCTGCCATACGAGCTCCAGCAATTTGCCCACGATGCAATGATGATGCAATGACACAGAACAGTGCCCCGACAACGACTGAACTGCGCAGCGCATTTATGACGTTGTATGGGTGAAAACGCCAGTTGGCGAAAACGCCGGCGCCACCTACATATTTCACTAGAATCAATCTTTCTTATCAAAAATGCATTTCACAAGGTGCTTCCATATTTTTCTCCAATCCCTGAATATTAAGAATTTCTCTTTAACGTGTGCTGCAACAATTAAAATTGATTCTAAGCTTTATTTATAACCTTCATCCATTTGCGCCCGCAGAATATTTCCCAGATGGGGGGGGGGGGCAAAGACTACTTTAACAGCATTGCAACACCTCCTACATATAGAAAGAATAGCAACTGAAACTTTGACTTCACAAAGTAAAACAATTTAAAATTTCTGGTGAATGTTACAAATATTAGAAAATATCTTAAATAAAAAATTAAAATTGAAATATCTTTCTCATACAAAATAGAGATGGCCAATGATTCGATGAGTCGAATCAGTGATTCGAATCTTGGTCCTGAGTGGCTCAGTCTTTACACTCACTCTCTACTGATTCGAATCTCAAGCCCTCAAGGGAAATACATTCCAAGTGCGAAGGGAAGGAAAACTTATTTTCCCTTTGCCGTTCCCAGAGATTTTCCCTTACTCTTTCAACTCTTTCGACTCTTTACGACTCTTTCGACTCTTTCGACTCTTTACGACTCTGAGTCGATAGATGATTTGAAACAGTAAATGAGTGGGTGTGGGTGAGTTGGTCACTGAGTTGGTGCAGCAACGAATCTTTACTGATTCAGTGTTTCGCTCTGTTTCGGTGATTGTATACGATCGTTGAGATTCGTTAGTTTTTCGAATCTTCTATCGACTCAGAGTCGAAAGGAGCCGAAAAGAGTTGAAAGGATGTTTCATTTAATTGGAGTTTTTTTTTCGAATCTTCTATCGACTCAGAGTCGAAAGGAGTCGAAAAGAGTTGAAAGGATGTTTCATTTAATTGAAGTTTTTTTTTTCGAATCTTTGGTGTTTCATTTCTTGGTTGGTGGTCGGATTTAAAGTTTTATCTGTCTGTGGGTGTGGAGTGGGTCGAACATCGTTTACTTTTGGCGGGGGCATAGGCGTTACTTCCTAAGGGCAAGAGGGGTCAATCCCCCCCCCGAAAAAAAAATTAAGAAAATTCAAGTATCAGAGCTATTTATAATAATGATATTTTATACAATCGGAAACATTTTGTCACCCCATCCAAATATTACATGCCAATTTACGCCAATGCTCGTGGAAGAGCGGGGGGGGTGTCTCAAAGTTGTTTAAACCTTTTTCCCTCGGGGGACTCCCTCCTTCCAACTTGTCTGGCTTATTTAATATTTGTTTAAAATTTAATGAAACATCCCTTTTCTACTTTTAACTTCAATATATGTCCCCCTGCCCCCACCCTCAAAAAAAAAAAAAAAAAAAAAAAAAAACGGAACGTTAAGTTTACATGGTGGCGGGTTTTCATGTGAAGGGAAATAGAATGAAATAAAGTTAGGATTGTGCTTGTCACTTTTAATGAAGGATACAGGGGCGGTATTAAGCGCTCTCACAAAAGGACTTTGTAGTAAGCAAAATAACATTTCGCTTTATTGCTGCAGATTTCGTTTAAGATATTTTTTTTACCTTGTTTTTCGTTTAAGGGGAATGATTTTATTTTCTTTCGTAATTCAGAGAAATACAAAATAGGGTCTAAAGCAGTGGCGTAGTTAGTGTTATTGACAGTGGCGTAGCCAGGATTTTATTTCGGGGTGGGCTGGGTATCAAATTTAAAGATAAAGTTCAATTGTAAGCTAAGTAAAGGGTCCCATTTTTTGGGGGGGCAGCAGCCCCTCAGTAGGACTGGGCCAAAAATCGATAAATATCGACATATCGGTTTTATTTCAACATCAAATATCCGATATTCCCATTTTCATTTCAGTGAAATCTCGAATTCGATAAAGGTCAAAAATACAGGCCGGTCAGGGGCGTAGCCAGAAATTTTTCATGGGGGGGTTATGACTACTGCAACTCATATATATGTATACGTGTGTGTGATAATGTAGTGAAGAATATACATTTTGTATGGCAAAAAATTCCTCATGGGGGGTTATGACCCCCCTAACCCCCCCCCTTGGCTACGCCTCTGAGGCCGGCGATAAGAAAATCCTGAGATCAATACCAGCTTGTGATGCTTTTGCTACTGCTTTCTCTCCGTTGATGACGATGCCGGATCGCGGAAAAAGCAGCTCCATGGTTTATTAGTCTAATTACCATAATTAATTAACGTACATCTCGGAGACTATCCACCGGAGCGCGTTTTTATTGATTCTCGACCCCCCCTAGACTCAATACCCGACCGATACTTAAAATTTCGAATGCTTTGACACCAAACTTAACCTTTGAATCTTACAGGCCCAGGGGGTCATACGAAGCTCCCCTATATTTTCAATTTGGGCATTTTAAACACTAGCCTCCTCCGGCGGCATCTCCAAAGTCTGGAAACCATCCCAGAGCCAATTTCTACATGTTTGCAGTCCTTTTAAGCCTCAATCATGGTTAATTAGTCTGATTACCATAATTAATTAACGTATATCTCGGAAACTATCCATCGGAGCGCGTTTTTATCGATTCTCGACCCCCCCCCTAGACGTACACCCCCATCGATACATAAAATTTCGAATACTTTGACACCAAACTTAACCTGGTAATCTTACAGGCCCAGGGTGTCATACGAAGCTCCCCTGTATTTTCATTTCGGGCAGTTTAAACACTAGTTTTACTCGAGCAAGGAGAGAGATGCTAGCTCCCCGAGAACTCAGCGGAGAAGAAACCCGATGAATGGGTGAAGGGTGTTTAAATAGTATGGCTTTCGGCGCAGAGAGAGGGAAAATTCCTTTAGTTGTTTTATTGATTCAAGATTCGAATCACTGATTCGAATCATCGAAGTAGTGAGTGAGTTGAGATTCTAATCAGTAAAATGAGTCGAACCGCCCATCTCTACCATCAACAATTTCGGCATATAAGCAACCACTTTAGTTATTGTAGTGATAGTTTTTTATAAGTAGCTACAATAATCAAATCCAAAAATTTGCTACATAGGGCCCGTTCGAGAATTCACCGGTTGGTTATGCACCGGTGCTACCGGTTGCGGTCATTCTTTGGTTAAGTGACGTCACGGTTGTCAACCGGTTTCGGTCATCCTCACCACATCCAATTTCAAGCCAAGAAAACAGAAATAAGCATTGGCAACACTACGCTAATAACCGGAATAACCCACCTCGCTAGCAGGGTCATTCTGGTTGCGCTCTGGTCACGCTGAGCAGACAACCGCTACATGACCGAAACGTTTTGGAACGCGGTTAATTTCAGAGCTTCGCCTTTTCGAACGCTCTGGTCGTGCACCGGTGTTACCGATGCATAACCGATGAATTCTGGAACGCGCCCATAGGAAAATATAAATTACTCTTTACAGAAAAGTGGTTGCTTACATTCCGAAATTGCTGTCAGTTATGTAATACACACGGGTACAGTAGAGAGGTGTTCAAGCTCAAATTTTAAAACTCAAGCAGCAGGGCTTGATCGAATGATCCCTGTTAAATAATAAACCAAGCCACGTTAATTAATACGTGGGTTGGTTCTTTTTTTTTTTTCGGCCTCCGATGGTCAATAAAGGAAAGACAATCCCTTTACAGAACATCTTGCATAATACCTTTATTGAGCATAAAAAGATTTTCTGCTAAAAAATAGGCACATTTATGGTTAGTTTTCGAGATAGTTAGTTTCAAGACCAATACAGGTTTTCGAAACATCGATCAGGTCTATGGTTGCATTGCTGCCGATTTGACTAAGAGCTAAAAGATTTCCGATACTTGGTCTGGTTTGGCAGCCAAAGCAAGAAAAATCGAAAGCTTCCAGACGAATGAAGTTTTACAAAACAGCGTTCAGACTATTGTTCGCATCCTGGTGGCAACGTTCTCGAAGAGAGCATCGGAAAGCGTGCCTACCGACTAATAAATGACTCAATCTTCGTGGCGATTATGTCGAAAGCAAGCCCTATAATGCATCCCGGATTGGGAGGGTCGGGGCCCGCCCTTCTCAAGAGAAGGGGCCCAGGTTATTGTGTAATCAATAAATAATAGGATGTGTTAATTTTCGGGGTATGCGGGAGGTATGGTGTTATTATTAATTAATTATGATTGATAATTAATGCATTAATAAAATATTGATCTATTAATTAATAGGCGTCATTCATATTAATTAATTCCTTGCTCATTCGGGAACCCTCACTCAAAAAATTTTCAGAACTACATTTAAAATTAAGTGTTTTGAAGCCTTCTTGGGCGCAATTGCAGCTGCAAAATATTTCGTATGTATCAAACTTCATTCAAGTGCTATCATTATAGCACTTTTTTGTATTTTCTTTCTTTTTTCTGTTTGAGGGCCCGCCGAGGCTGGGGGCCCACACATCTGCAGACAGTCGGACACCCTGGCCAGTCCGGGCCTGCCTATATGTACCTAACTTCTGGTAATAAATTCTTTTTATTCTTTATTCTTGTCTTTGACAGTCCAACGGAGGTTGAAAAAAAAAAAAAAACCAGCCCTTGTAAATAAAGGACAATTACTTCTAGAATATCATGAGTTTCGCTATCGGTAATGATGCCGTTAGCGAAATTCAATCAAACCATCTTTCATTGACGTTCTGTTTTCCTGGAGGAGAAAATGGTTTCAGTTTATAACATATATGGAAGTCGGATTTCATGACTAATTAAGTAGTTAGTAAGCTTCACGAAAATCTTTTTTTTTTTTTTTTCCCAATGGCGGGCACTTGCCGTTTATAGGCATTCGCCACTACAAGGCCGGAATTACTGGTATCTTTATTATAGTCCGGGAGCCAGCTGCCATTTTGGGGTCATCATCGTCAAAAATCTGAGCTTTTTTACTTTGGTTCATTTTATATTGTAAGTAAAGAAAATGAACGTCAGCTGATAGAGTAGCGGTGGGTGTAGCCGCCCCGGCCACCCAAACTTGTAAAATAATTAAAAAAAATAATTATAATAAAAAATTTGATACTTTGCACACGTGTTTATCACATTGTATACAAATAAAAAAAATAGTCAGGCTGACTTTATAGCGGTGGATTATACGTCAGCTACCGATGGTGATCCGCATTTGGCTGTATAGCTTTGGATTGTACGTCAACATGTAAAGAATACCCGTTAAGTAAAACAATAATAAAGCTGAAATTTGGTGAGGTGACAGTTAACTTTATCAGTTTTATGAAAAAAATTAGCCACCTGCGTTTTTCGTGGTGGAAAAGTCCATAGCTGGCGATTGAAAGTTACAGCGTCTTGCTACACAGGCTTGCAGGCGCCTGATGTATTTCACTTGCATCAGCTGATCACTTTTACACCGCGAAAATTTCAGCGGACAACGTCTTTCAGTTAACTCGTGTTCAACAGCTGAGCAAAAAATAAATTACATATAACTTGAGGCACGAAATTTTCGTTTTTACGAAATAAATGCAAATTTAAGCGAAATTTTCTTCGATGTTTACATATAGGGGAAGTGGCCAAAAATGATTCCCTCAAGGGGAAAGCTTGCACAAAATAACATAAATTTTAAATAAAATTTTGACCATTTGCCACAATATTTTACACATTTTGCATCATATATTTTAATAATATTTTAAACCCAAACTGGGTAACAAAATAAGTAAATAAATAAATAAAAGTACAATTTTTAGTTATTTTTAAGAGTCCAAAGCATCATTTTACCCTCACTCACGGGAAAAATGATCCTTGATTTGAAAATAACTGCAAATTGTTTTTTATCGGCCGAATAAAAGATGTAAGAGTAAATATAACTATATGTAATGAAATAAAATAAGTTTTACAATCATATAGTATGCATTATTTATTTTACGAAAATTTTAAAGTAAAAAAGTGTCACAAACAATAAATGGAATATTTCAAAATTATAATTTAAAAATTGTGGCCAACAATAAACGCAGAAATGAATTAAATAATTTAATGGGGAGTCATGCCTTTAGAGAACGTCTGAAGGGCTGCCATGATGAGTAGGGCCTGGTACTGCAGTTTCTTCGGTCGATGGATCATTTTACCGGGCAGTATGTCTGCCCACTTTAGTTCATAATGCTGGAACTCGCCGAAAAACATAAACTAGATAAGTGCAATTCACATCTAAAAACATACTCTGTTCAGTATAGTCATATTTCTGTAAAGATTGTATTTCTAAATAAATAAAAAAGTTAGTGCTTACCTCATAAGAGATATGATAAAACCTAGTTTTAGAAGAATAACACGTAATACACCGATCGCTTAAATATCGCCATTGCTTCTTCTTGATTTGAAACAACTAGTTTATGAGTTATCCAATAGGTAGCGCGATTTGTATCTAAGAAAAATTGTGGATCGTTTTGCCCGTAGGATCATTTTGAGCCACCTTCCCCTATACTTTCTGATTGTTATGTATTTTTATATATATCTGAGAGGTAAAAAAAAAAAAAAAAGGATTTAGGTATCTTCCTCCAATTCATAGATGCACTGTGAGACGCACTGTGTAACATTAAAAATTGATAGATATCAGAAATCTAGAAAGCTGAAGCTTTGTAAAGTAGTTCTCTATAAAAGTTACCTGAAAGAAGTTGTCCGCGGTGTAAAAGTGATCAGTTGATGCAGTGAAATACATCAGGCGCCTGTTGGTGTAGCAATACGCTCTAACTTTCAACCGCCAGCTGACCACTTTTCCACCACGGAAAACTCAGCTATTTTTTCCCTAAAACTGGCAAAGTTAACTATCACTTCACCAAATTTCAGCTTTTTTATTATTTTACTTAATGGATGTTCTTTATATGTTGATGCATAATCCACCGCTATTCAGTCGAATGCAGATGATCGTCGGCAGCTGACGTATAATCCACCGCTGTATAATCTACAGCTGACTATTTTTTCTTCTTTTGTATACAACGTGATAAACACATGCACATAGTATCAAATTTTTTAGTATAATTATTTTTTTAAAATTATTTTACATGTTTGGGTGGCTGCACCCATCGCAAATGCGCCAGCTGACATTCACTTCTGTTATATGTATAACTAAATGAACCGTAGGACGAGATTTCAGATTTTTTGTTATTGGTCATCAAAAATGCCAGCTGGCTCCCAGCAGACTCATAATGAGTGGACCAGCGTTGCCTGTGAATGACGGATGAAATGACACCCAAGATAGTGCAGGGAACCGAACCCGGACACCTGTTACGGAAGAATAGCTGTCTAACCACTAGTCAATCAACATCTCTTAGTTAAAGAAAACACAAAAACCTAACTTCTACGTCACCAAACTTTATCGTCATCCTTAGGCCTACAACTTTGAGTTTTGTTTTGGCAAAAGAAATCTACTAAAAATTTCTGGTGAGTTTACTGACCCATAACAACATTTTATTAATAAGATAATTTTTTTTAAACAAATGGCAGCTTTTAATTAGGACTAATTAGATAATGTGATGAGGAAATATTTCATATTGAATAATTTTGTATGAGAAAGGTATTTTAATTTAAGATATTTTCTAATATTTACGGCATCGACCAGAAATTTTAAATAATTTCACTTTATGAAAATAAACTGCCATGGGGTCAATTAGGGTGTTTCCCTGATGACGTCAAAGCTCGAAATGTCAGACTTTTTATTGGTAGGAGAGTCATATTGTCAGACTTTCTATACGTAGGCTATTCACTCAATCCCGGCGGTCCTTCGCAGAATACAACTAGCTACTGTCCACAAAAACACAACATGTACAGAACTGCCAAGTCTCCGGCTTTTTCCGGGAGATTTCCCACCACAATTTTCCACAGTTTTACTTTCTGTTAAATATTTGGACTTATTTTAACTATAAATTTGTAAGTAAAAATTAGTGGTGGGAAATCTCCCGAAAAAAGCCGGAGACTTGTCAGTTCTGCATGTAAGGAAGGTAACTAATTTTTTCCAACAATAATTAAAGGTAGATGAAGGGCAAAATACTTATAGTAATAAGTATTTATTGCCCCCTAAGTATTTATTGTTTACAAAGAGTGGTTAAGTAAATTACGTCCATATTGGCAGTTAAACAGTTCTGATAATCTAATGCCTAATAAGTATATATTTCAGGTTTGAAGAGAGTAACAATGTTTAAAAAAACGTATTTTGGCCGTAAATAGGTTTTCTATGCAGTGACTACTGGAAAATATTTGATTTATAATTTAAAATCCTACTTCGTGGAAATTCATTTGTCGAGATAGAAGCGAACGAATTAACCACAATAAATAAGGGACGATTGTTAACTTCGAAACTGAAGATAAAAAGGAATGACTACTCATACACAGCCTTCATTAATAAATTAAGCAAATTTCGATAGAAAACAGCTTCGATGATAATGTACAACTGAATGCATTTAATAAAACATTTATTGTGTGCCGAATCGTAAAATTGCCCTAATAATGGGAATGACAAATAGCTTTATCTGAGCTGAATATAAAATAATTCCAAGCTTCTAAAGTTTAAACGAAAACTTACTTTGTTAGAACACTGGATTGCAGTAAAGTGTCTGAGTTCCTGTCTAAAGATCAAAGAAAAGGTGGAAAACCACTGCAAGAGAAACTTTGAAAAGATAGTGATTTTGGGAAACCGAAACTTATCTAGAAATGTTCTTGAATCATTCATTAGTCCAGGGTATTTTTGCAAAGGTATATATTTCATAACTTCAAATGTTTATCGTGTTAAACTTAACGGGCTTATGATTTTAGTCAGATACATTTTATAATTGATAGAGGAATATTTTACTCAGGAGTGAGGCATAAATGTATTTTTGAAATCTCTAACTGATTAAGATTACTTTGCTTGCATAAAGTGATGGAATAACGAAGTACATACGAAGTTTAATTGGGGTAATGTACATTTATTTCCTGGAAAAATCATAGTTCCTAATTTTAAAAGACCATGCGTTTTTTGATACATCCCAGAAAACCGAGACTCTTGCAGTCGTTTGTATGTATGTTTCCGCCGTACAATTAATTTTTAACATATATTTGGTAACTTGCGACCTTTAAAATAGGTGAATCATACTGCTGTCCGGGTCTTAATGAAAAATAACTGGCTTAGGAAGATTTGAAGCCTGAAAGAAATTTTTCACATGGGATTCAAATGGAGAAATGAGCATGTTGATCACCCCCTCCTAAGTATAGAAGCACTGAGAACAGAACCTTTTACGTCATCGCTAGGTCATCTGACATGACATCATCACAATTTTAATCTCACAGAGTAAAACTATTTAAAATTTCTGGTGAACGATACAAATTTTAGAAAATATCTTAAGTTTAAGATAAAAATTAAAATATTTTTCTGATAAAAAATAATTTATTTTGATGTATTTCTATACCATGTTATATAATTAGTGAGAGTTAAAATTTCCTATTTGTCGTAAAACAAAAATTTTCTATCTTAAATCATTAAAATGTTTTATGAGGGAGTAAATTCACCACGAACTTTGAATAGTTTTACTTTGTGAAAGTAAATGTGTGATGATGTTATTTTAATGGACCTAGTGATGACATAAAAGTTTTTGCTCTTCGGCCTTCTATATCTAGAAAGCGGTGGTTTGATGGTGCCAAATGAAGTTCCTTTAAGAATTACTGTAAATAGGTGTAATACAGTTCCCCCCTCCTGTGCAGAATTAATTGTTTTTAATGCTCAGTAATTCAAACTTCGAAAATTCAACTCTCTTGCGTTATAATACTTTGCAAATTCTATCTTGTTGTGTAATTGTAGATGCAGATAAGTACATGTTGACTGGAGAGTGCCCGGGAAAAATTTATACTACAACTCTCATTCACTAACAGTTGAAAAAAATTACTGGAGATTAGGTGAGAAAAAATTTAAAGTTAAACTATTGCGAAATGAAATTTGGAAAAATTTATTAAGAGAAGAAGTTGTTTACTTTACAAATTTTAAGATCAACAATGTTTCAGTCACTGCGAACAGTGCTTACACCATTGTTGACAAAATTAAGGAAGAATAGAAGTTTTTCTTGAGGGGAGTTAAGTTTCTTAAGTTGAATTAGTATTTCGTTAAGTTTGTTTACTAAATCTGTTAGCGAAACTCCGATCTCTTTCTGAATCTCTTTTGTGAGATCAGCAATGTCCTGCAAGGTAGATTGATGGGGGGAGGGGGTGCTTGTGTTTGAAACTGCATGTGCATAACTGGGGAATTTTTTGGAAGAGGGGGGGGAGGTTGAAATTTTTGAGATTGTATTTTTTGGGGGTTGTCGGGAAATTTTTTACATCCTTTGTAACTAGCGGGGTGGTTGAGGGAACAATTACAGCAAGTTGGGGGTTGTTTAACTTCATTGTTTTTGTTATTTAGTTTAATGGGGCAGTTAAAATGTTCGTGGGGGTCGCCACACACCACACAACGGGGGAGCATGGAATAATGCTTTGCAAAATGAAAGAAGCCGTTGCAGCGGAAGCACTGAACGGCTTTTCTTAGGGGGCTAAATTTTTCAATTTTAATTTGAAAAGAAAGTAATTTGTCTAAGTTATAAATTTCCTGTCCTTGGGGGTTGTTTTGGAGTTGGATTTGAAAAATGGGGAGGGTTTCTTTTTCTCGCTTACTTTTAAGTTGGTTAACGCGAAGGACTGGGTATTTATTACAGTTAAGTGCTTCGGCGATTATTTCAGTAGAGGTAGAGAGGGGAAGTTCCTTAATGACAACTTTAAGGGGGGGGGTGGAATCCGAATTACTAAAAAAGTGAATTGAATTTTGTTGAAAAAGGTCTATTATTTTATGTCAGTGAAATATTATAACTAGGATAGTGTCCTGAAATTTCTTCTGTCGCGTATTGCTCTGGGTGCTTCCTGCGGCACACATTCGTACATCGCTGTCCTAAACTATAATTTAAAAATGGATAGAATGCATACTTTCAGTTTTGTTTAAATTAAAAGATTTTTGACAATAGAATGAGTGGCGGATATAGGGGATGGACTAATGCACTACAGCCTTTCCCCTAAAGATATTCCTGAAGAAAAAATTTTGCTTTAATGAACATTTTGCTTAGATAAAATAAGTTTTTTTTTTAATCCCGCGAACAAAAAATAAGTAATAAATAAATGAAAGTAAATGATTAAAAAAATATTTAAGAAACTAATAACCTTTTCCAAATCCTTTAAGAGAGACGCTCTTAGTCATATGAACTACTGAGAGAACAAATTGTGATAAATAAAGCTAAAATAACTAATGTGCCACACCTAAAACTTTATTCCAGAAGCACAATAAGCTCTCGGCGAGGATGCGAAATCATTATACTTTTATTAAATTCTGGTGTTTAAATGTTAATTGCAGTAAAAAGTTACATAAACTGAATATCAACATTTCAGCCTAGTTTATTCAAATACTGATTCCAGAAATCTACTTAAATTTTAAAAGTGAAGCCATTAGTGTTTTATGCATAAGCTAATAAAATTTTACAAGTCTTGCAGAAGCGCATGTAACGGTAATGATAAAGAGCCATGTTTATGCAGCGAAGTTTATACATCGTGATTTCAACCCAATACAGGTAATTAGAAAGCTTCACTAATGCAGTGTAACAGAATAATGAAACGGGACTGTACTGCTTTAGACAGTTAGCTTAATTTGTTCTCGCTTTTGGCATATAGTAATATGCTTTAATTATTTCATAAAGATCAAAGGAATATCTCAAACAGAAGTGCAAGAAAAAATATTTGAGAACATTAGTTTATGCAAACAGTATCGCATATCGGTGAATCTGTAAACATTTCAAAGGAAATTTTAATAACTTCAAATATTTTTCTGCGTTGAAAATAACAGATTTAAAATATTAATTAGCTTTGTTTTCATAATGGTTTCTATAGAAAACGAAAGATATAGAGTGCTTTTCATGTTATAAATAAGGGAGCGTGGTAATGAATGTTTCGTTTATTTTAATGTAATTTTTCTAATTATTTTCATGGGCTCAAAATTACATGATGCTTGCCTCAACTATTTGGTCACATAAAACAAAAGTAATAATTTGAATAAGTATTGTTTACAGAAAGTGATAATGAAAAAAACTGAAAGAAAAAGTTTGACCTATTTGAACTCACCCGTGGAGTTGAATGAGGTCACTAAATGAAATTTGAGAAAAAATTAAAAGTGAACTCTTTTATTATTGATGCAAGAAGCCAGAATAGTAATACTCACGTATTACGATTTCGACTGCAATGCATAAACACTGCAATAAGGTAGGAGATGAAACAGAAGGTAAAGTATTTTATTTAATATTTGCTGGGACGTGTTTAAACGATAGAAGAATGTTATGTGTTATATTTAGGTATTTTTTAAATGAGTTTTCAGTTAAATTATATAAGAAGTGTTAAATTTGTAGAAGGGAATCAAATAGATACACTATATGAAATGAAAAACACTAATTATGTATTAAAAAGACATTTAATATTTCAAACTGTGGTTTTTTATAAACTTGCTGGCAGGTTGTTCATAAAAAATTACATTATTTTTCAGTGTACAGGGTGGCCATAATTAAACTGCAAGTGTTCAAGGGGTGCTGGAGAGAAAACTACCGGGAATATTCCAATGAAATTTGGTATCTACAGTCTACACGTTCAGAACATACTGGAATATCCCAGTAGTTTTCTCTCCAGCACCCCTTGAACACTTGCAGTTTAATTATGGCCACCCTGATATTTATAAAACCTTCTGTAATATTGGTATAGGCGAAGAGCAAGATTATTATTATTATTATTATTATTTTAGAAAGCCAGTGGGAAGGAAGCGTCGCTACTCAATGATGAATTGGATCTCGAGAAGCCAGCTTCACTAACAAACAGCGCAGCGGTTGATTGGAAAACTGCTTGGAAAGCAGCAGAAAAATGTCGATACATATAGCACTCAGAACCGGAGACGCAGATTGCGGCTCTCGCAATAAAGACGGAGAACTTTAAAGTTTACCTAAATGAATATTGATCAGAGAATACTGCACGTGACGAAAGCGTAATTGTTCCTGTCGTACAGTCAAAATCTACAGTAACAACAACAACAATGCTTTCAATTGAGGTTAATAAATTAAGAATATGTACTAATACTAAACAAACACACATATGTAAATCCTACAAAATTAAGAAATTTAGTAGTAAATATGCAACTGTAAAATAAATAGCGACAAAAATATAAGTGAAACTTAAAAGACATCGGCAGAAGTCTGAAAAATTGTGAGAATGAACAGGTAGCGAAAGTATACTTACTATACTGCAGGATTTTTCTAATAATTCATCCATTCGATTTCTAAAAAAACGAAAGGTTAGAAACTTTTGTCGTATGGCATGTGATGCCGATTGTACGTTCACAAACGCCCTGAACGTATGAAATGGGATGGAATGCGCACCAAGTAAAGGTTAAACTAAACACTGAATGAAATATATAATTGAGTTCAGGGGCGTAGCCAGAAATTTTTTATGGGGGGGGGGTTACGACTACTACAACTCATATATATGTATACGTGTGTGTGATAATGTAGTGAAGAATATACATTTTCTATGTCAAAAAATTTCTCATGGGGGGGTTAGGACCCCCCTAACCCCCTCCCCTTGGCTACGCCCCTGATTGAGTTAAATTAAAATCTTGGTTTTATATTTCTCTATCACGCAAAACACACGGAATGCGGATTGCCAGCCGGAAGATTAAGAAACCGTTATTCAGAAAGTGTTGAATCTGAATGATCACTTCTCGACTCTATTTTGCATCGCTGCAATAACTGCCGGCATCTAAACATAGCCTAAATAGTGAGAATGACCGGATGGGACTGTCGCTCTCTCTGCGTAAATGTTTAATTAAACTTTCAGAAGTCTCCGGGCATTGGGGATGATGCAATATTTGGAACTTCTCCGATCAATAAGTTGATCGGATGAGTAATTACCCAAAGAAACTGTTGAATCTTGATTTCGATCAATCAGTGCAAAAAATTTGTCAACGTGATGAATGCGTGTGAAGGAGATATGAAATTTTCATTCATCTGGATATAAAGTAGGATCATTCAGCCTTTTGTTTTAAGTTTATTTAATTTCTGGCACTTGGAGTATAATTGTCTCCTGTTGTGAATATATTACACATAGCTGCCAACATTTTCGGAACATAATCAATCACTTTCGCACATATTACAATTTTTAGGTTTTTTAAAAAACCGTATTTATCTACAATTTGCCTCCGCCAATCTAAGAAATCTTATATACCTATATATTCTAATACATAATTATATCTTAATATTCTAATACAAAATAATATGTATTCTAATTCATAATACAGTATCATAATCCTAATTACAATTATTTCTAAATGCTTTTACTGCAAACACACTTCAACGAGCAGTTAAAGAACTCTGATATATCTATCGCCTGGAACACAGCTGCAACTGGAAGACTTTTACAGCTAACCTCTTCCCAATTCAAATTAAATCCAGTCTAAATTTTTAATTCAAATTAAACTATTTAAAAATTTTGGTTGCAAATTTTCAAATAAACTTGAAAGAATTATAAGCTATGCCCTTAGCTACATTTTAAGGAAACACGAAGATTGGAAGAGGGAGAAGGAAGAGAGGTTGCTCATGGGCATGTGAAAATTTTAAAATAATGACAAATAGTAAACGGGAATTAAAAAATCATTAAAGCTTAGTGAAAGATTACTTAATTTTTTAATAATAAAATAATTTATAATAATAAATTAAATATGATATGGAATACTTAAATGAATATAATAACTCTTCAATAGTTTTAAATTCATACGTATAATTATCTCACTATTTTTTAAAGCAAAATTGTCGTGATTGTGATCATGCGTATACACACAGTAGAAAGTTATTCTGACCAGGAAAAACACGTGTTTGATATCATTTAAAAATATTAAGGAAGTGTAGTAAGATATTTATTATTTTTCTTATATTTAATTCAGAAATAAGTTGTAAAATGGAGTTTTTTTAACATTGATCATTTTTTAATTTTTCAAATGCTGTAACATACACTGCTATGGCCTGTGAACAGAGTCATCAGTTGGTTCTACGACGTTAAAAGTATACAAGGTAAGGAAACATAACACAGAAAACAAAAATTATATTACAGTTCATCTCAAGGGCGGTTCTAGAATTGCAGTCTGGGAGGGGTAATGATATTTTATAATTTTAAATAAACTCAGTGCCTCAGAGAAAGAGTAACTACTTGGGCAGTACAGGGAAAGGGGGGCCACTTTGACTGCACAATCCACTTCATATATGCGGATAAAATGCTTGACTAATTATCATATGTGAAATAAATGTTTAATTAATGATATAAATAATGAAGTATGTAAATACCGAAAATAATAACCTTGCGTCTTCGCCCCCATCGATCAAAATTATTGTTATATTTAGAGATCTCCTTTGTTTCGCCAGTAGATAGTGTTTGTTTGTTTCAGCCTAATGAATTTCCAATGCAGAATTATTTTTCACTTTCGTTTTCAGAATCCTGGGAGGTAATTACACCCCCCCCTCCCACGTAAAACTGCCAATGGTTCATCTGCAATCGAGCTGTTTAAACTAATCTATAAAACTTGCGTCCCTAAAGGGGATAAAAAAATCCAGAGACGATATCCCAGAAGCATTTTCTGTTTTTTGAACTGTTAAGATTTATTCCAAATTTATTTCCTTATTTTGCATCATCTGGTTCTTAAGAAGTTAATATCTTATACAGTTTTTTTTTTCAATCAAAATATAGGGATTTTCGGTGCCTCTTTGCAGCAAGAAGCTATTTTGATTTAATGTATAGAAATGATAACCTTAAAACTCAATTTGTATCCATTATTTATGCACCTGGGTTATTCTAATTACTAACAGAAAAAGATTAATAGTCTTGGTTGTCCCTACAATAATTGTACATGTATGTATCGTGAGAAAACTAAGTAACTGAGCCGTACCTAGAAAAAAATTTCGAGGAGGGTCCTAACGGTAAAAAAGGCAGAATTTTTCACAAAAAGACGTCATCACTGTTTTAAAAAATCGAAATTTTCGGAGGGGAGGCTGAACCCTTGGAGCACCGCCTAAATACGGCCTTGCCCACTAATCATAATTACCTAAATCTTTTGCAAATTTCTAGCATAATTATCACAAACACCAAATTTAATGCTTTTTTTGTATGAATTTTTACCACTATTTTCTTTTACGCAGTTTAGTGTTATAATAAATACAAAAGCGTTAGATTAAATGGCATTGAATTTTGTAGTCATAAAGTTTACAAGTAAAAAGAAAAATGAAAGCAAGTTCAAACTTATAAGTAATAACTGGTGGCTATCCCCTCATATTATGAAAAAAACAAACCTACTGAAACAAGAATTTAGCTAGATGTCCTTAAGAGTTCAAAGGTTATCACTAGATAATTAAAACTATATTTTCTTTGTAATTACAAAAGTTCAAAATTCGCATTACAGTTTTGCACAGTAGTTATAAGTGCAGAAAATGCACATAGGAAGGGAAGGTTAATTTAATGTTTGAAAACTACGGATATTTTACGCAATGTTTTATTATTGTTACTAAGGCAGTTGGCAACCATCACAGATAAAATTAAGAAATAAAGATAATGATTTAAAGGAATGTCTTCCCCTTTCTGGTGCAGAGATCTATCGTAGATGACAGTTTAAAATAGCCTTGTGCATTAGATGAGGTTTCAGATAACAATATGTACTTATTTATTTATTTTTAGCACTAGGCTTGTATTTTGTTCAGTCCCAGATTTTTGTTTATGCGACTTTTGAAGACATGATTTGTTAACAGGTTTTGTAGACATGAACTGTTATGGTGAAGATCTTTTCAGATGTGTTTGCCAGATGGGGAGGGGGGCATTCAAATGTGTTTGTCTCATTTGTGTGTGGGGGGGGGATTAAAATCTTGAAAGTCGCACAAGGCTTGCAATTTTTGATAATTGATCACCATGTTTATAGCCAAAAAGTAACTTCAAAACCAAACTAAGCTAGGCGATATAATCCGAATTCGGCTAGATACTGGAAAATTATATTTAGAATATGCCTGGCGAAGATTGTAAAATAGTGTTAGTTGGCGATCTTAATATATATTTCAATTCCAAATGTGTGTTTTATGGAACAAGAAAGACAAACACAACACACTCATGGATTATGATGCCCATTCCAAACAGTATTTAAAATTTTGAAGTATATTTGAAATATGCTTGACTAAGATTGTAAAACAGTTTCAGTAGGTGATTTTAAGAGAGATTTCGATTCCAAAGATGTATTTTATGGAACAAGAAAGAGTTGATTCCTATTTTAACGCCCCTACTCTCGCCAACCTAAAAATTCTCCGCACGTTGGAGAGCTTTGCAGTCATGAGTCTCTAGGAGTTATGCGCATGTTTCAGTGCTCCCAAAGGAACTAGGCGAAAGCAAAAATCAACATATTAGCGATAAACGAAACAAGTAAGGAAACTGAAGACTCTTAATTATTGAAACTACATTACATGGAAGCCCAAATAAAAAAATAAGTAATGCTGTACTTACATGTTGTTCCAAACCGCCACTTTTATATTGCGATTGCTACATAAATGCAAAAACTCGTCATGGTGACTGAATATGTATAGTTAACGCCGCCATTGCGAGAATTGGGGCATTAAAGTACGAATCAACCCAAGAAAGACAAACATGTCACACTTATGGATTATGATACACTTTCCAACTTAATGGCATAAGGAAGAAACGTAGGGACGACGCATAAATTATGATACGCTTTTAATGTATAGCATTTTAGTGCGTAGTTAAAACCTGAAAGTGTTTCTGAATTTCTTCCCTTTTTTATATATTTATTTCTAAAAATCCGTAATAAAATTCGATATTATATACTATATATAACTTTGCTATATTTAATTTAAAATAACTACCTACGCCTAGGTGAAATTGCAATTGATGGTTTTCTGGTATGACATAGTAAAAGATGTTTTATGTTTTAGTTAAAGTATTCAAGTTATAATACCAAATTTATATATCTATAAACATGCATAAGATTTTTAAAAGGGGGGCGGGGAATCGATCATGTTCAGGTGGAATGTCCCATAAAGTACGGCAACACTTTTTTCTCAGCCCTACCTCAATTATAATCTTACCTGACATGACCTCTTTCAGGTGTTTTTAATTTGAAGGCATTTGCGACAACCGGATGCGGCACTACTTTGAAAAAGATGTAATATATTTTAACATTTTTTTCTAATTCTGGTTGTATAAAAGAAGAGGCATCCCATCAAAATGTTGATGTGCTGACTTAGAACATGTTCATCATTTACAGTCTTTTGATAATATTAAAAGGTATCCAAACAAATTTTCATTTTCTTAAATTAAAAAAAGAATGTGTATGTAACAATAGATACCTATCTCATGTATACTCAGTTATTGTATGATAATCTCACGTATGGTACGTCTGAAAAATTGTTTTTCAAGGAATACAGGATTTCCCATTAGAAAACAAATACATTATCGTAGCTAATACTAAAAATTTTGAGTTAAAGTTAGCAAACAGTATTTGTTTCAAGTATACTTTAGAAATGTTAAATTTTTTGTGAAGAAAGTACAAAATGTATACCAAAGGTCAAATGGGTCTCGTCAGCCACGGTTATTGCCGTGAGATTAGCCTAAATAGCAGTGATGATCAACAGTTCTCACAAGAAGCTTAGACGCCAGTACTGAATACTGATTACCTAAATATTTATTTCTTTACCAGATGCATTTTAAGTTTACACATGAGATTGCAGAATATTTAGAGAAACAGAAGAAGAGTAAATGTTATTATTATTTTTTTTCTCATTGCGTGTGTTTGTGCGTGGGAGGGGGGGATTTAAAGTAGGAATCAGCCAGCTAAAGTGAAAGAATTAGAGATAAATAGGGATGGACGCGAGACGACATTTTGCGAGACGAGACAGAGATTTACAGCTTTTTTGCGAGACGAGACAAACATTTTTAGCATTATGATATAGGGATTTTTGCGAGACGAGACAAGCTTTTCGGCTGTTTTGCGAGACGCGAGACACCAATTTTTTGTCTCGCGTCCATCTCTAGATAAACTCTCCAGTTAAGGAATTTGAAGACACCTAATTATTAAAACTACATTAATTGGCAACCCAAAATAAATAAATAAGTAATGGAATGCTGTACTTACATGTTGTTTCAAATCAGCATTTTAATTCTAAACTACGGTTGCCACATAAACACAAAAAATCATCGTAAGGCTAATTAGCTGCATATGTTTAATTATCGCCACCTTGGCGAGAGTCGGGCGTTAAAGTAGAAATGAACCCAAGAAAGACAAACTAGCTGGAATATGTTTGCCGCAGATTGTAAAATAGCTTAAGTAGGCGATTTTAACATAGATTTCGACTCAAAGATGTGTTTCATGCAACAAGGGAGAATAATACGGCACACATGAATAAAGATACACTTTCTAATTTAATGGAATAAGGGCAGAAAATCGGGAAGACGCACGCACAGATTTTAATACGCTTTTAATATGATTTAAAATCTGAAAGTATTTCAGATTTTCTAACATTTTTATTTATTTATTTATTTTCCACAATTTTCGATCGGGATCATTTTTATAATATTTTATAATGATCGTTTAGAATTTCAAACTAATAAAAGAAACTCTAATTAACTGAAATATGCTGTTAAGTTTTGGGTGGAGTTTAACGATGGTGACATGAAAGTTTAATTAACGGGGAACTTTAAATTCTTTTCGTACTCCCCCCCCACTTTAAAAAATTATTTAATAACGATAATACGAACACGTTTTTAATTTCAGAAAGTAGATTGACATACATGCTTTGAAACAGAAATTTTTGACCGTTTGTATAAAATGTAGCTTTACGACAAAGCTACGCGTAGGCTATCTGCTTTGGGGGAGGGTCAACTTGCATAAGTTTCTTCAAAATGTGTGACATCATGATGATTTTATATAATCAAGTGTTACTTTCCAGTCATAATTGTCAACATTTTTCAAAGATTTTTTTTATTTTATATTTTTTATTTGAAATATAAAGAACAATTTAGTGAAACTTTAGGAACATCCAGAAAAATGTCCACCTGGAACATTTAAAAATATATTAATTAGCAGATTTTAATTAAAGTTGTAACTACTAATTATATTTGAATTAATTTTTACTTTTGTGTTTTTCCCTCTATTAACAAGACTAAAAATATACAAAATTCAAAGAAAGGGACTTAAAATCGAAGAAAAGTTTCATAAGCATGAAATTGCTCATTAAGATATATCGTGCCGTGATTGAAAGAAGATTTGTGTATCAAATTAGCACTTTTTACTGTCACACAGCATGTCAGTCTTTACCTAAGCTGCCTACAAAGCATACTAGGGTAGCAAGCATAAAATAGCATATCATAGCTCATGAAGGTACCTATCTCCCATGATTGGAGAAAGGTTGTACAGCTAATTAGCACTTCCTGCTGGTATATACACTGAAGAGCCAAAAAAACTGGTACACTTACCTAATATCGTGTAGGGCCCTCACGAGTACGCAGAAGTGCCGCAACACGACGAGGCATGGATATGATTAATGTCTGAAATAATTCTGGAGATAATTGACACCATGAATCCTGCAGGGCTGTCCATAAATCAGTAGGAGTTAAGTGGACGTGGAGATCCCTTCTGAACAGCACGTTGCAGGGCATCCCAGATATGTTCAATAATGTCCATGTCTGGGGATTTTGGTAGCCAGCGGAAGTGTCTAAATTCAGAAGAATGCTCCTGGAGCCACTCCGTAGTAATTCCGGATGTGTGGGGTGTCGCATTGTCCTGCTGAAATCCCCAAGTCCGTCGGAATGCACAATGGACATGAAAGGGTGCAGGTGATCAGGAAGGATGCTTACGTACCTGTCACCTGTCAGAGTCGTATCTAGACGTATCAGAGGTCCCATATCACGCCAACTGTACACGCCCCATACCATCACTGAGCCTCCACCAGCTTGAACATACCCCTGTTACATGTAGGGTCCATGGATTCAAGAGGTTGTCTACATACCTGTACACGTCCATCAGCTCGATTCAATTGGAACCGAGACTCATGAGACCAGGCAACGTGTTTCCAGTATCAACAATACAATGTCGGTGTTGACGAGAGTAGGCGAGGCGTAAAGCTTTGTGTCGTGCAGTAAACAAGGGTACACGAGTGGGCCTTCGGCTCCGAAAGCCCATATTGATGATGTTCCGTTGAATGGTTCGTATGGTGACACTTGTTGATGGCAAAGCATTAAAATCTGTAGCAATTTGCGGAAGGGTTGCACGTCTGTCACGCTTAATGATTCTCGTCTGTCGTCGTTGGTCCTGTTCTTGCATGATCTTTTTCCGGATTCAGCGATGTCGTAGATTTCATGTTTTACCGGATTCCCGATATTCATGGTACACTCGTGAAATGGTCGTAAATGAAAATCCAAATTTCATCGCTGCCTCGGAGATGCTATGTCCCATCTCTCGTGCGCCGACTATAACACCACGTTCAAACTCGCTTAAATCTTGATAACCTGTCATTGTAGCAGCAGTAACCGATATAACAACTGTGCCAGACACTCGTTGTTTTATATATAAGCATTGCCGACCGCAGCGCCATACTCTGATTGGTTCTATATCTCTTTATTTGCATACGCATGCCTGTACCAGTTTTTCTGGCTCTTCAGTGTAGCATTTCATGCTATTTCTGCTTGAGCTACCTATACGACATATTAAACTTTCAAGCATAAAAAAAGCATATAATAGCTTGTTAAGGTACCTACCTCCCCATGCTTTGGAAGAACCTTGTACAGCTAATTAGCACTTATTGCTGGTATACAGCTTTCCAAGCTATTTCTGCTTGAGCTAGCTATGCAGCATATTAAGCTGGCAAGCATAAAAAATCGTATAATAGCTTGATAAGGTACCTACCTCCCCATACTATGAAGAAGTTTGCACAGCTAATAAGCAGGAATTGCTTGTATATAGGTTGTCATGCTATTGCTGTATAAACAAGTAGTATGCTAGCTAGCATTACAAAGCAAATAATAGCATGAAAATCTAGCAGACACAGCAATAACTAGCCTATTTTTGTTGTTGGTACTAGCATGAATTTTAACGTGAGTAGTGCTACCAACTACCCCCACATTTACATCTTGTAATTAGTGAAACAGAATTCCTCTCACTAGTAAACACATCTTCACCTGTTTCACAACAACCACTACCATTTCAAATAGTGTGGCTGTCTTATTTAATACCATACGTTCCTGAAAGATAGTAGAATGGCAATCAAAAGTTCCTAAACATTATACAATAAAGAATTACATGCTTTTGGTGGTGTTTTTAATTTTATTAAGTGGAACTTTCCTTTGTAAATCATAATTTATTCATACAATCAACGCAAATTTTGGTGGTTGGTAGATGATCATTATTAAAATGAAGAGTAGATTTTATTCTCTAGCAAATAACATTTGCAAAAGTTCATTTTAATTCCTAATTTTTTTTCATACAAAAAAAGTTTATTAAATTATAAATCTATTATTTCTACCTAAAAATACAAATGTATGATTAATGCCAATAAATTACAAATTTTGCATTTTTTTTTCTCCAAGTCTATTTCTATCACTCTTTACTTTGCATTTTTCACGCCGTTGGTGAAAAAGATACAAATAGTGTTCTTCTCCTAATTTACTAGTGAACTAAGAGAAAATGAAGAAATTTTTTTTTCACTCATTTTAATTCTTTGCTGTGTTATCTTGTAAAATGTGTATTTGCCGTCAAATTTTCTGAAAACTCTAAGTCTCTTTGAATTTGTTTTGAAACCTTATTAGTTTCGAATATAAAAGACGCTTTCAATCTATGAAAAAAAAGAGTTAATTTTACTGTAAAGATATCTCACTAGAATAAGATTTAGAATCCTCTTATTTATTCGCATCTTAGAGGCGTCAATTCTGTTAGAGAATATCTCAGTAAACAATACACATCCAGAAGCGCCAGGATCATGTGTTCACATACATTTAAGGAAAACACATTTCGGCTGTAATATATATTTACCTAGAAATGGAATTGCAAGAGTTACAAGATGGGAGGCGAAACAGAAGGTAGCGTACATTGTTCGATATACACTGGGATGAAGTTTAAATAGCAGTCAGATATTATATTTCACTTTTAAAAATTTTGAAATAAGCATTCTAGTGCAGGTAAATTAATAACTATGTAAGATAAATTATTTTATAAAAGTGAGTTAGTTAAATAGCCACATTATTGTAAGGCACCAGATAAGTACTAATAAACTTAATATTTCAAACTGATGGAACGGAACTTTAGCAAAATTAATCTTTCTATACAGATTATGTTTAAACCTCAGTGTTGGGCAGTATCGCAAATATATGTATTCGATATACGTTTCCAAAATACTTTTGGTATTTTCACTCGTTAACAAAGTATTTTGAGAATGTATTTTGCATTTTCAACACACACACACACACAAAAAAAAAGAAATACATTTTGTACTCTGACGTTGAATTAATCATAACACCACAGATTGCTCAGATAGCATGTATAAACGAAAATCATTAAATTAAATTTATTCACTTTCCCCCCCCCCCTCTCTTAATGTAATTTATGAGCTGCACCAGAATTAACGTGGCATTGTAACTGAAGAAATGTTAGGATCTCTTGTGATCTTTAAATTTAACTAACGGGGAAAGTGAAAGAAAATCCTTTCATAATCTCCTGTTTAATACAGTATGTTATGTCAAGGAATGTTTCTAGATCTACACGGTAAATGAAGCCAAAAGTAGTAAAAACATGTTTTAGAACTTTTTGGATTCTTTAAGGTAATTTATAAACAATTTGAAATATGTTGCTAACTTCTAGAAAGGCTGTCAGCATTTCTTCAGTAGTGCTATTGCGGGGTTGTATAATTCGGTTATTGGCTGCAGTTGTATTATTAGTTTAATGGTTATTATGGTTAAGAGACAAAGTTAGACGACGGCTATCTGCCCAAGGGATATATGCCTTGAGTGGAGGACTTTTTAAGAGGTTTAAGGCGCATTCGTGTTACATATGGGGTAAAACAGTCAAAACTGCAGACCATTAGAGACAGCTTCCCATAATAGGAATCAAACATCCATTCTAGATGATTTTCGAAACCTTCTGGGCAATTTTTAATGGTAAATGTTTCCAAATGTTGTCTCTATGTGGAAATGAAAACGTTAAGGCTCAATGTCAGATACGGAAAGCTGAAAACTTAGATAATATGCAAAACATTTCAATCTACAATAAATATTAAACCTCACTTAAACACAGAACTTGCATTTTTAATAGGTTGTGATTTAGCTGAGTATTTGGGCTCAAACGTTCAACTGAAATCAATGAATAATAAATATTATATGTAGAGGTTTATTTTACTCATTGTACTTTCGGAAATTAAAATTTTTATAAACGATTTTAAAACAAACTAGTATTTGTTGTTCGCATATTGAAATTATATACTTTTCATTGCGTTTTCAGTGTGAATGCAATTTCTCAGAAATAGACTGTTTCAGATCTTATTGATATAGAGGTAGAATTTTGAAAGGTACCGTTCGAAAAGAACAAATAGCACCTTTTTTCTAAACACAATATTAAGATTGCTTTTGTTATTCTTGTTAAAATTTATTTAAATAAAATAAACTGGGATCTTCGGTGGAAATTTTACCTACTTCTCCAATCTTTGGGTTTTGTCAATTTATCAATCTTTTAAAAATTTACATGTATTTTGTATTTTGTGTGTATGTTGAAAATATATGTATTTTGCAATTTGAAATTTTTAATGGAAGAAGTAATTTGTTTTTCGGTGAGTTTCAATCAATGTATGTTGTATTTTGCATCGAAAATATATTTTCGATCTATTTTGCCCAACTCTGGTTACTGATAACTAAATTTCTAGTTTCTTACGGAAAGAAAAAAAAGGCTCCGACCACCCAAATCATGCGCACGAGTTAAGTCAGATTTTGAAGTTTTTCAAAAACTGACTTGACTAACTTCCGAAAAAGTTTGCTCTAGACGTTCTAGAAAGTTCCAAACAAATTTAGACGCACAGTCGTTCACAGTAAGTTTTCTCGAAAGCTATCCGAATGGACCAATTTTTAGTAAATTTTACTCATTGTATCTTGAACGGTATTTAAAGAATTAACGTTTAAAAATGTTGGCCAGTATTTCATTTCGCATTTTTTCATTGTTCCATTGCTTGCAACTTGCTATCAAGTTTAGATATTGTAATACCATTGATGTCATGTTCAATGATCTTTTGCGCTTTTTCTAAATATGGAATTATAATGTTTTTAATTTGTTTAGAAACTTCAGAAATTCGGGATTTACTAAGTGTCTGAACTTTTCGTTCTATCCGTGGTAGTGGGAAAACAATTGGAGATTGACCAGTAGTTTTGTGCTTCTCATGATCTGTTCTGTCCCCCCCTAAGATATTTTACAAGAGTTCTCAATCATCCTGTATATTTTTCAATAAAGTGAGTTGTGCCGTTTTTAACTATTTCCAACGTTTAGTTGTTTTTGTTACATAAAAAGTGCATATTGAAATTCTGACTAGAAATCTAAAAGGATATGGACACATAACACTTAGAGAAAAATCTTAAATGTTACGAGATGTTTCAGAATGATATTTGAAGAAAAGGCCACAAACTCATGCCAAAGAAAAACTTATTCTGTCTTAATTGGCAACCGTTCCGCCTTTTTCAGAACATTTTTTACCACTATTTTCGAACAATTTTATTTTAAATAAAAATTATTGGCAAAATATCTGGTTGTAATGTTAAGTTCTCCGCCGAATCTGCTTGAGTCGGCTCATGCGGCACCCAGCAATTGAACTTGTACATGAAGTTTATGTGATGCATAGCATGGTTAATGCGCATGGCGTTAATGTCTAACTCTTTAGCTAGTTCTCAAGTGGTTAAATACTGATCTTCTTCCACAAGTTTTCGCAGGTGGCTCTCATCAACATCAGTAGGCAGGCCAGAGAGCTCTGCTCCTTGAATGTCATAGACCCTGTTTTTTAACTTTCAGTACCAAACCTTCACTGTGCCATATGATACAACAGCAGAATCTAAATACACACATAATTCTTTGACATTTTGTAGCACTTTTTGCAACAGAAGTGGAAGTAAATGATGGGTCTAATCCAGTAACGTGATAGTTCCATTTCAGACACCTTATACTTAGTGATAACGATATTTTTAAAAACACAGTGTTCTAAAGCAAGTATCTTTAGAACACTGCTTTTCACACTTTCAAATGACAAATATTGTTTGACAAAAAATGAGCAAACACACCAACGTGAACTGTTTGCATACGATATTTGTGGTGGCGGGAAACTTTCGTTACAACCTAATACTACGGAATTCCAATAAGGAATTGTATTGCACGTTTGAAATCATGCAATATTGAAGAAACAAGATCTAAGCAGATTGAAAATCCTACTATACTATATTTATGCTCATCCCTGACTCACTGATTAACTGACTGTGTCACAATTTCTGTTAAATCACTCCAAAACAAAAGTTTAATCTTCATTAATTTAAACAGATTAAAAAGTTATTGTGTAAAAACGTCATAAAATCCACACCGTTTATGCGATCGGCTTGAAATTTTCCATAATTATTTTGAAAAATACAAAAAACAATCTGGGCTATTTTAAAAATCTCAATATTCACCCTTTCCGATACCGACCCACTCGTACGATTTTTTGCTATTTTTAGCTCCATTTTATTTCCGAAAGTAAAAAACGCTTGTCATTTGCGTGACAAAATTAGGTGTCACAAGTAATACTGAATTCACGGTTAGCAGGCTTTGAAAGGAAAATTACAATTCCAATTCGCTTAAACTAATTTTTCGAGATTGCCTAACTTTTTTTTTCACAAATAAAATGATTTTCTACAACAGTTTTAATTGAGAATTTTATTTAGTGACAGGAAAATAAGCAGAACAGGTAATGATATCTATCTGTACATTATTTGTATTTTCAGTTTAGATAAGAATATGACGTGCAAAAGAAAAAAATAGTAATAAATTGCTATAGACATAAAGTTTTTTTTTAATCTCGCTATTCTATTTCTAATTTTCGCTGTTGCTCTTCTAATGCTTCTCAGGAAGCACTCTTTCAGCTGAGGGAAAAAAAAGAAAGACTTGTGATGCGAATTAGTTTTTGAGCGTTCCACCCAAGTTAACATTCATGCTGGTATTTGTTTGCTAGACTAGCATTAAATGCTGTATCCCAGCAAGGAAAAAAAAAGCATGAACTACTATAAATAGTTGCTAGTGCCAGCAGAGTTACTAGCAAGTCATGGTGTGTATTGGGACACTTTTACTGCTTGTCCAGCATACATAATCCAGCTTCTGTTGCTTGAATATTTTGCTGGCCTGGCAGCAATCAAGACCACAATTTGCTTAAACCATTGCCACCATTTGCAATCTAAACGGTGTTCTTAATTAGAATTCGTGACTAATTATACATTATCTAACTGCAGACACACATTAAAACACTTTTTTTAACATTCCCTTTCTTTGCCCGATCTAGAATCGAATCCTCAACCTACGGAGCGGGAGACCGGTGCTCTAGCCACTATACGTTATTCGACTTGTTTGGGGTGTGCTAAAGTTTGAAGTGAAGGTTATTTTAGTCTGAAAATCGGAATTGAATGGAGGAATTGCTTTTCATGAAATTTACAACTGTCTGTATAAATAATTGCAAGAAACAATAATGCGTGCTCTTTTTGAAAATATTTTTATAGTTTTACATTTTTTGTTTGACGTATATAGAACAATTTCAAACTTTAGGAAAATCCAGAAAAATGTCCGTCTGGAACATTTAAAAATATATTAATTAGCAGATTTTAATTAAAGCTGTAACTAATTATACTTAATTTATTTTTACTTTTGTATTTTCTCTCTATTAATAAGACTAAAAATATACAAAATTCAAATAAAGGGTCTTAAAATTGAAGAAAAGTTCAACAAGCATGAAATTGCTCATTAAGATATACCGCGTCGTGATTGAAAGAAGCTTTGTGTATCAAATTAGCTCTTTTTACTGGCACACAGCATGCCACTCTTTACCTAAGCTGCCTACAAAGCATACTAGGGTAGCAAGCATAAAAAAGCGTATCATAGCTCATTAAGGTACCTATCTCCCATGATAGGAGAAAGCTTGTACAGCTAATTAGCATTTCCTGCTGGTATATAGCATTTCACGCTATTTCTGCTTGAGCTAGTTATACAACATATTAAGCTGGCAAGCATAAAAAAGCATATAATAACTTGTTAAGGTACCTACATCCCCATGGTTTGGAAGCAGCTTGTACAGCTATTATCTCTTCTTGCTGGTATACAGCTTTCCAAGCTATTTCTGCTTGAGCTAGCTATGCAGCATATTAAGCTAGCAAGCATAAAAAAGTATATAATAGCTTATTAAGGTACCTACCTCACGATGCTATTAAGAAGCTTGCACAGATAATAAGCAGGAAATGCTTGTATATAGTTTGTCATGCTACTGCTGCAAGCAAGGAGTATAGCATATGATGCTAGCTGGCATTACAAAGCAAATAATATTATGAAAATCCAGCAGGCACAGCAATAACTAGCCTAACTTTGTTGCTGGTACTAGCATGAATTTTGATTTGTTCAGTGCTACCAACTACCCCAACAGTTGGATCTTGTAATTAGTGAAAAGGAATTCCTTGCACCCGTAAAGATATTCCCACAACAGCCACTGCCATTTTAAAAAGAGCAGCTGATTTATTTAATACCTTACTTTGTAGGAGCCTGCTGTTAACTCCAGATAAATTTCTAAACTTTATAAAAAAATAAATTATATGTGTTTTGTGGTGTTTTTAATTTAATTAAGAGGAACTTTCATTTGTAGGTATAAATTTATTCATACACTCAACGCAAATTCTGGTGGTTTGTACATGAACATTATTAAAATGAAGTGTAGATCTTTGAAGGAGTTATTATTCTCTAGAAAACAGCATTTGCAAAAGTTCATTTTAATTCCTTATTTTTTTCATGCAAAAAAGTTTATTAAATCATAAATCTATTATTTCTACCCCAAAATTCAAATGTATGACTAATGCCAATAAATTTCAAATTTTGGATTTTTTTTTTCTTCAAGTCTATTTCTATCACTCTTTGCATTTTTCAGGACCCTGGTGAAAAGTCACACTCGTTTTGCCTGAAAAACATGTACAATTTTAACAACTAAATTTATAAATAAAGAGCATACGTTAGCTCCAGCAGTAATTGACTCTTTAAGAGAACATAAAAATTTACTAGCAATTGCTAATTACTAAAACTATCCTGAAACAATCATTTTGTTCTTAGAACTAGAGAACTTTCAAAATTCGTGTAGGTTATTATTGATGGCAGAATATTGAAAATTTCTTATTTTATATGTTGTCATGATTGCGACACCAGTAATTTACATTCAGAAAAAAGTTTGGTTGCCACTTCGTTCTCCAGCAACTGTCGCCTAAGAAATGAGTTGCAAGGCAAGCTCATTTATATTTTTATGAAAATATACTTGAAAGTAACAGCAAAAATGTTTTATCAAACAATGGGATATTTTCCTCACTCTAAATTATTTTGATAAACCAAAGGAAAATACTAGACAATATTGCAAATTAATAATATTAATAACGATACCATTTTCATATAAGATAAAAAGGTTGAGTGGGATATAGTTTTCTTTGCATTTTGAGTATTAATGCATTTTCTCAGAAATGGACTGTTTCAGAGCTTATTGCTATACAGGCAAAATTTTGAAAGGTACCGTTTTAAAAAAACAAATAGCACCTTTTCCATAACACAAATATTAAGACTGCTTTTGTTATACTCTTTAAAATTTATTTAAATAAAATGAACTGGTATCTTCGGTGAAATTTTAGCTTTTTCTCAATTGAAATCCTCTAAAATTCCACATGCATTTTGTATTTTGTGTGTATTTTGAAAGTGCATGTATTTTGCGATTTGCATTTTTTATTTCTAGAAGTATTTTATATTTTGTATTTTAGTGTGTTTGAATCAATTTATTTTCTATTTTGCCCAACGCTGCTACTGATTACGTATACAACAAAGCAACTACTATTAATACATTTACTGCTAAATGAAATTTCGAGAAAATATTTTGAACAGTTTTTTCACCTTTCTTTTTTATAAATCATCTTTTCTTTTTCTAAAACTGCACAAGTAAAGGAATTTTTTATGTTCTTTATATATAAGTTTTCAGTTTTATAAGTGTTTATTTTCCCTGCAATAATACAAAATTGCCGAACTTTACGATAAAATATTTTATAAAATTGAAATTCTCAAAATTTTGATTAAAACTAAATGAGTGATGGAATATTTTTAACGTCAAAGTGTAATTTAGCATATCTTTTAAAACAAAAATGACCATTTTTATTCGTCTAGACGTGTAACGTTGTTTAACAGTATGATGAAAACTGTTATTTGTGAGCCTCACCAGAAATGTGAAGCAGTTTTTTATTCCAATAAAAACTATAAAACGTCATACAAGTATTGATTCCAGGGATTTAATAGATAAAAGGTCTTAAATAACTCAGACACGATATTTAAAATAGTAGCTGCTGTCGTGAAACAGCTGATGGTTTGTTTTACGAGTGAGAGGAATTCTACTGCATCACTCACCTTCCATCTGTATCATCCACCGGCCCTTCCTTCTGAGGTTTATACTATCATTAAAACACTTAACACCCATAAGTGCCCGGGACTTGACAAAATCAAAATACTCTTTTACATTACTAAACTTGCCAATGACATACTAATCAGGCACCACTTTGAAAAACTCTGGAAGACTGTGATTGTGTGTCCTTTCCCCTAAGTCTGGGAAAGACCTGACAAAACCCACTTCTTATCGGCCTATAAGTCTTCTGAGCTCATTGAGCAAGATTACCGAGAGAATCATACTTAACAGAGTACATGATTTCACTCAAACTAACAACACATTATTACCAGAACAGTTCGACTTCCGGGAAGGCCATAGCTCTATCCACCAACTAGTCAGTGTTGTGGAAACACCCTGACAAGTTGGGCTCACAACGCTATAAAAAACAAACCAAGGTGTGCCCACAATGCTATAAAAAACAAACCACGATCGGCTATTTTACTACTCGACCTTCAGAAAGCATTCGATATGGTCTGGCATACAGGCCTAATCTTCAAGATAATTCAGAATCAACATTCCTGATATTATCATCCACTTAATCTACAGTTACCTTCACGACAGGTGCTTTGCTGTAAGAGTGAATGACACAATCTACGACACTTATCCCATTGAGAGTGGCAACCTTCAGGGCTCGATTCTGGGGCCCACTAACTTCAACTTATACTCAATGACATACCCCGTTCACACAATACCTCAATCGCTCTTTTTGAGAATGATTCCGCAATTATCGGTCATGCTCATCATACCTACACACTGGCCTAAAAAATGCAACACTATATTGACCTGCTTGTCGACTGGATGAGGCGATGGAGAATAAAACTTAATGCCTCAAAATGTCAGGCCCTCATCTCCACACATCGAAGCCCCCCCCCCCCATCTTGCCTCCATATGCTCGATAGCCCTATCGACTGGAGTTCCAGTATTGTCTATCTCGGAGTCAGAATTGATAAAACTCTATCCTGGTACCACCATATTAAAACATCTACTCACAAGATGGAAGCCACCTTTGAAAGAATCAGGCCTCTCTTCTTTAACACTCATATTGGCCATGCCAACAAGACTTTACTTTTCAAAACATCTGTACGACACGCCGCCACTTACGCTGCCCCTGTCTGGGCATGCTCCTCTAAGTCCAACATTGACAAACTCGAATCCAAGCGGAGCGCCATCCTACGGAAAATGCGCAACGGTCACCACTTCCTGTCAAACACAAACATTCGAAACGACCTAAACCACATATAGGAAGACACCGTTCCGCTGGCCGGATGGTTGATCCGTCCCGCGGAAGATATCAAAACCCATATACACAATTCAAAATACCAATTGTACGGCCCGCGACTTTGCTAAATTCCTAAAGTTTGTCCCGCAGCTTTACAAAAGTTGCCCATACCTGATCTAAGCATATCAACGATGCGAAAGCACCTCTATGACATCACGTTCAACTTTTACAACAACTTACACACACTGCCAAACGACATCCTCGCAGAAATCCCGGACTATGACCACCGACCCTACTCACAAGAAAGTACTGAGTACTGCCTTGGCTACCATGGGTCCATGTAACAAGCAGTGCTGTCAGATAGTCGAGCAACCCTTCCGTTGAAGTCCGCTTGTCGGGGGGAGGTAGGTTCGATACCCATATCTGACAACGCCCACCTTTCATCTTAGCATGCACTCTTTTTCCATCACTTAACTAACTTGACTGATCTTTTTGCCCAAACTTACGGGCCTTCTACTACACGATACCAAACGACAACTCTCACATTACACACTGGAGATCAGCCCTTTGCTCAGGTGCTGCCTTAATTTTCCTCTATCAGTCAGTCAGTCAGTCCACCATGGGTATTTCCTTACTTACAAATATTTACCACATGATGCTTACTTCGCACATTGGAAACAAGGTGGTTTACGCTACGGCGCTCTATTATGGCCGTCTCTCAGTCAGTCACTTTGGATTGCTAAATTTTCAGCACTATAAAAGGGTTTTAACACTGCGGAGTATCATTATGGATATTAAATTTTCGGAAGGGCATCTTATACGAAGTCTTTTGATCTGGCAAATTTTGCTATGCTGAAAGTGTTGTCGCAAACCTTAATGCGGATGTGCTTAAACTCAAACACTGGATGCCCGTAGAAAGTCGATAGATGAGTCGATAGATGATTTGAAACAGTAAATGAGTGGGTGTGGGTGAGTTGGTCACTGAGTTGGTGCAGCAACGAATCTTTACTGATTCAGTGTTTCGCTCTGTTTCGGTGATTGTATACTATCCTTGAGATTCGTTAGTTTTTCGAATCTTCTATCGACTCGAAAAACTAACGAATAAGGAAACGAATAACGAATAACGAATAACGAATAACGAAAAACTAACGTCGAAAGGAGCCGAAAAGAGTTGAAAGGATGTTTCATTTAATTGGAGGGGTTTTTTCGAATCTTCTATCGACTCAGAGTCGAAAGGAGTCGAAAAGAGTTGAAAGGATGTTTCATTTAATTGAAGTTTTTTTTTCGAATCTTTGGTGTTTCATTTCTTGGTTGGTGGTCGGATTTTAAAGTTTTATCTGTCTGTGGGTATGGAGTGGGTCGAGCATCGTTTGCTTTTGGCGGGGGGCATAGGCGTTACTTCCTAAGGGCAAGAGGGGTCAATCTCCCCCCCCGAAAAAAAAATTAAGAAAATCCCTCCTTCCAACTTGTCTGACTGATTTAATATTTGTTTAAAATTTAATGAAACATCCCTTTTCTACTTTTAACTTCAATATATGTCCCCCTGCCCCCACCCTCAAAAAAAAAAAAAAAAAAAAAAAAAAAAAAAAAAAAAAAAACGGAACGTTAAGTTTACATGGGATTTTCATGTGAAGGGAAATAGAATGAAATAAAGTTAGGATTGTGCTTGTCACTTTTAATGAAGGATACAGGGGCGGTATTAAGCGCTCTCACAAAAGGACTTTGTAGTAAGCAAAATAACATTTCGCTTTATTGCAGCAGATTTCGTTTTTTTTTTTTTACCTTGTTTTTCGTTTAAGGGGAATGATTTTATTTTCTTTCGTAATTCAGAGAAATACAAAATAGGGCCTAAAGCAGTGGCGTAGTTAGTGTTATTGACAGTGGCATAGCCAGGATTTTATTTCGGGGTGGGCTGGGTATCAAATTTAAAGATAAAGTTCAATTGTAAGCTAAGTAAAGGGTCCCATTTTTTTTTGGGGGGGGCAGCAGCCCCTCAGTAGGACTGGGCCAAAAATCGACATATCGGTTTTATTTCAACATCAAATATCCGATATTCCCATTTTCCTTTCAGTGAAATCTCGAATTCGATAAAGGGCAAAAATACAGGCCGGCCAGGGGCGTAGCCAGAATTTTTTTCTGGGGGGGGGTTATGACTACTGCAACTCATATATATGTATACGTGTGTATGATAATGTAGTGAAGAATATACATTTTGTATGGCAAAAAATTCCTCATGGGGGGTTATGACCCCCCTAACCCCCCCCCTTGGCTACGCCTCTGAGGCCGGCGATAAGAAAATCCTGAGATCAATACCAGCTTGTGATGCTTTTGCTACTGCTTTCTCTCGGAAAGCTTCTTCTTCTCTCATCGCAGAAAAAACAGCTCCATGGTTTATTAGTCTAATTACCATAATTAATTAAAGTATATCTCGGAACCTATCCACCGGAGCGCGTTTTTATTGATTCTCGACCCCCCCTAGACTCAACACCCCACCGATACTTAATTTCGAATATTTCGAATGCTTTGACACCAAACTTAACCTTTTAATCTTACAGGCCCAGGGGGTCATACGAAGCTCCCCTATATTTTCAATTTGGGCATTTTAAACACTAGCCTCCTCCGACGGCATCTCCAAAGTCTGGAAACCATCCCAGAGCCAATTTCTACACGTTTGCAGTCCTTTTAAGCCTCAATCATGGTTAATTAGTCTAATTACCATAATTAATTAACGTATATCTCTGAAACTATCCATCGGAGCGCGTTTTTATTGATTCTCGACCCCCCCTCTGGGACCCCCATCGATACATAAAATTTCGAATACTTTGACACCAAACTTAACCTTTTAATCTTACAGGCCCAGGGGGTCATACGAAGCTCCCCTGTATTTTCATTTCGGGCAGTTTAAACACTAGTTTTACTGGAGCAAGGAGAGAGAGGTGCTAACTGCCCGAGAACTCAGCGGAGAAGAAACCCGACGAATGGGTGAAGGGTGTTTAAATAGTACGGCTTTCGGTGCAGAGAGAGGGAAAAATTCTTTAGTTGTTTTATTGATTCAAGATTCGAATCATCGAAGTAGTGAGTGAGTCGAGATTCGAATCAGTAAAATGAGTCGAACCGCCCATCTCTATTTCAGTGCAAGTAATGCTCAGGAGCAACTTTACTTGAAAAAGTTACACTAAACAGTAAATAATTTCCAGTGAACTTAATTTCCCATTGCGTCCGTTGCAGTGAAATGTGATTGCCAGCCGGAAGGCTGAAAACCGTTATCCAGAAAGTGTTGAATTTGAATGATCTCATTTCGACTCTATTCGGTATCTCTTCCATAAGTGGCGACATCTAAACTTAGCCTAAATCAGTGAGAATGACTCGACGAGACTGTCTCTGTCTCTCCGAGTAAATGTTTAATTAAAACTTTCAAAAGCCTGCGGTCATCAGCGATGATGGAATGTTCGAAATATCAGCAGCTGATAAGTTGATTTGATGAGCAATTACAGATCGAAACTTTTGAATTTCGATTTCGATCAAGCAGTTCAATTTCTTAGCGTAGTGAATATCTCTGAAAAAGAAGCGAAATTCTGATGCTTTTAGAGATGGATTTAGATAATTAATCCCTTTATTTCGATTTTTTTTTCTGGCATTTGGAAAGTTATTTAAGATTCCGTCCACTCTCATGGAAACATGACGCCTAACAGTAAAACAAATTTTTCCTTTCATATTATCAACTATTAAGATATCTAGTGAAATGAAGTAAGTTTATTTGCATTAGGAAAAAGTAATAGGAAATAGTAATTCCTTTTGAAACTATACATTCTAAGCCCAGGGATCTGCATCGGCGACTTTGAGATTTGTGTCTTAATTTTATTGTGAATTGAATAGTTGAGAGTTGAAAGTTGAACTGATTCTCAAATTACCCACCTTCATAGGATTTTGGCAAACAGAGATTGAAACACCTAACTTCAAAATCGTTTCCCGGAGGAACTATGATAGATATTTGATTCAAAACCAAACCACAGAGAAGCTACTAATTAGAATTCCATTACACACTTTCTGCATAATTTTACAGGCAACATCACGGTGACAATTTTCTTTAAAGACTGGGGTTGGTTTTCTGCCGGTAATTCTCGAGGCACACCGACAAAAAAAAAAAAAAAAAAAAAAATAAATCATCCACAATCAGAAAGTATTCAACTACAGTATGTCCAGAAAGTAACACGCTGATTTCAAAGTCAAAAATATCAAACACAAAGATCGATAAAAGAATCCACTAAACGCTATGCTTATTATATACAGGCTGTAAATAAATTATATAGGGTTTCGAATAGGGAATGCAATCCCGCACTGTTTTTCGCTTCGCGGGATTGAGATTTGTTGATCCCGCGGGATCCCACTGTCCCGCCAGATTAATATTTCATTCAACTAAAAATTGATTTCGATAGAGAAAAGTAGGGGAACTTCTTTGTTCTTAGATTGTAAGCTCTATGAAGTTTAACTTTAATAATAATACTTTATCTTATTTGATAATTAATACAATACCTTACATAAATATGAAAATTATAGTCATGATATTAATAATAATACACTGTTATTTCTTAGTTGCTAAAGAAGACAACTTAAAGAGACACTTGTCTTCCTAGTCTTCATCTAATTTTGATGTAGAATGCAAAAGGGCTTAACAAACGATTTTTTTTCTTTGTATGAAACCCAGAAGAAGACATACATTTTTAAGTGGTTAACTGAAGTTCACCTTTTAAAGATATCACTAGCATGGGCGGCCATATGCTTGTTAATGGAGGGTTAGGACAAGTTGAGGGTTCTGTCCCAGAAAGACACAATATTTAGTGTCGAAGCACTTTTGCGTTATACCTGTATGTAAATCATAACAATATGGGAGCTAAAGGGAACTAAGGCGCATACCTGCCAATAGGTATGAACGCCCAAGCTCACTGGTTCTTATTGTTCATCTTATGTAAAAATTTTTGGCCATTTGATGATCGGGAAAGAAGCATGAAATTGTAATAAAAATAATTTATTTTTCAGTTTCAATCCCGCGGGATTACGGTCTTAACCCCGCGGGACCAGTCCCGCAAAAATTTGTGCAGGATCCCGTTCCCTTCGGGATCGGGATTGCATTCCGTAGTTTCGAAGCAGTAGTAACAAAAACCGCTTACAGATGGGGTTGTAATCTCAGGATTTCATAATGACTTGGCTTTAACCCTTTAAGCGGTCAATTTTTTTTACCGAAATGCTTCCAAAAAAGGCATATTATTTGCAGTAGAACAAAATTTTCATAATGAAATATTCCCGCTCTCTTGCTAGGAAGAAAAACCCGGATGAAAAGCATTTCAGTTACATGGACAAGCCACGCGATCTATTGAAAAATATTAATACTAAATAGTCTCTTCACAATAATGAAATATAGTCTCTTCACAATAATGAAATATACAGGCAAATCAGAAGAGGAAGGGAGAAAATATCGATGCCCGTAAGCTATACGGGCAAACCAGTTGAGGCCAATTTTGGGTAGCACGTACACTGTACGGGCAAACCGCTTAAGGGGTTAATATTTTCCCAATTTGACTCCTTGTGACTATTTTCAGTAAGCACATTGAAAGAAACTGTCTACCAGAAAGATCCCAACAGGCTGGATGAGCTTCAATCGTCGATTTGTGTGGCATGGGAATCCATTTTCTTTGAGACATTACGGGCTGTTAAGATAAATTTCATTATTCATTAGCGAGGCCTATGTCAAAAGCAGATAGTGTTGACTGCTCCAGAGAATGAATTCATATTTATACGTAATGATCGTCGGTCGATTTTGGCATGCGGCTCCATCTGCTACACTGGCGTACTAAGGGGTTGTTGGAGGGTTCTAAGAACACGTCCTACATATAGAAAGTATAACAATTCAAACTTTGATGTCATCACAATCGTACTGACAGCTTTATTTTGTTAAAATAAAAATTATTAAAATTTCTGGCAAATTTTACAATTATTAGAAAATACCTTAAATTAAACATTAAAATTAAAACACCTTTCTCATACAAAATTATTCATTGCGATCTATTTCATTATCATATTCTCTATTTAGTTATGGTAAAAATCTGTCATTTGTCGTAAAATTAAATTTTCTTATCTCAAATCATTAAAATGTTGATTAGCATGCGTAAGTCCACCACAAATTTATAAAGAAAACCTAAGTTAAGTAATGAAAGCCGGACAGTCAATCGCTGACTTACACTTATTTCATATAGGAATATTGCACTGCATCACTATCTTGTTCACTACACTCTATGCTTGCGGCACATGCAATTTAAGAGTACATAAAAATTCTTATGTCACACTGGAGGTAAAATGAACTTTGGATATTCCATTAAGCTTATTTTCAGTCAGTCAGGAGATGTTCATTCTAAGCTCTTTTATTAAAGATTTTTTAACATAAAATCCATAAATTTTTAATTTTCTTCTTAAAGAATACGCTTTTTAACATTAATATTACGTCCATAACGCCCACTTCCCTTAAAGGAAATCTGTGTACCAGCTATTGTAACTAGTATTTCGAAACTACTGAATAAATGTTTTACAGTTTACATAATGAACATACCGTTTACTACATTCTCCTATTGACCGTTGTTTTTGAGATATTTAATTTTGAAATCAGGGTGCTATTTGTCGGACACCCTGTATAATGCACAGTAATTACATAGATGAGCGATGGGTGCTACATAATTGAGGTAATGAAGGTTCTGTGTAGCATAGCGTATAAATTGTTAAATTTGGCCAAACTCTGTTCAAGTAGGCGTAAACGTTAATATTACGTTCACACCTTCTTGAGTGTAGATCAACAGAGAAACTTGAAGAAAGAGGTTACATTAACAGTAACCACCTACAAAGTGATATTTTTGGACTGATTTACGCTACGCCACAGAATATACTTATTATTTTAAATATGTACCACTCATCACACTTAATTCAGAAATCGCACTCACACTTAATTAAAAAATGTTGTGATTTTCTTACACAAAAATTACTGTTTAGAAAAAGGGGTTAATTGTATTTCGTGCATAGTGGTAGTTATAACAACAGATTATATCATACCTGATTTCGTCAATTGATTTATTAGATTCACCTCATATTGATTAGTTCTTATTATAAGTCCCAAAAAAGTCACAATAGTTCCAAAAGGATGTTGTGTGGCAATCTGAATACAAATATTTGAAACAAGTAAACTTTAGTTGCCCTATCAATTAGCAATGTTCAGATTTATAAAAATAAAATGACCGCAAAATATAGGGAAGTGTAAGTAACAATCATTTGACTTTCAACCTTTTAACGTAGGATTACGCTTCTCTATAAGGGTCCTATATGAAGAATTTTTTTTTCAACGCCGTCTGAAACTTCAGTGTTACTCCGTTTGAAAACTAATCGTGTGAAGTAATCAGTTGAACCGACACCTCCTAGATATACAATGCCTGAGAACAGAAACATTTACGTCATCACTAGGTGCACTAATGTGTTGTCATCACACATTTATTTTCATTAAGTAAAACTATTCAAATTTTGTGGTGAATTTACTTCCCTATAAAACATTTTAATGATTTAAGATAGAAAATTTAATTTAACGACAATTAGGAAATTTTAACTATCACTAAATATACAATATGATATAGAAAAAAAATCATAATAAATTACTTTTTATCAGAAAGGTATTTTAATTTTTATCTTCAACGTAAGATATTTCTAAACTTCGCATCATTCACCAGAAATTTTAAGTAGTTTTACTTTGTGAAACTGAAGCTAAGGTGACGTCATCTCAGAAGACCTAGTGATGACAAAAAAAGCTTCTGCTCTCAGGCCTTCTCTGTCTAGGAGGTGTTGGTTAATCCGACTGAACTACTCAGGGTTTCTTTTGCGGCAGTTAGAAAAGTCCCATGGACAGGGGGCTGATTTCAGTGCAGATCAGTTGATAGATAAAGGCAGATTATTGTAAGTCAGGGTAGTAAACAGAAGGCGCCGCCTAGGTCAACAACTCTTAAATATAGAAAGCCTTACCACAGCTACGTCACCGAGCTTTGTCGTCATCATTTGGCCTACATTTAAAAGTTTGATTGTGATAAAATAAATAAATTAAAAATTTCTGGTGCATTTACCCATGATTGGCAATATTTTAATAACTTGAGATAAAAAAATATAATTTTACGACAAGTGGGAGTTTTTAACCATAACTAATTAGATAATGTGATAAGGAAATAGATCATACTGAATAATTTTGTATGAGAAAGATATTTTAATTTTAATGTTTAATATGAGATATTTTCTAATATTTGTAGTATTTACCAGAAATTTTTAATTTATTTATTTTATCACAATCAAACTTTTATATGTAGGCCAAATGATGACGTCAAAGCTAGGTGACATAGCTGTGGTAAGGCTTTCTATATCTAGGAGGTGTTGCCTAGGGTCGTTTCCTATTGACTGGATCAGAGAAGTCATGATCACAGTCGCTCGTCAGGTTTTGCAGATTGTCCGAAAGCATCACAGGGTAGAACATAGAGACTGCGCATTTAAACACTGAGCAAGCACTATTAAATGAACTCTATTATCAAACTGCGTGCAATACATATAAGTTTAAGTTAAGAGTAAACCTATTTGAAAATTGTGGTGAAAAATCTTCGGAAAAAGCATAAAAGTTTGCAGTTAAGCATTATGCTGTGTTGATAAACATATCCTGAAATTAAAAGTGTTATAATCATTATTTTGCCGACCGAGTTGTATGGTGGGTAAAACACCGTCCTCCGGTTTCGGGTTCGACTCCCGGCGGACAGGGTTCGATCCCCGACAGGGCGTGGCTGTCATGTTTGTCCCTTCATAGGGGGCAACGTTGGTCCACCTACTAGGTGCCCCCATAATAAAGAGATCAACAATTCCGGACTGTTGTGGCAAAAGCCTTCAGTGCAGAGGCCTGCCATTAGAAAATAAAAACATTATCATCATTTTTCAACAAGCCTTATAACTAATGCAACGATAGGTGGAACTATTTAAGAATATTCCACGGTAGTTTCAACAGAAGAAACCACCTAAACTTTTTTTCTTTCTGTTTGATGCATGAAATTCTGACGAAAGCTAAGTGCCCTTCGTCCAGACGAATCAAGATGCGGTTAACATTTTATTTCACCTCAGTTTTAAATCGAGAAATAAAATGTTACTTTTGTTGTCAATAATTTCGATAGCTGCTATAAAATTCAAGTGCTTGCTTAGAAGCATGATCTTCCTGGAAAGAATAAAGTGAAACTTCTATGAGCGACCACCGCCATTAAGCAACCCCTTCTTCCAACGACCAATTTTTTAAAGCATCGACTTTTTACCCTATCTACTTAAAAGGTTCTATAGAAAAGACCACACAACCCTCTATAAGCGACCGGTCCCCCTTTTCTGTCAGAAAATTTTGTTATATTTTTTCGGAAATAAAGTAAATAAATAACATTTTTCATACCAGTCGCTTTACGGGAAATCGACAGCAGATGCGAGTTCACGTACACATCGCGTACAAATCCTTGGGTTAGAAAAGACATATTTCAGAATAGTGATGTTTTACTCGGGGAGCAACGCACTGATGTAATGGAGTCACACGAAAAAGAATGTGAGAGAGGAGGTTAACGATTACTTTTGCTTGTGGGACACTAAAAAAGCAAATCTTGAAGCAAATAGATTTTATTATGGCAAATTCAGTATGCATGAAGAGTATATGGATACATGCTTTTTTGTCAGATGTAAGAAATAAAGTATAGAGAAAAGTACTCTGGGAAAGAGAAAATTGAATGAAACAATCAGAAATTTCTAAATAAATTATTAAATTTTGAATTGTAAAAATATGTTCGTATAATTATCTAAGTGTTAGTGTACAGTTTCATAGGTAACAAAACAAAAAATTTTTAGCGAATTTTCCTTGACTATCAAATGTTTTAACTTCTTTGAGCGAACAACTATCTTAACGACCTATTTTTTGGGGAACGGAGGTGGTCGCTCTCGAGAAGCTTCACTGCATTGTTTGACGTCAAAACAATTACGTAATGAGGATATAGCTAATTTAAATTACTTCATATGGCGTTATGATTTAATGGCAACTGCGAAGCTTTCAAGCGCAGTTCTCATAAATTTTGCAGAATGCATTAAGGCGACAGCTTGACTCCAAAGCTTCGCTGAATGATTTTCCTTGGCTTTCTCAGAGATGATATATGATTTCCAGCCAGCAGGTCACACGTCAGATGTTTAGAGAGTGCGGAATCTGAAACATCTCACCTCGACTCGATTCCTTATGTATTTCATATCTCCCAACATTTCAATGCAGTCCAGGGATATGAGAATGACTAAGCGGAAAGCTAACTCTTCGAGTAAATACTTAATTAGATTTTAAAGGCTCCAGGCATGAAAGATGATAAGATGTGACACAATCGCCGCATTAAGCATCGTCAACACCTCCTGAATTATACTTAAGCTTGACGCCACTAAAATTACAACTTGCCATATATTTATTTTTATAAAATGAAACTATTTAAAATTTCTGGTATGTACTACAAATTTTAGGAAATATCTTATATTAATCATTAATATTAAAATACCTTTCTTATAAAAAATTATTCATTATGATGTATTTATTTATCACATTATCAAATTAGTTATGGTTATTTTGGACACAGTTAAAACTGCCAGTTGTCATAAAATTATTTTTTTTTCTCATTTTAAAATGTAGTTATGCGTGAGTAAATTCACCAGAAATGTTGTCTTTCTTCATCTAGAAAGCGTTGGCAGTGCAGTGGAAGCACTAGCACAATATTTAACTAATATCACAGTCATAACACATACTTGGAATAATTACCAGCGTTAATGAACATTACCTAAAAAGAAAGTTTTAAGTGTAAAAATTAAGGATTTTGTAACGTAGTGGTGATTATCACCGTAGATGTGGAGAGAATATTCTCCTTCTTGGTTTCAAGGGAACTCACCTGTTGGCGGGGGGGGGGAAGAGAGTGAGAGTTTAGAAAAAAATGAAAGGGAATTCGCTTTTGGGCACAGATTTTTTACACACGGAGCTGGTTGTTGGAACTGATCCGTGCAGAGAAATTGCTATCATGTAGATGTTCGGAAAATGAATTGTACAAATTTATTGTAAACAAAATTAAATTTGATAAGAAGCCTTAGAGAGATCATGCTACCACGATGGCACGACGTCACAGCTTTCTTGTAGAAAAGCAATCGTCATCACAAAACTTTTGTACAGCTTTAGAAACAAAGTAGTGGTGCTAAGCACTCGAAAAAAAACAATAATGCTTCTTCACCAAATGCACTAATACTCTCGGCAAATCTGTGTGTCGAATTCAACTTTCAGAAAAAACGCTTAAGCACAAAAACTGATTTCAAAAATGGGAAGAGGTGTTACCTGTTAAGGGAAGTACAACAAAATTCGCGGCTGACGAGAAAGACAGGGTGTGGTGCTGAAATTCGGGCACACCCTTTTGCCAACTAAGAATAATGTAACCTAGTGATTGTGGCCATCGCACTGTGGCTATCTCGGATTAAGATGGCCACACCATCTAGGTCACATGACCCTTAGATGGCGAAAGGGTGTGGCCAAAATGTCAGGACCGCAATCTGTCTCTCTCGTCAGCCACGGCCAAATTCTGTATGTTATCTTTAACATTTTATTTTTTTACTGAGTGTTTCGTAAACCCTATAGGTTCATCCTTTGTTACAGTTTACACTACAACTTGTAGATACATTCTAAATTCTTTAGAATATCTTGCGCGATTGAATTATTAGAAAAACTGCTTAAAAGTTTCTTAATTTCCAAAAAGAATAGCTTTAAAACTAAATATTCTATTAAATTTTTCCGTAGGACTTTTTCTTCAAAATCAATTTGTAAATTAATGTTACTTTTCTACATTTATTTACCGTGTCACGCAATTATTGTCACTTTGATATTTATCATAGAATTGTAATTTTGTCTGAAATTTCAGGTCTTTGTTCTTGAAAATTACCAAAAATTTTATTACAATTTATAAGTACTTGTTAAGTACTGTTTGTTGAAATTGTTCCTAAAGAGCCTAAAAGCTTTGTCTCGCCTCGCAAAGTCCCTATATCGTAATGTTAAAAAGTCTGTCTCGTCTCGCAAAAAAGCTGTAAATCTTTGTCTCGTCTCGCAAAATATCGTCTCGCGTCCATCCCTAACGGCAAGATTTCGGCATCCCTTCCTTTAGAAGAAATGGCCAACAGATTGATGAACAGTTTTTACCAATCTCGGTAATGTTCCAAACGAACTATTGGCCGAGCTGCCAGATTTTCATTTCCGGAAAGAAATAACTGTAAAAGGCCCAAGGCGGTCTTAGATACCGAATAGGAACTTTAAGTACATTCATTATTTTATTTACACTTTGTTCTTGTATATTTTGTTTCCAAAATTTCTTCACTTCTTATTATTTATATCGTTATCTAATGTTTATCTGTATACATATATCGCTCTTTTCTTATTTACATTGTATAAAAAAATTGTTTTTCGTGACTGGACCAAGCCTCACAGGGAGGACCCATTTATTTGATGTTTAAAACGAAAAAAGGATTGTAAATTAAGAAACTGGAAATGTAGCCTTAAAAGGCCTAAGCGTTCCATATAATAAAATTTTGTCATGTCGTGGGATGTGTTGAAGTTGTTGAATAGGTTCCATAAAAATTTTCAACTACGCGCTTCCGTTGTTGAGAAGACAATAATACGTGCACGGACTTCCTGCCTATCGGCGGATAGTTGTCAACCTTCCCGATTTCTTCAGGGGATTTTTCATCCCAATATTTAGACAGTTATATTTTAAAATTCAAGTTGGCGTTATTTCAAGTATAAATTTTGGGGTTAAAATTAGTTGTAAAAAATTTCCCAAAGGAATCGGGAAGGTTGTTAGTAATGTATCAGGCTCATTGAATGAGCAGTCGGCATCGCTGATGACAGATTTCGGCATTTCGTCAATGACCGCAGACAGATCTATCCTTGCTTTCAGATTGAAATAAAATGGGGAAAGATGACCCACTGCTTTTGAAAACTGTGACCGAACTTCTCATCTGAAAAACCAATTTAAATAAAGCTATTTGGAGCACGAGTAATAATTTATTTGAACGTAATTACGTGAATAACCTGCTGAATAGTGACACTGATCAAGAATCCTTCGAAAATATACGTTTGTATTTGTCTGCTTTCGATACTGTGTAAAAACCTAATAACACCATTGAACCCAAGTAAAATCTTTGCAATCGCATCTTTGAAAATAAATAAAATAAAATAAAATAAAATGCTCAGCGGAATAGATAATTGTTCTACGCACAGAGATCAGCACGGCGCATGTTGTTGGGCCCTAGAAGACCTCTAAACAACTAATTGTACAAGGCAATGAAGAGGGAATTGTCATTCAATAAGGATTTAAATTAGTCAACAGACTTCTTTTAACTCAATATTATATTCTTGTTTTTGCCGCCCAGGTAGTGTAGTATCTTAAGAATCATTCTATCGAGCCATGTGTCCGGGTTCGATTCCGGGCTTGGGCTTGGGGGTTACATCGTCTGTTCCTCCATAGGTGGTAATTCTGGACGCCCATTGGCTGCTCCCATAATAAAATGACCAATGATTCGGGCGTTAGTAATGGCAAAAGCTTCTGGAACGTGCCCGCCCATTGGAGAAAAAAATATTCTCACCTTTTTTAAGACTTCGAGGTTTGTTTGCCAGGAGGGAGTGTCTCAGGTTCTTGAATTTGTCGTTTAGAGCTATGTACAGCCTTCCTAAAATTCCTGCGCAATTTCGATCCTTACAAAAGGGGGAATTTTAAGTAGTGGCATCGCTCGGAGACTGCAAGCGACTGTCCTAAGAATCGTCGGACTGTCCTAAGAATCGTGCACTTAGACTTCAAATCGCACTTAGGAATCGAATCCACAATTTTCCGGTTGCGAGTCCAACGCTTTAACCACTATCCTATCGCGACCCCACACTCGAAGTTTTATAAAAATAAATAAAGAATAATTTATTTTGAAAGTACTAAGAGTCCAAATCATATGCCGTGGCACCTGTTCTTCATTTCTTTTATGCTTGCTTACGTCTAAAAATATCTCTAGTAGCAATGGTATAGCCAGGATTTTATTCCGGGGGGGGGGTTGTGTATCAAATGACAGCTAAATTTCTATTGTAAGCTAAATATCAAATTGTAAGCTTAGCTAAGGGTAATTTTGTAGGGTAGCGGCAGCATCCTTAGCTTCCCCCTGAATACAAATGAAAATGACCCACCTACAATAACCCTTATAATGCTTAGCAGTGGCGGCTCGTGACATGCTTCAGTGGTGGGGCCCTAAAAAAATAGTGCCAGTTCAAATCGGGAAAATACATATACATATAGAGCTGTGGCGGCTCGTTTACCCATTTCAGTGGAGGGGGGCGCTTTTTTTTTAAGCTCGAAAACGTAAAACAAATGAATCGCTTTTGTATCCTTGAAAACATTGTGAATACATAAAAACTTTTGAATAACAAGTTATGAAAGGCGCATTGATTTCTCCTTTAAGTTTTCATTTAAAGACAGCAGATTTATTTTGCACCAAAAAACCTTTTCCTCCATTTTTCTTTCTCAAATAGGTGCAATATCAAAATTTAATACAATATCAAAAAGGTATGATTTTCTTGAATACAATATTAAATTTAACAATTGCATGTGTACATGTTGAAAAACGAATTGGTCCATAATGTTTCACTTCTAAATAGCAATTAATAAAAACGAAAAAACAGAATTTTTTGCTTCACTTACTGAAAGCCATGGTGCTTTACTGTACCATTCTAGTTGAAATGATCGTGTCCGTTTGCCATCATTTTTTTTTTTTGTCCAAGAACAAAATTTTTGGTTGATAGGGTCCCAAGCATTTTATTTCAAGATTTTGTGCTATGCTTAATTTGCTGAAAGGTACTTGTAATAAACTGTCTACAGAATTCGTAGTCGTTAAATATATTTATAATTTGACAAAATATTTTTATTTCCGACCCTTTCTCACTCAATTAATACTTTCACTATATTTGAATCCTAAAAAAATAGTATAATCAAGTCTGTTTTACATGAGATAAATAAAAACTTCTAAATCTTAAGGATGATCAGCAATAAGAACAAAAATCACAATCAGCACCTTTTTCTTCGACCAAAAGAACAAAATTCGCCAAATACAGCTGTTTCCATGGAAACACTTTTATTTCTCCAGTCGGGCCAATGCTAAGGGGCCCTAAATTGATGCTAAATTAACTGTGCTTTCGCATTCATTTTAGTGATAACCAGCCAAATATGGTCACCTTTTGAGAAATGATCAATGGTACTAACACTACTCTGCTGTGCTTGGCGCAAATATATTAGGGCTTCATTTCTCGGGCCCCAGAGTGCTTCAATGGGAAATACATTGGAGATGCCGCGGAGCGGCCGTCGGATTTGAATGATGGCCCGCTTTACATAATTGGATTAAGGGACAAAGCTGGTGTAAAAAAATGCTCCTTTAAATATTCCTTTTATCCATCTTAAATCAAAATAGAATAAAATATATGCAGACACCTTTATTAAAGTAAACTGATTTAAAAGAATACAAATTCTGCATTATAATTAAAAAAGCTTTTGAAATATCAGGTGGGGCCAGGCCCCTCTGGCCCCTAATGACGAGCCGCCACTGATGCTTAGTTAAACTCTTAAATCTTTCGGGCATGAAAATTGATGAAGTAGGGTAAGTTGGGGGAACAATAAAATACGGGGTACAATGAAAAAGTGTATCTAAAATCAATAGAGCCAAAATCAATTTCGTCACGGAAAGCTGAAACTCACACACCTATTATACAAATATATGTTCCAGTTACTGATGTTATTTGGAGACAATTGCATTTTTAAAATAAGCGATATAAAAAAAAAAATAGTGGATTTTCAGCACAGAAAATAAATTTCGTTCCTAAAAGTAATTTTATTTTACCTCCTTGTTTTCATATGCATAACTATTTATTTTTCAAATTTTGTGATCATTGTGGTGTGGTCGTCATACTCCCAAACGCAGAATTAAATAAAAATAAATATTAGGAGTTAGTAAACATTCAATTAGTTTGTAGCCTCGATTTGGGGTACAATGAAACATGTTTCATTGTAACCCGGGTGAATGCATTCACTTAAGATAAAGATATTGCTGTTAAATATTTAGATTGAGATGTCCATAGAGTGTATAAAGCTAACAAGGAATTGTTTTTAAATCGTACTCTATCTTCTTCAGTCTCTGAAGATGGCGACAATCCAGATTGTTTTTCAACTAACAATCGAAACAGTACAAATTATGAGCTATTCTCAAATGAATGTATGACACAAGCAATATCGCTCTAAATCAGAGTTTTTTAAACTGTGGGTCGTGACCTCAATTGGAGTCGGGGGACCTCCGGCGGGGGATCGCGAACATTTTAAGCAGTTTTGGCATTTCTTTAACTTATAGTAATTTTTCGACATTTTTGTCTTTAATAACATTTTTGTCTTTAACCCCCATAAAATAAGCGTGGATCAAATTTTTTTTTACCTATCATCAATACGCACCTAATAAAATGCCAAAAATATAATTTATAATAAAGCTGTTTAATAATTGTGGTGGGAAATTCCCAAAACATTCGAGATGTTGGTCCCTCTGATATAATTAAGAATAAATAGGCACACTCTTCCGATTGATACTTAATACTCAAATGTACGCTGTTAGAAATAAGTGAGTTTTCTTAAGTATTTACCCAAATAATTCAATTTGTTTTTATGTGTATTTTATTTTAGATTTTGTTACTTATTCAAAATTTTCACATCCTTCTGTGTCGTAAAATTAAAAATTAACTTAATGGCCTAAAACTGCAATAGTACAGGGTGGTTACAATTAAAGTACCACTTTAAAACGATCAGAAAAGGAAAACTACGGAACAAATGTTATCAAACATGGTAATTGTGTAAAGTTGGTCAGGGGATTTATTATCGGCGAAAAAAAAGCTAAAAAATTCAACACCAGGGGCAAGGACGTATTTGGGGGAGGATTCCGAAACCTCCCCCCCCCCCGCACGAAATTTTAATATTTTTGTTACTAAAATGATAATGATATACTATCCTTATCCTACACCCTGTATATTATAGTATAAATGAAGAAACTGACAGTGTTACTCACACGTGTAAAGGATTTACACAATTTTAATGGAGTCCCACAAAATTTTTGCAAATATTATGGGGTCCTCACATCAAAAACTTTAACAAGCCCTGCTCTAAATGTTTATGTTTTAATCTAGGAAGGTGAACTTAAACTAAAGAAATGTACTCTGCTGGGAATTTAATAAACTTAAATCAAATGGAATGCGAAGTTCTCTAAGTCAAATGACTATATCCGAGGATCAAATTTGTGCGTTTTTAGGAAACATACATTTTTCAAAAACTCATTGTATCAAAACTAACGCCTACTGTTCCTTCAAGTGATACAGAAAAGTAAGCAGAAATGCTAATTTTTGAATTCGATTTAAGTAAATTTAATATAAAACAGAGAACTACATTCTAACCTCTAATAAAAGTATTACGTTTTCATCTCAAGATGTAACAGTTTAATTAAATTGGTTTTTTGAATTTAAATTTCATATTTATATCTAACTAATGTGTATTATCAATATACATAAAAGCATAAATGCTGAAATTCGATTTTTGAGTCATATTATTTGAGTGTTTGTGATGCATTACTAAGAGTTTCATTGAACCCTGGTATTTGGGGTACAAGACTGACAGGCATTGGGATTAAACTGATAGACATTTACCTTTTGTAAATTTTTAAATATGAGAAAGCTATTTACAAACTCATAAAAATTCATTTAGATGGGAAAAAGAGTAGGTTAAAAGTGTCCATTAATTTTATTTTTGTACATGCAAATTTGTGAAAAATAAATTAGTAAATTTTGTTTTATTGTACCCCAACGTCCCCTACTTGTAGCAATATAAACGAATTAGCGATTGCTTAAAGTAATTTCAAAACAATTGAGTTGCTTAGCGAACTCGATCCAGCCGTTTACAATATTTCTTATCAAACATGTGGAGTAAACCTGTAATTTTATAACGTAGCATTAATCATAAATTTTGTGTGCAGTCTAATCTTCCGTATCAAACCGAAGTATGAATTTGCTTCTTTAATTTGTGAACATGGTTTAGATGTAAAGCTTATGGTAAAGCATGTAGTTTTAAAACTATGGCTGTTCTAAGCTAACTGAATGATAAATTTGCAGTAACAAGAACTGTAATTATTCTCCAAATTATGACATCGTATTACATAAAAGGCTGAAACAATAACCCACAATTTTCAGCTTATATTTTGTGCCCTTCGCTTCTGTACTGGTTCCGTTTCAAGGCTACCTGACTTCGCAGTCAGGTTCTTTATATTTTGAGATTACCAATGCCTCCTCTCTTTGGAACAGCATTTTAAATTTTTAAATAAAATATTTTCTGATTAAATATCTGCTGGTTAAGCTTTTTAAGGGGCCAGTTAATATTTTCAAAAATATGGTATAAAAGATGAACTGAATACAGTTCAATGTTTAACTAAAACTGCATTTTGAAAAGATAAATCTTTGAAAACTGCACATTTACATAAAAATTAAGAAAATAAAACAATAATTGATTTTTTAAAAATCTGTACTACTTTTTTAAAAAATAGAGATGTTTGTTCAATTTTTTTTATGAAGATTTTCAAATATATGGTACATAAGACTGTGCATGGATTTTTAGATAGATCTAATATTAGGTCTAATATAGTTTTTCTGCTGATGTACATATATAGTGTAAAACAATAAAAAGCAACAAATCTTCATATGATTTCTGTAAAATAAAAAGAAAAAATTTGAGGGCTAATTCGATGCAGATTTTATCAGTATATAATAAAGAATATGCAAAAAAACTTTTAAATATCTATCTCAAGTACATAAAAGCCTTAGCATTTGTAAAACATGAAATTGAAGAAAATGTGAACACGGAGAAAAGCCTTTTAAAGAGTTTCTTTGCTAATGAAATTGTACAGATAGTGTTAAAGTAATTTACAGTATCTCTAAAAGTAAAACTATTGAAAATTTCTGGTAAATGATACAAATTTTAGACGATATCTTAAGTTGAAAATAAAAATTAAAATACCTTTCTGATAAAAAATAATTAATGTGATCTATTCCTATATCATATTACATAAATCACAAACTTCGATAGTTTTACTTTGTGAAAAAACATGTGTGATGACGTCACTTCAGTGGACTAGTGGCGACCTAAAATTTCTTGTTCTCAGGCATTGTATATCTAGGAGTTTTTGCTTGAGGTCACTAGAAGTGGTGTCTTAAAAGGGAGCGTCAAATGGTTCTTCTGACATGCTAAACGGCCTCTCGATGACTTTCGAAGTTAGTACTGTCGATAACCAGCAACTAGCTTTGCCCAATCGACAGCTAATCATCGACTTGTCGGAACAACCGGGGAAGATCGGATCTCCAGGTTCTGTCTCGAAAACAAGACTCCATGTGACTCCGAAAACAAGGCACGGGCACAGGCAGCTGTCGTCAAAAAAAGGTCTCTGGATCTGTGGCACGTGATCAACGTTTTGATCGTCCGCCATCTTGCTGGTAGTTAAGTCGAGCGATGACAACGGCTGCCCTTTTTTGCAGCATTGGGCAATCTATTCTGCTGTTTCTCGCATTCTTCCATTTTTAGCAGATGTCAGTGCTGTTAAAAATAATCGTGACAACTTTTTTACGGGAAATGACGTGCTAAAAAGTAAAGCATTCTCGTGGAGCTATGTCACCCGCAACTATTTTTATAGAAATGTAATCTATTCTTCGTGGCTGGCAACAGTCAAAACGTCAGCGTTTGGTGTTCCCAGAGCGGGAACGCTGCGCGTTAAAGATTTAAGGAAGTTTCCGTTATTCTTATAATGCAGCTGAAGCTCAAATAGATTTTCTTTTTTTTTTAAATATTTCTTTTCAAATTTAAATTTTGTGGGAGGGGGGGGCAAGGGGGAGGAACCACCAACCTGCCCCGTCCCAACCCCAGTATAAGAAATTTGAAGTAAATTATGCGATTAGTTCAAGAATTGTTCAAAATTTCCCTAAGATTATGCAAAGGCACTTCTAAATTACGGAAATATTTATAGGAATTTAGGTAAAGTGTAAAGCACTGGGACACCTGTAAGGCCCGATGACTATAGAGCTGTAGTTTCGGATAAAAAATGTTTTTCGGTTTCCCATCGGCGAAATTGTTCGTCTAGATCACCTCTATGTATGAATAAAAATTCATCTATTGGAGAAAATCAAAAAGTGCTCTTGCCGATGTCTTAATTCGATGAGTCGGTGAGTTAACGATGAGTGGATGAACGCCCATGCAGAAAACGAGCAGTCAATGCTACTAGGTTCCAGTTCTGCGTCTATGGTTTTAGTTATCAGTCGATCTCCATTGAAGTTCTGAAGCCTGTGTGTTAACGATGAGTGGATGAACGCCCATGCAGAAAACGAGCAGTCAATGCTACTAGGGTCCAGTTCTGTGTCTAACTATGGTTTTAGTTATCAGTCTATCTCCATTGAAGTTCTGAAGCCTGTGTGTGCTTAATTGGAACAAACTGGCCCCTAAATTTCGTATTTGGCCCAGGCTTTTGCATCCGAAAGGGTGGTCTTTGGTACTCTTGTTGGTCGTATTATTTTGTCACAGAAAAGGAATGCCATTGACCAAAAGGTTGCATTTCTGCCTGTTGGTACGCAGAAGCCATTCTATTTCCCCTCCTACCACCCAACGAAAATCCAATGAAGGCATTATCTTATTCGTCACCAGGGGACGCCCTCTCTAGGTGTTTCTGCAGACTGCTCCGAGAGGAAGTCTGTGTTATTCAGGTCATACAATGTGGTGGGACTAGGTGTTTCTACAGACTGCTCCGAGAGGAAGGCTGTGTTATTCAATCTCATACAATGTGATGGGACTAGACGTCTGCGCCGCACTGAAATTCGCGCGGCGGCGTAACGTCCTCAGAAACCCGGCGGCTGCGACGTGCAAAAATTTTTGAAAAAGAGGATAATGAAAATGGGCGTATGCGTACAAACACACACACACATACACCTATGGCTATGTATAAATTGACTATGACTTTAAGACTATGAAAACTAGACTTGAGTATGATTTTCTGTTGTTGTGGGATTACGGCTAATTAGCTACATGTGGGCTCTAGGCCGAGGTGGGGAGTTCTCTCCGCGGGGTCTTTCTAAGGGGTTCTAACAAGCATTTCGGAGGAAACGACTGAAAACTCCGAGCAGTTAGGTCGACAGACGCGACCTGGGTTTGAACTAGGCACTTTCCGTCTCCCAGTTCAGAGCACTATGCGCTCGTCCAGTAGTGGGGTTCCAGAGTGTAAGCCTGCCGTTTCGGTGTACATTTAAAACATTTCTACTGCAAAACTGAAACAATAGATTTTATCAAAATCGGATAAGTTTATATTGCTCTTATAGCACATTCACTATGCATTTAGCTGGCAGTGTACATTTGATACATTTGCTTTTAAGCGTATTTTCCCCCTCCATAACCTTCTCATGAACCAATCCAAACCTATATTGTTCTTTTGAGGTATGAAGCAATGTTTAAGCAGTTTTTAAAGCAATCAAATTACGCAATTGACTCAAAAAACTTAAATGGTATCTTTACAAGTTACCAGTTTTAACCTTTTACAGACTGAATTCAGATCCAGCCATATTTTGAATTCGTTTTCTGCATATTCTGCCGTCTAATGCGTTAATTAAAGGATATTTAGTCATTTAAACGGGGAAAAATTGTATACAATTTTCCCTGTGTTCGCAGTTGTGAGCATTGGTCATTTCGGATTAATGACTTCTGACAAACATTGGTTTCAAAAACGGAATATAGCATAGCTGCCAACCGTTCCGTTTTTATCGGAACATTTTCCACCATCAGGAGTAGTATCTTGTGATTTTATCGGTTGTCCATTGGGCAATCACTGAAATTATTTCGGTTGCCCGCAAATAAAGTTTCTTGAGCATAAAATTTTTGCTACACATTTTTTTTTAAGAATACGCGGCCGTTACAATGAAAAAGTTGACAAACGTTTATTTATAAAATTGCCATTACAATTCAGAAGTGAAAGCAGAAATAGAAAGAAGTTCAGAATTAAAATAGGAATAGGAAACTGCATTTTCAAGCTAAGGAATAAATATATATTAATGTTTTTCTTGGTTACCCGAGGGTCAAAGGAATTTTTGTTTTACCACAGCCTTCTAGAAACACTGCCTGCCATCTTTACAACGGAAAGAGAGAGGTTAAACGCTAGGTGAAGCTACACTACGTTGTCGATTTAATAGGAAGCAGGGCCGCTTAAAATTAATATTTTTTATAACAAGAACTATTAACAAATATTGGTATTAGAATGTAAAATTGGTAAAAACTGTATAATAACACACATTGCACACTCCTCTAGATCGTTTAAAAACATTTAAAACAAACAAAGACTGTATTTTGAAAATAGTCTGTTTTCAATTCAAGCCCTCTACACTTAAAAAAAAATGAAATATATGTTCATAAAATAATTTCTCCAATTAAAAAGGTTAAAAGATATAGTTGCAGAACTTTGTTTTTAAGTCTTTATAAATTTTAAAAAAGAAAACAGAGCTACTAAATTTAGCTAAAACCCATTATAAATTAACAGTTGAATACATCAGATTATTTTATACTTTACCATAAAAATATGGACATTAGCATTTCCAATATATGTTGTTTAAAAAGAAATCATAGTTTAAGTTTTTCATGCAACTTTATCATGAGTTCTAAATTTAGTAGATTTGGTTTTTCATTTGAAATGTTATATATATGTGTGCGTTATTATACAAAGTTTTTGTCAATTTTACATTCCAACAACAGTATTTTTTAAGAGCTCTTGTTATTAAAAATATTTATATTAATCGTTCATAACTTCGGATAGATAGGTAACGTAAATAGTTCCAGTTCACACATCAACTCTGCGGTTTTACTCGCCTATTTAAAAATCTGATATTCCCCGGAAACAGAAAATTTCGATTGCTGCTTACTACTAGTTTTCCCTGGCTACTTTGTTAAAAATTTGTTCATATTTTTAATTTGATATAAAATTGTTCAGAAATAGTGGTGGAAAATGTTCTGATAAAAACGGAACGGTTGGTAGCTATGGTATTGTGATGGGTAGCTTCAACCTGTGCTCGCCAATCTTTTAATCGCCACTATCCGGTGAACGTTTGATAATTTTACCGCAGCCCGCTGAGGGTGGGAGGGAAAGGGCGTAAATAAGGGCGTATTATAAATTTAACTCAGAAAAAATATTATTTTGATATAAATAGTGTCATCGCATCTTGTTGCTGTATATTTTTACCTTTTAATAAGGTATTTGCACAAAGATTGAACCGCAAATGTTCAGTAAACATGCTTTCACTAAATAATTGATTAACTTTTTTTTTTTTCTAAATCATGTATCAACAAAGTGCAAAACATATTAAAAGTAACAAAAAAATTTTGCAAGTTTTACTAAACAAAATACTAAAAGGAATAACTGACACTAATAGTCAATAACATACTTGTAAAAATCTCTACGATTAAGCGAAATGCATTTTAGAAAATAAACATTATCAAGACATCATATTCAAATATTTACAAATACACTGAAAAAAGTCTAACATAACTATCAAATAATAGATAATATACTTGCGTATACTACAAAATATTTAAAAAGAAATGCACTTACTTCATAACTTGAAAGATCGATATAATACATCATCAGTGTATTTTCATAACGTGAACTATTTTAAATTAGGCTTGGTATAAGCGATCTAAAAAAATGCATCCTACCACCACCACCACAGATAGAGTGAGAACAATTTTTTCATATAAAAATACCTTGTCAAACCAGTTCTGTTAAACTTAATCTTGAAGCTTTGACCTTGAACCGGCATAACCTTGAAACGACCTCTTTGATGGTCACATGATTTTTTTGTAACCAGTGGGAAGACATTATTTCATCTATGTTAGATAAAGTGGCTGAATGCGAGGCTCACATTATGCTGTGAGTACCTTCACTTTAGACGTGTGTTTCTAGTTTTATACTTTAATTGATTTTTTTCACCGTGTTTTAAAAAATGTCTTTGCTTGAATTGGTCGAAAATACTTTTAACATTGAATACACTCCTGAGTTTTACACTCAAAGTGATGCTGATGTGTTACTTCAAGAATTATCGCAATTACCTTTTGATGCAAAGCCTCTGCAAACTAGTGAAAAGGATAATACTTCGACTCAAAGTAATTGCTTTCGCGGATGAGGGGATAAATTACAGTTTCTCTGGAGTGACTGTCTCTGTTTTCCCCTTGGTTACCCATTTTGCAAAAACTACGTGAATATCTACAGAAAGCAACAAATTATGAATTTAATTTGGTACAAGTAAACTTATCCTCTGACGGGCAATCTAAAATTGAAGACGGTAACAACGAAGATTTTTCTCGACCTATCATCATGTGTATGCATTCTAAGTTTTGGATCTAAACGAACTTTAGATTTTAAACCAGGGAACTGTGAAACCACTACCATTAAATTAGAACATGGTTCAATGTGTAAGATATATCCCCCAACCAACAAACTTTTAACGTATGGTATTCCTTCTGAGCCTCATGTGACAGATCCACACATTAACCTAACATTCCTCAAAATGTGCATTTATGAACCTGCGCCGAAAAGACTAAAGTTGGACGATTGGGCGGATCATGCTTACCATACCTTACATGCTTCTGTAAATAGTACATGGCACTTGGAAAGACTTATCTACGTTTCGCCCCACGATGAAAAAACTGACTTGAAGATTCACATTAGACAATTTATTCAGAACGCTGAATTAGACTATATACCAACCAGTCAGGGAGTCATGATGGACCCTTCAACATGGATTGAATTTATTGTAAAACTATTAGATTTTACTAGATGTTATCACAATAGCTCTTTTATTTGTCATAATCAATTATCCGTATTTAATGACGATGGAAAATGCATCCTACAACAAATTTACAAAACCGGAGATTCATTTACATTAAATCCAATCCCCTTGATACTTTTAAATGACCAAGTATTAAAACTTTGTGAAATGAGAAATGAAATATCAGAATGCATTCTAAAAACATTGTACACAACCACCCTGCCTCATATGACACTAAAATTAAAGCCGCAAAAGTGTTACCGTGAACCGCATTGTGAATATGAAATGGCTAAAGATCAATTAATGGATATAGTATCTCATGAAATTCACAAAAGTTTAAAGAAGCAATTTAATTGCATAGACCGAGTTCGGGATAATCCTTCACAAAGGATACATGCTTGTTCGAATAGAACACATGTTGATGAGAGAGATGGTCTTATAAACATTTAAGCATGGTTTATGCTCGAAGTGCCATATATTGAAAGAGAAATATGCGAGAACAAATGTACTTGTCATTATGACGGAGAATTTTTTTCAAACATTTTCTTCGAAGACTACGGAGAGTATTTTCAAAATGTATTTCTTCGTTCATTTTTTCAACCCTTTTTAGATTTTTCTAGTCCCAAGGATGCCAAATCATGTGTAATTATGTGATGCTATTTGTGTATAACTAATATTACAATTGTGAAAAATTTATTAAAACCATTGTGATTATACAGAAAAGGTATGCTTGCTTCTACAGCAGTGAGTTTTTACTGACTTATGTATGCTTATAGATTACTCATTGAAAAGTTATTATTTTCTTTTGTGTTAATAGTTTGTGTAGTTTAAAATACATTTTTTTGGTAAATAAATCAGTTTATATAAGAAAAAATTATGTGTTTTCTTTATGTGTGCATTGATTACTTGCAAAATAAATACTTCTGAAATTTTACTAAAACAAATGTGATAAAGTTAACATACGTAGACAAAATTTCAGATTCTCTTTTATACTTATCTTTTAAATTCTATTACCATAACTTAGACAGTTAGAAATTTGACAAAAACTTATTGAAACTAGTATTATGAAAACATTAAACAACTGTATAGAAATAAAGTGCTCTTCTGATTAAAAGCATAAACCTAAGTACGTTAGGTAAGTTTGTCACATGAGAATTCACAACAGTAGTAATTTTTTGTAAAATGTACTTACATGAAAAAAAGGTATTTCCCACAATACTTAGTATAAATCGTAGTATTTAAAATTACCACACATGTTTTACGTTCAAAAAATCTGAATAAAAAAAAAAGGTGTTACCATAATTTTAAAACATCAGAGTATTAACTTAGGTTATTTCTTGTAATTTTTCTAAAGTAATGGACTTGTATATATTTTTTGTTTTTTGGTAAATATCGACTAAGTGCACGTGTTACATATTTTACAGACTGATCTACTTAGACTTACAAATTTTAAATAAATGTGTTTTTACTTTTTATACATAATACTTATTCAAACTTAGTACACTTTTGATTTGTGTATTTCCTACACATAATACTTGTTCAAACTTAGTACACTTTTGATTTGTGCATTTGCTACACATAATATACCTATTCAAACTTAGTACACTTTTGATTTGTGCATAACTTAGTACACTTTTGATTTGTGCATTTCCTACACATAATACTTGTTCAAACTTAGTACACTTTTGATTTGTGCATTTGCTACACATAATACTTGTTCAAACTTACGTACACTTTTGATTTGCGCAATTGTTACCAATATAAGGAATTTTTAGGTATTCTATAATGTAAATCTTGTGTTGTAGGATTAAGATCAATTATCTGCACGAGGGATCTAGACCTATAAGTGGGGCGCCCTCCGTGGGGGTCTTTCAAGGGGTCGTAACCCGTATTTACGCTATGTTTCGGAGAAAACCACGGAAAACTCCGGACGGTTAGATCGACGGACGCGAAATGGGACTCAAACCGGGAACCTTCACACTTCGCCCGTCTACCATTTCCAGTGACATAACCACTGTGCCATGGTGAGGTCTCTATAATGTAAAAATCTTGGTACATTTTATTTTAAGTAACCGAGTTTTTTAAATCAAACACTATAATTTTTAAAACATCGAAGTATTAACTCAGATTATTTTTTATCCACACTACTTGTTGAAACTTCGTAAACTTTTAATTTAGACATGTTTATGTGTTCTCATATGTTATGAAATTATTTCCAGAAATAAACTTAGTAATTCTAACTTTGTAAATTTCATAGAAGTAGTACGTTTAAATTACATCTGCTCAAGTTGTGATCTTTTCATTTTACAAGTTACAAACATAGGAAAGAAAAGTATTTTTAGATAAGTATAACTTTAGAAAAGAAAAAAAGTAATACTTCTCTATTTTTTATTTTTTTATATTTTTATTTTTTTATTTTTTGAGTTATGTGTTCAAACGTAGTATATTTTGAATTAAAATTGTATTTTATGTTCTGGCAGAACATTGAATATTTTCATGAAATGAACTAGCACATCTGTACTTTGTTAATTTCATAGAAGGTATGAACTTTGGTATTTTCTTTAAATCTTAAGAACTTAATATTTTTTTTCTTCTGAAGTGCCAAATATGTAGACATGAATTTTTTTAAGCATTGTGTTATTCAACTTAGTACATTTTATTTAATCTTTCAAGATATTGGACTTATAAATGTTTACCTTTTTAAAATCTCCACGAATGAAAATTAGTACATTTTATGTCTATACGAAATTAGACACTTACAAATTTTTTGAGAAATACCATGTAAAGATTTTTATGAAATATTTTGTAAACTGCATTAGCTGAACTTGTAATTTTTCTTTTTAGAAGTTTTGCACTTAGTATTTGTGTTAGTAACTGTGCAGTGTGAAGGTACACTGTGTAGTGTGAAGGTGTGAACTTACCTTTCATAGAAGTTCATACCTTCTATGAAATTAACAAAGTTCAGATGTGCTAGTTCATTTCATGAAAATATTCAATGTTCTGCCAGAACATAAAATACAATTTTAATTCAAAATATACTACGTTTGAACACATAACTTAAAAAATAAAAAAATAAAAATAAAAAAAATAAAAAATAGAGAAGTATTACTTTTTTTCTTTTCTAAAGTTATACTTATCTAAAAATACTTTTCTTTCCTATGTTTGTAACTTGTAAAATGAAAAGATCACAACTTCAGCAGATGTAGTGTGTTCAGTTACTTCAGAAAAAAAAAATTAAGTTCATTCACATCAAAAATATTTTAAACGTACTACTTCTATGAAATTTACAAAGTTCGAATTACTAAGTTTATTTCTGGAAATAATTTCATAACATATGAGAACACATAAACATGTCTAAATTAAAAGTTTACGAAGTTTCAACAAGTAGTGTGGATAAAAAATAACCTGAGTTAATACTTCGATGTTTTAAAAATTATAGTGTTTGATTTAAAAAACTCGGTTACTTCAAATAAAATGTACCAAGATTTTTACATTATAGAGGCCTCACCATGGCACAGTGGTTATGTCACTGGAAATGGTAGACGGGCGAAGTGTGAAGGTTCCCGGTTTGAGTCCCATCTCGCGTCCGTCGATCTAACCGTCCGGAGTTTTCCGTGGTTTTCTCCGAAACATAGCGTAAATACGGGTTACGACCCCTTGAAAGACCCCCACGGAGGGCGCCCCACTTATAGGTCTAGATCCCTCGTGCAGATAATTGATCTTAATCCTACAACACAAGATTTACATTATAGAATACCTAAAAATTCCTTATATTGGTAACAATTGCGCAAATCAAAAGAGTACGTAAGTTTGAACAAGTATTATGTGTAGCAAATGCACAAATCAAAAGTGTACTAAGTTTGAATAGGTATTATGTGTAGCAAATGCACAAATCAAAAGTGTACTAAGTTTGAACAAGTATTATGTGTAGGAAATGCACAAATCAAAACTGTACTAAGTTATGCACAAATCAAAAGTGCACTAAGTTTGAATAGGTATATTATGTGTAGCAAATGCACAAATCAAAAGTGTACTAAGTTTGAACAAGTATTATGTGTAGGAAATTCACAAATCAAAAGTGTACTAAGTTTGAATAAGTATTATGTATAAAAAGTAAAAACACATTTATTTAAAATTTGTAAGTCTAAGTAGATCAGTCTGTAAAATATGTAACACGTGCACTGAGTCGATATTTAACAAAAAACAAAAAATATATACAAGTCCATTACTTTAGAAAAATTACAAGAAATAACCTAAGTTAATACTCTGATGTTTTAAAATTATGGTAACACGTTTTTTTTTTATTCAGATTTTTTGAACGTAAAACATGTGTGGTAATTTTAAATACTACGTTTTATACTAAGTATTGTGGGAAATACCTTTTTTTCATGTAAGTACATTTTACAAAAAATTACTACTGTTGTGAATTCTCATGTGACAAACTTACCTAACGTACTTAGGTTTATGTTTTTAATCAGAAGAGCACTTCATTTCTATACAGTTGTTTAATGTTTTCATAATACTAGTTTCAATAAGTTTTTGTCAAATTTCTAACTGTCTAAGTTATGGTAATAGAATTTAAAAGATAAGTATAAAAGAGAATCTGAAATTTTGTCTACGTATGTTAACTTTATCAATTTTTGTTTTAGTAAAATTTCAGAAGTATTTATTTTGCAAGTAATCAATGCACTCATAAAGAAAACACATAATTTTTTTCTTATATAAACTGATTACCAAAAAAATGTATTTTAAACTACACAAACTATTAACACAAAAGAAAATAATAACTTTTCAATGAGTAATCTATAAGCATACATAAGTCAGTAAAAACTCACTGCTGTAGAAGCAAGCATACCTTTTCTGTATAATCAAAATGGTTTTAATGAATTTTTCACAATTGTAATACTAGTTATACACAAATAGCATCACATAATTACACATGATTTGGCATCCTTGGGATTAGAAAAATCTAAAAACGGTTGAAAAAATGAACGAAGAAATACATTTTGAAAATACTCTCCGTAGTCTTCGAAGAAAATGTTTGAAAAAAATTCTCCGTCATAATGACAAGTACATTTGTTCTCGCATATCTCTCTTGCAATATATGGCACTTCGAGCATAAACCATGCTTTAATGTTTATAAGACCATCTCTCTCATCAACATGTGTTCTATTCGAACAAGCATGTATCCTTTGTGAAGGATTATCCCGAACTCGGTCTATGCAATTAAATTGCTTCTTTAAACTTTTGTGAATTTCATGAGATACTATATCCATTAATTGATCTTTAGCCATTTCATATTCACAATGCGGTTCACGGTAACACTTTTGCGGCTTTAATTTTAGTGTCATATGAGGCAGGGTGGTTGTGTACAATGTTTTTAGAATGCATTCTGATATTTCATTTCTCATTTCACAAAGTTTTAATACTTGGTCATTTAAAAGTATCAAGGGGATTGGATTTAATGTAAATGAATCTCCGGTTTTGTAAATTTGTTGTAGGATGCATTTTCCATCGTCATTAAATACGGATAATTGATTATTACAAATAAAAGAGCTATTGTGATAACATCTAGTAAAATCTAATAGTTTTACAATAAATTCAATCCATGTTGAAGGGTCCATCATGACTCCCTGACTGGTTGGTATATAGTCTAATTCAGCGTTCTGAATAAATTGTCTAATGTGAATCTTCAAGTCAGTTTTTTCATCGTGGAGCGAAACGTAGATAAGTCTTTCCAAGTGCCATGTACTATTTACAGAAGCATGTAAGGTATGGTAAGCATGATCCGCCCAATCGTCCAACTTTGGTCTTTTCGGCGCAGGTTCATAAATGCACATTTTGACGAATGTTAGGTTAATGTGTGGATCTGTCACATGAGGCTCAGAAGGAATACCATACGTTAAAAGTTTGTTGGTTGGGGGATATATCTTACACATTGAACCATGTTCTAATTTAATGGTAGTGGTTTCACAGTTCGCTGGTTTAAAATCTAAAGTTCGTTTAGATCCAAAACTTAGAATGCATACACATGATGATAGGTCCAGAGAAAAATCTTCGTTGTTACCGTCTTCAATTTTAGATTGCCCGTCAGAGGATAAGTTTACTTGTACCAAATTAAATTCATAATTTGTTGCTTTCTGTAGATATTCACGTAGTTTTTGCAAAATGGGTAACCAAGGGAAAACAGAGACAGTCACTCCAGAGAAACTGTAATTTATCCCCTCATCCGCGAAAGCAATTACTTTCCGAGTCGAAGTATTATCCTTTTCACCAGTTTGCAGAGGCTTTGCATCAAAAGGTAATTGCGATAATTCTTGAAGTAACACATCAGCATCACTTTGAGTGTAAAACTCAGGAGTGTATTCAATGTTAAAAGTATTTTCGATCAATTCAAGCAAAGACATTTTTTAAAACACGGTGAAAAAAATCAATTAAAGTATAAAACTAGAAACACACGTCTAAAGTGAAGGTACTCACAGCATAATGTGAGCCTCGCATTCAGCCGCTTTATCTAACATAGATGAAATAATGTCTTCCACTGGTTACAAAAAAATCATGTGACCATCAAAGAGGTCGTTTCAAGGTTATGCCGGTTCAAGGTCAAAGCTTCAAGATTAAGGTTAACAGAACTGGTTTGACAAGGTATTTTTATATGAAAAAAATTGTTCTCACTCTATCTGTGGTGGTGGTAGGATGCATTTTTTTCGATCGCTTATACTAAGCCTAATTTAAAATAGTTCACGTTATGAAAATACACTGATGATGTATTTTATCGATCATTCAAGTTATGAAGTAAGTGCATTTCTGTTTAAATATTTTGTAGTATACGCAAGTATATTATCTATTATTTGATAGTTATGTTAGACTTTTTTCAGTGTATTTGTAAATATTTGAATATGATGTCTTGATAATGTTTATTTTCTAAAATGCATTTCGCTTAATCGTAGAGATTTTTACAAGTATGGTATTGACTATTAGTGTCAGTTATTCCTTTTAGTATTTTGTTTAGTAAAACTTGCAAAATTTTTTTGTTACTTTTAATATGTTTTGCACTTTGTTGATACATGATTTAGAAAAAAAAAAGTTAATCAATTATTTAGTGAAAGCATGTTTACTGAACATTTGTGGTTCAATCTTTGTGCAAATACCTTATTAAAGGTAAAAATATACAGCAACAAGATGCGATGACACTATTTCCATCAAAATAATATTTTTTCTGAGTTAAATTTATAATACTTAACGTTTTTGAGAGATCTTATAACATAAACGAAACACATGTTTAGTCTGTATCTGTATAAATGCTACTTTTGTACTTAAAATATAAGCATTCCTATTATTGAATTGATATATTATTACTTTATAACTATAATATCTTGATAGTTAGATCTAAAACTGCAATTTTATTTACTCGCTTGTAACTTATTTTATCGTAAAGTTCTAAAAAAACGTATCGTAAAGTTCTAAAGTCATATAAGGAAATTACCATGTAACCGCGATTTCCTGATCGGTTAGTATAAACCTAAACTTTATTTTCAATACTGTAGGATTTTTTAAAAAATCTATCAATACTAATACTTGCTTAAAAGGTTTAAAGATATAACCAATGTCATTTTATCACAAAATTCGCAAAGTCTCATCCTAACATTAAACATAATTATTTCTATTATTCTGTAAAAGGTTTACATTATAATGTGGTACCGGTTGTAGGGTGGGACATGATATTTTTACACGTATAAGAAGAATATAGCTATATCTTTACAGTATAGCTGTTAAGTCAACGGGTGTACTGTGAAGTTAACTTTTAGGGGCAAATCCATACAGTAGATTTCGCTTTCACTAAAATAGTTTCTAAGTTTCATTATTAAACAGAATTTTACCATAATGATTTTTTTTTTAAATCTGAAACGTATTTTCTTTATTTAGATGGTAGACATCAATAATTTTAACTATTTTTAGTTAACTGAAAAAAAAAAAATCTAAAGCTAAAAGAATGGTAATCCCTTGTAAATCTTCCTAGTTCATATCTGCGCAAAATTTTCTATGTCTGAAAAATTCACATTTAGAATTCCAAAAACACAAATCCAATATTTTCTACGTCTGAAAAATTAACATATACCATTTTATGGCTAAAAAAAAAAAAAAAAAACCCACAAAGTATCGTTATCCTAACATTAAACACAATTCTTTCTACTATTCTGTAAAAGTTTGCATAAAACATATACCATTCAACTAGTTAAAACCCAACTTTAATTTTTATCTTCAATAATGAAACCATTAGCTTGTAATTTCTTTTACATATTCTTAGTTCGTATCTCAGCATAATTTTCTATGTCTGAAAAATTCACAATCAAAATTCTAAAAAACACAAATTAAAATTTCTTTCTAAGAGTCATCCTTACAATTACTTCCTATTTCATAATCACATCTCTTTTATACTTTGCAAGACGGTCTCTACATAAATAGTTGTAGTCAGTAATTATTAGAAAAAAATTAAACTTTTTTCCGAGTCCCCTCTATTAGGAATGATGCAAGAAAAAAAAATCTGTACCCTTCTGTCTTATCTACCAACTGCCACTCAACTCCGTCTCCCCTGCTCCGACCGAATTCTCCTCCATCAGCTGTCACTCAACTCCACCCCCCTCTTAGCACATCGTGGATTACGTAACCTCTGCTCCGCCCGTTGCGCAATACCTGCTCCCCTGCTCCGCCCGGATTCGAGTGGCGTGGTACTCTCAATATTACACTCCCCTGCTCCGACCGAATTCTCCTCCATCAGCTGTCACTCAACTCCACCCCCCTCTCAGCACATCGTGGATTACGTAACCTCTGCTCCGCCCGTTGCGCAATACCTGCTCCGCTGCTCCGCCCGGATTCGAGTGGCGTGGTACTCTCAATATTACACTACTTACAGGACCACCCAAAAGATTCTAAATACATTACGCTCTATGGGCCAAAATTCATTTAACTCGCATGTCTCAAAAACTATAGGACGTAGAATGTTGAAACTTTACATTCAGGATTGTTGTAATATCTAGTTGTGCACCCGCCATTTCGGTCCCATTCGACTGGATAGTTTACCTTCAGGACCGCCCAAAAGATTTTAAATACATTAAGCTCTATGGGCAGAAATTCATTAAAGCGTATTTTAGAGGTATTAGGCTAGGTCAAACGACCCAGAAGTAATATATGCTGTTAAGTGTTATAAAATGAATTTTCCATCAAAGAAAGTTTCTTTATTATTTATAGTGCTGCTACAAAAACACTCAAAATATTTCCAATACATTACGGTCAATGGCAATTTTAGGGACATTCATCCATTCCAAGCACAATACCGTCCTACCAGGGACCGATCTACACACTTGGGGGCACAGGGCACAGATACTTTTTGTGCCCCCTGCACAAAAATATTTCGCAGAATATTACTTAATTAAATTAAGTTAAAACCAATTATCATTCCAAAGTTAACCATATGTAAACATTTACAAATCAGTAAAATGTCACGACAAATACCACTTTTATGAATTTTTCAGTTTTGAAATGTTTTTATGGGTATTTACAGTCGTCACACACCTTAGAAACGATAAGAGGAGGAGCATGCTGAGGTGTCCTATCGAATTTGCGAATATCGAATCCAATGGATAATTTTTAACTCTGCAAGTGACATTAAATTAAAAAATTTGAATATTTGTGATGAAATGAAGTAAGTAATCAGAAAATTTACTCTTGGGAGATAATTTTAGGGGGGTACATAAAAGGGAGTTTTGGGGCCCCCTAAAAATCGGGGGCCCAGGGCACGTGCCCCGAATGCCCTGCCGTAAATAAGTCCCTGCGTCATACCATATAGTTAGGTAATGGTCCGTCCAGTGCCTTCCTTGAGAATTACGGCAAAAGTCACCAAACTTGGCGACTTTTGGTGTTCGACGTGTGTATGTATTTAATTCAAAAATCTCAAAAGCTGAATGTTGTTGAATGTTGAAATTTCATATATAAGTTTGTTGTAACATCTAGTTGCGCATCTCGATTTTTGGTTCCAATCTACTGGAGAGTTTATTTACAGGACCACCCAAAAGAATTTCAATACATTAATTTCTGTGGACTATTCCTATTATTAGTTCACACTCTCGCTATATATATTTTTATATTTTATTCAAATTTTCAGTCATTAATAAAATACTTTTCATTCATCCACTCTAATTGAAATATTTTTTTCAAATGTTAATTCATTTTTTAAATGTAATTAATTAAATTTTATAAAAGTAACTAAAAAAAGTCATAAAAAAAAATCTAAAATTCTTCCAGATTTTATTTACGCACTCGGCTGGAAGAATTTCAGATTTTTAAAAAAATCCATTCAATCAATTCTGCCATATAGAGGAAAATGATAACTGTAAGTACTCATATAGACTCCTGTTCGCATAATTTTGTTGCTGAAAATTGCATCCATTGTTGTTTGGCCCCTAGTGTTGAAATGTTTTGGATTAGTGTGTATTGGGAAGTCTAAATATCCATTTCAGTTATGAAATCGGATCCTTGATGGGAATTTAATTCTATGTTAAAATCTCCTACTAAAACAGTCTTACAATCATCCTCATTCAGTAACGTTTCGAATATAGCGTCTAATTTATCTTCATGAGAAATTCGAGGACTAGTGTATGTATCTGCAAATCTCACTTTATCTTGAATATACGCAATGACCGTTTGAACACCATTGATCTGGTTCGTGTAGGCACGGGTAAAATGTTTCATATTCTTTTTATAAAGTGATTTTTATAAAGTTTTCCTCTATAAAAATCATAACACCAGATGGCTTTCTGTTTTGGAAACCACTTATCCGTTCGACCAAAGTGAATCCTGGTATTTGAAAATCATCTGAGGGGATAGTCCATGTTTCGGTTAGCAAATCCAGATGGCTTTCTATTTTGGAAACCACTGTCGACCAAAGTGAATCCAGTTCGACCAAAGTATTGCGTTAGCAATATCAAACCACTCTGCAGAAAACATGAATCAAACGAAAAACAGACCACGGCGCGCCGCGTAGACAAAATCCCGTGCTTGAAAGAAATAGCAGCCGAGTGCTAATAAAACTTTTCTCTGTTGACCTAAGTAGGAATTGACTTTATAAATATTTTTTATATATTAGTTGTTATTATTATTATTTTATTATTATTATTATTATTTAAAACATTACGTTCAATAAAGTAACCACAGAGTTCGACGGGTTCCAGCTAGTATGAACTGTAATATGAACTGAGATAAGTCAGTAGTATGATTTGTTAAATTAATTACTTTTATTTATAAATTCTATTGAGAAAACAGATTTGAACCCTGTTGTTCTGTTCACATTTACTATGCACGTGTAACCTTCAGGTCAATATTACCCGAACATAGGATACCAACTAGAGGAGTTTAATTTTTACAAAATTATAAAACTATATGAATCTTAAGATAAATAATCCAAAGACGAATAGATCCAAAAGAAAAAAAAGTATGTTTGTTAAATAATACAAGAAACACATTTATTACATTTCACTTATATTTATTGCTTTTTAGATCTTACCGCTTTTGATTGATGATTTGGACAAAAATTTGGACGATATTAGATGCATGTAGCTTGCCATGGCAACTCGTTTTGCTTCTTACTCTGTATTCTTTTTACTATATTACGTGAATCTTCAGTTGAAGGGAGACATTGTCTTGCCCGAATATATGGAGCAACATATATGGATGTTCTGTTCGGGTCAAATAAACCCGAATAGAACAGCAAAGTAAAAGAGATTAAACCAATATTTTCCAATCGATTCTTCGAGAACCTCTTGGGGTTAGTGAAATGTGTAAAGGAGTTTGTGGCAATATTTTGCTTCGTGTGGTTGCTTGATTTTTATTACCTAGTACGAGTCCCTTCAATGTTTTTATTTTCAAGAAAGCAATTAGAATTTATGACATAGTATCATACATTGTCTGCTCTTAGAGCGCCATGTAATGGTTTTCCTTCGACTAAGGTTTCTCCTTCGACTAAGGTTAAGGTCCGTTCTGATCGGACTCTTATCGGAGAAGGAAGATGCGCACGCAAAATATCCTTCTTTTGGGAATCACTGTGGATGATTTGCAACAGAGCTCATGAAAATAATACATTACTACAAAACGACTGCACAGGTTTTTTTTTTTAATTTTCGAACAGAGTTTTGCAAGGAGAAAACTTTCGAACCACTGGATTAAAGTACTCTTCCGTTATATGGTTTAAAATAGACCGTATTTGTTAATGTGTCAAACTCTTTTGGGCCCCAGATTTATGTGCTATTGATGTAACATTTGGCCATGAGGGTTTTTACTCTCCCAGACATAACCAGCTTCGTCGGAAACACCACCAGAAAGTTTATTGTTATTTGCTCGTTCCTGAGAGCAGTGCTGCCAACATTGCCGGAGAGAAAGTTGCTAGAAATGGCTAAAAATTAGTTTGAGTTGAGAGACGAATAAATTACTCATAATTGATTTCAATAACAAAATAAAATTTTGTTTTTGTCTCGTTTCTGCAGAATCTCTATCCTAAAAGCAATGAATTGCGACGCCAAGTGAAATTAGCCTATTGCGTTGTCGACATTCGGACAGTCGTCTGCGAAGTTTTATTTCGCTGCCGCATATCGACTGCGCTTTTAAAAAGGTCACATTGGTGAAATATTATACACTGAAGTGTGCGCATGCGCACTATGAAATAAATTTTTTAAAATTTGAACTCATTTGAGGAGCAAGTTGCGTATTTCTTTTCTACTTAACATTTACTGTTACAATCCAAAGACGTATCTTTTATTCGCTGACTGGCTGAGTGCCTCCGTTCCTCGCATAGGGCCGATACCTCACTTTTCTTTTTAGCATTAAAAAAATAGATGGAGACATTATCTTCAGAAATCGCGTAGTTTTTAAATCTTTAAGCCGAATTTCGAGTAATTTTCGAAAATGCATACAAAAAAGGAGAAAAGTTTTAGAAATTGAATTGTTTTAAATTTCGGACAAACGAAGCGAAACATTCCATTGTGAACACTCGATCGATCCCAATGATAAAGAAGAAGGCAGTTCAAACCTTCACAAATGCAAATTGAACTTCGAAGGGCATTCTAGAACACTCTACAACATATAAAAAAATTTGCAGCATTCTCAAACAATCTCCGTCAACTCGATTCCCATCGACTGCCCATTAGAAGAACATTCTACAAGTTTCTCGAACATTCTGAAACATTCCAAAACATACTGTCTAGAATATTCTAGAATTTTCAAGGACATTTGGGTTTGTCACTGTCATTTTATTTGTTTTTAAAAAATACCTTTTAAACCCTGCTTTGATTTAAAACTTAAATATCGAATTATACCTCATAACTTTATTTATTATTTTGTTATTAACTTTCATTAAATGTAAGTTGAATGATCAGTACTTTAAAAACATTTCAACTTACTATTACGCTAAGGAAAAAGCCATTATGAAACTTGGTTTTCAGTGAATGTAAGTAAATAAAAGTAATTTAATAAGCGTCTGTGGAGTGCCACCAAATTATTCCTCATGTGCTACCTATTGTCATGCATGCCACTGGTTCTCTATCACTGCCGTATCTCAGCATAGTGCATCTGAAACTGGTAAGCCGATTGTCTCTAAATATAGCGCATGGACTAAATAGGAGACGTGCTCAAGCAAGGCCGTGGACAAATCAAAAATAAAACTATATAAAAATTATGATGGAAAATCTTTCAATAAATTGGAAGAGTTTGAAGCGAATAAATTAGTTAAACACTACTCAAAAATTATGGAATGAACAATGCAATTGTTTCCGTGTTTCGAATTAGCCATTTCCAGTACTAAATTTTGCTTTTTTTCATGCCAAGCGCTACCTAGTGAACATATTGTGAACTTTTATTTTTTGGCGTTCGCATATTGCGCATCATGTATAGTATAATCTATATACTGAATTTCATTAAATTCCGTTCGCCCGTTTAAGCAGTAAAACCGTGCGTAGGGGAAGTTTATTTACAATCACCCTACATGTTTTAATAGGAGAAAAAGAAAAACTAGAGTTCGGTGAACGGGAATTCACGTCACTGACACTTTGGAGGCTAATGATTCTTCCTTAATCATTCTAGGCACGGCTTTTAGTCATCAGATTAAATGTCAGCTGTTCAAGAAATACAGAACCTCAATCACTTAACTACATTACTATTCCCCATCCCTTCATTAACAGCATACATCTAAATATAGTTCGCATAAATAACTAGGCGAGGCTTCCAAAAGTCAACATTAAAACTGAACTCTCAGAATCTCTTGCCATCCGGGATGATGAAGCGAGATGTTGGTGAACGCGCTTGATAATTTATGGGTGCTTTGATCAACTACGCAACAAATGTAGTGTCGCGAACTCTATCAGCAAGTTTTCACGTATTTATAAACATGAACTCTAACAATAAAGTCACCAGTATTAAATGAAAGTTAAAGTTTATAACAACTTATTAATTTTTATAAGACCTTCAGTAGCAGTCGCTATTTCTTCTATCGTAAAGAATGAACGATTCCTCGTGTTTCTAAGTATATTTTGATTATTTCGATCTTTTTTTTTCACTCCAAACTAGCTGGTTCTAAAGTACATGATACTATAAAAAACGATTTTACCAATTTTAAATTAAATAAACACAAAATGTTCCTTGCTTATGTTTTCCATTAAAATACAATATATATTTTTAGAAAAATTAACAAATAATATTCTCAGAAAAGAAATTTTTACACATATTTAACAAAACTCATTAATTTTATAGCTTGTAGATTTCAAAATATGGATTGCAAATGACAAACTTACAATGAGAACAAAATATTTATAATACGACATCCTATTTGAACAAGTGCTGCTAACTAGTGTTCTAGAGACATAATAAAATATGTACGGGAATGAAAAGTTATTTTAAGTTATTTTGTGTGGATGATTGATAATTCGTCAGCCCTTATGAATTCGCACATAAGCAGCAAAAATGCATCACTCATTAGAGATATTTATCACTCACATGTTTTCCTACTTCCAAGTTAAGTAAAGATATGAAAAGAGAGAAAAACCTCTTTTCACAAAAATAGCTGAGACTTGTGCGCTTTTTGCCTTTTCTTTCCGGAAGATTACTCACCACAAATTTTAGAGAGCTTTGATTTAAATTAAAAGTTTCACTTTCTTTTACATTTAAGCACAGTGCCAATAAGTAATAAAAGCTCCATAAGGATGTTCCGTAGTTGAAACATTGGTTAAACAACATCGATACCATTTTCAACACTTTCCAACAAAGTTTAAAATGTTTGATTCCGCTATGTCTGCCTGTCCTTACGTCCGTGTTCTAACTCACGTAAATATGCATAGTTTTCTACGAAACTGATATATGTTGTTCTTAGGTACTGTACCATGTACCCTATTAAAAATAGTATATACAGCATTCATAGTTTGCCTACAGGACAAGAACCCGCGACCGCCAGACCTTCGTCATAGTATAAAAGCTCGTCGTAGTATGGAGTTCCAAGTAATTCATCGAGCAAGTGATAGCACATAGTAACAATTAAAAATATGGAAATCCAGTGGCCATAAATGTAGTAAAAAACAGAGCTATCAAAGCTAAAGAGAAGGGGAAAACAAGCCAGGTGAGAACATGTGTGCTTAAGCCCAACATGAATCCCAACAATGATGTGGAAATGATGGAATGGGAATGCAATGTGGGATGATGGAATGAAAAATCGAAATGGAGTACTCCATTTTCAAGTACCACCATATTCATATTTCAATTTAAAAGAAAGGCAAAAAATAGCTAGGTTTCTGCAGGTTACCTGACAAAAGGAGTCGTTTCACGTAACCTGGGGATACGACCGCAGCTATACGGAAAAAACCAGCGTGGAAGCGAACCAAACATGGAGGGCGAAGCTCAGTGATGTAGCCAATACTAGAAATCGATGCCAACAGAGAATATTAAGCGACAAAAATAAAGCAGCTAGAGCTAAAGAGTAAAAAGATAGAGAAAGAAAAACTGCCAAAACCATGTTAATTTATCAAGAAATTCAGAAAATGGAAAGAAAATAGATAAACAAATAAATAAATAAATAAAAAATACTCTAGTATAGCTAACCTATGAGCAACATAGTACAAGCTTTAATAGCTAAGAAGTACTAAGGAAAGATGGTAAAAAAGAATTAAGGGGGAGGGGGGGAAGCTATTGAAATTATTAATAATTATTATTATAGTAATAATATTACACATGTATTAATTGTTATTAGTGCTAATATTATTCGTACTAATAACATTTAGTATTGTGTTGTTATAGAGCAAGAGCCAGCGGTCGCCAGACCTTCGTCATAGTATAAAAACTGAAACTTTCTCTGCGCATATCACCAACAGAGGTAGGAACAATCGGCCACTATAAAGTTTGGATGATCGTTGCTTTGCCGGGTAACAGGTGGCAAAGGTGTATAAAATTGCAGTATATTTTCGTCATTTCATAAAGCTTAATTTTTTTATTTGTTCTTCTCCGCAGCACTACAAATCATTTTAACCCTTGCCAGACACTTTTCCATCGTGGTAAACCCCCGCCAGACAATCCCAAAGTCATGGAAAACGTAATTCTATTTTCGCTATTTCATAAAGCGTGATTTTTTTATATGTTCTTCGACGCAGTACTAGACGTCACTTTATCCCTTCCCAGACACTTTTGCATCGTGGCAAACCCCCGCCAGACAATCTCAAAGTCCTGGAGTCGGATTTATCGGATAATTTCTTTATATAGAATTATTTATGAGTTTAAAAAAAATCAAAAATTAGTCTCAATAATTTCCATCTTAATACCTTAATCAGAAATCTGATATGGACAGCACACGACTTTCTTGTACGTCTGTTATATTATAAATTTTTCGGTGCATTTCATCTAAACTTATTTTGTTTGAAAGACATAAAATACTGCAGCAATAATAAGGTTTAGCGAATTCTAGCCAAATATTTCCGATATCTCCAAGCTGGATTCAATTTGAAAGATTTCTTTTTGACACTTCATTGGTTGATACTTCACCAAAAGCCGAAGACTTAAGATAGTTAGCGAGATTCTGGTCACAGCCGAAATGGTGATTCATCACGATGAATCACTATTTCGGCTATGGCTAGAGACGTCAGTATCATTATAATGAATTTAAAGAGTCCATAGACCTTAATGTCTTAGGTAACCCTATAAAGAAATTACTCGGTTGATTGCAATCAAAAAAGATATGCGCAGTTAGCTGTTATAATAGTTCTAAATATAAAATTTCAACATTCTACAGTAAACAGTTTTAGAGTTGTAGTTATTTTTGGCGATATTTCTGCAAAACACGTAAAAGTCGATGACAAATGGTAAGATTTTGGGCAAACAATGAAATGACGGAAATAGAATTCCACGACTTTGAGATTGTCTGGCGGGGGTTTGCCACTATGCAAAAGTGTCTGGCAAGGGATAAAGTGACTTCTAGTACTGCGCCGAAGAACATATAAAACAATCACGCTTTATGAAATGACGAAACTAGAATTACGCTTTCCATGAATTTGAGATTGTCTGCGAAGAACATATAAAAAAAATTAAGCTTTATGAAATGAGAGAAAATTTTCTGAAATATTATACAACTTTGCCACCTGCCAAAGCCACGTCCATCCAAACTTTATTGTGGCCGATTGTTCCTACCTCTTTTGGGAAATATGTTTCAGCTTTTAACCTACGACGAAGGTCTGGCGGCCGCGGGATCTTGCTCTATAACGCTTTCCGCTATTCGGAGTACTTTGACAAATCATGTTTCGGAATTTATTCGTGCACATGTGCTGTATTGTCCATTGGCATTTAATAGCGTGAGTAAAACCGCTATGCAAAAACTCCCTATTATATCTAGATTGGTTTTGGTGGTATATCCCTAGATTTTGCTGGCGTAAGTTGCTCCAGGAAGCACTATGCATTAATATAATTTTAGTTTATTTAGGAAAAGTAAATTCTCTAGTTTTTATATTGCTTCAACTATCCTGTTTCGTGCATAAAGCCCCCGTGCTTTCCATGTCAGACGGGAGTCAATAATGTCACCCAAGTATTTGCAGGTTCTCGTCCAATTAATTCTATTGTTATGTATGTAGAGTTTTCTAAACTGTTTTCTGCTATTGTTGAAGAGAATCGCATTACATTTAGAGGGTTCAATTTTAATTTTCCATTTTCGATACCAGGTTTCTACGATATCTATGTGGAGCTGTAATTGTTTAATCATAATATCGGGGTGAAAGTATGGCGGTATCGTCGGCATATATAGCAAGTGCTGCGTATTCTTTTCTGGGAATGTCGTTAATGTATATGTTAAACAAAGTAGGGCCAAGGAGCGACCCTTGTTGGAAGCCTGCATTAATTGAAGTGTATTGTCCGTTAGAGAGTTATTTATACGGACGGAAAACGTCGTTTACTGAGATAGGAATGAAGCAAGTGAATGAGTATATGAGGCACCTGCAGCTGAATTACTTTATAAAGACCAGTGGCCCTGACTTTATGACCAGTGGCCCTGACTTATATGACTTATTAGTGGCCCTGACTTTATTATGAAACAAATTCCATAGTGACATCCAAAAAAAGTGCTCTGTCAGAATCTTTACTATTTAGACCGTCTGCTAGATATTCAACCACTATGAGGAGTTGGTGATTGGTTGCGTATTTAGGGCGAAAACCGAACTTTTCTGGGATAATAGTCATGCAACTGCAAATGATCATTTTGTTGATTTAAAATACACTCATGTCCATAAATTAAGGATAATTCAGAATCACACAGAAATTGATCTCTAAAATAAAAATTTCACCTGTGGAATGATCACACACATCTTGAAGAAGAATATGCAAATTACAGGAAACCACCAGATGGCGTGGATGGTACGTCACAATGATGAGAGTGTAAGAGAGGGGTATATAAGGAATGGTGGCAAAGAAGTAAATTGTTCACAAGCGCTGTGAAAGCCTTTCAGTGCAAAAACCGCGTAGTTATGGCACAAAGGAGGCATTTGGATGATGTTTTACGTGGCAGAATTATCGGACGACTGGAATGTGGACGTACCCAGCTGGAAGTATCCGAGGAACTTGGAATCGCCCAGAGTGTCATCTCCAGGCTTTGGCAACGATTCTAAGATGATGGTAATGTGAGTAGACGTTACAGCACAGGTCGCCCCCGAGTTACAACACCGAATGAGGTCCGCTATTTGGCAGTTACTGCCAAAAGAAACAGACGGAGTACAGCATCAGACCTGACTCGTCAGCTCTCTTCAGCTACCGGTACGACAGTTTCAAGGCAGACCGTGTACAGACGCTTAGGGCACATTGGTCTGTATGCTCGTAGGCCTGTCAGATGTGTTCCACCTACCGCAACTCACTGTCGCCTGCGATTAACCTGGAGTAGAGAGCATGCATTGTGGACACCGCAACAGTGGTCTTGTGTGATGTTTTCCGACGAGTCCAGGTTTAGTTTGGAGTCTGATTCTCGCCGGACATTCATCTGGAGAGCGCCAGGTACCCGTTACCACCAAGAGAACACCATTGAAAGACACCGTTACGGTGGTGCAGGATGGCTCGTTTGGGGAGGAATTATTCTTGGTTCCAGAACTGACCTGCATGTTCAGAGTGTAACGATGACGGGCCACATCTATCGGGATGTCATTCTGGAACAACATGTACGTTTCTTTCGGGGCGCCATGGGTGCTGAATTTTTGTTTATGGATGACAACGCCCGTCCTCACCGTGCATACATTGTAGACGAATGCCTTCAATCGGAGGATATCACCCGTATGCATTGGCCAGCATACTCACCGGACTTGAATCCAATAGAGCATGTGTGGGATATGCTTGGCCGACGAATTGCAGCCCGTCAACCCCCTCCCACCTGTCTACCGGAACTTCGGAGTGCATTGCTTGATGAGTAGTGTAATATTCCCCAAGATCAGATTGATCATTTGATACTCAGCATGCCTAGGCGTTGTCAGGCCTGTATTGCATCGTCCGGGAGACATACTCCGTATTAACCATGTTATACTGTTTTTTGTAAATAGGTTCTTTTTTGAAATTTGGTCAAGGGAGTAAAACTTGCAATTTTTATTAATTATGTCAAACATATAGCATATTTTTTGCTCTTTACATTTTGTTTAATAGACTTTACAAATAAATGAAATTTGTTTTGCTTCTTTCTCTTTCTTTGCCTGAACTTCATTATCCTTAATTTATGGACATGAGTTTAAGACTTTCAATGATCCATCTCAAGGGCCTTAGAAGACTTATAGCCCTATAACTTTCTGGAACCGCAAGATTACGCGACTTTGGGATTGCAAAAGCGAGGGCTGATAACACTGCGTTACTATTTTCTAATTAAAAATTCCTATTTACAAAAAGTGGTTGTATTCCGTGTATAATGACAGTTATGTATAACATGTATAGTCGACTATGTGAAAGAAACATGGAACGCAAACCATCGGTTGCAAAAAACATAGATGTCGCATCCCTGATACTTTTCCGATAAATACGAAACAGTTTGCAGCTATGCATCTATTAGTCCTTTAGAATTTCAATACACTGAGGCTCCATGCTTTTTTATTTTAATCAAATACTACATTAGTCTAGATCAGTGGTTCACAATTTTTTTCTTTCTGCGAACCTCCTGGGAAATCTGAAGGAAATTGATGAATGGTTTATATAGTCGCTTTGTACTAGTATTTTATTTTCGCTAGCCACTATTTGGGAACCGATTTTTTTGAGTGAACTAAATTCCATAACAAGTCATTCATCTACATCCAATACAGAATGCAATTTAACTGACTTGAAATTCAGAGTTTATAAGTGCACAATCAATATGGAAACCATACATATATTATTTAAACAGTATTTTAATATAACGATAGTTAAAAGATGTCTTTACATTGTTACCACATACATTTTAAAGTGGGTGTAAATTATGTCCTCTCATAATCCTGAAATAAATTATCCTAAGGTACCTGTCCATAGATATTAAAAGACGGCAAGTAGGTAAATTCATTACATTAAAACAAAATGACATCGATCGGTCCTAAGAGTATGTTTTTAGGCCGGTACGTAAGCACAATTAATGAACATTAAAATGCACTATCAGGCGATAATTTCAAAACAAAAAAATTGTTGCTTTTGAAATGACAGAAAAATGTGATCGGATAATTTTCTAATCGTAATGAATTAAAATCCTGTTAACTCGTTAGCAATGTGTGTAAAAAATGCACTAAGTTTAATTATTAGAAACGTATTTTCATTACTGTAGTATGCTTTTTTACCCTCTTTTGTGTGTTACCTTAAGAACAGGGGTGGCGAACGAATGTACGCGTGCCATTGATTTCACGCGACTCAATATTTTGGGCACGCCACTGATCAAAACGATTAACATTTTAATTAAAAAATAAAAAAGTTCACTATGAAGTATCACGATCGAACGGTCACTAAGTCAAAATTATTTGACTCATATTTTGCCTATGGCCTCATTGGACACATTTCTATAGAAAAAATGGCACGTTGATCCATGGAGGCTCGCCACCCCTGCCTTAAAATATCATGCAGAAAATCCACGGTTTAAGACATCAAGCAACGTTATAAAGAAACATGCACTTTTCAATTTTTTTGCCACCAGAAAACGACAAAGGTTATTTGTTATTTGAATATACAAAACCGCAGTTGTATCACAGTTAATTTATGTATACTTTTTATTTTTAAAGAATTCCCGATCCGATTGTTCGGACGGGTTAGATTAAGTGAGTGCTACGGTAAGTTCTTTTGCCTAACTACTGATGTGCGCTGATTTGGGTGCGGTCGTTTTACGTAGCACTTCCGTAAGTGTGACGTGAGAAAAAAAAAAGTAATAGTGATAGGTCGTAGTAGACCAGCATAGGGTAGGTGCATTAGTAATTGACGCTTTTGGCAGATTATCTCAGCATAGTATATAAACAAGTCGCTTTCTGTGTATCCGCTAACTCCTCTTAAACCACACAACGGATTTTGATGCGGTTTTCACCATCAGTTAGATCATTTTTCACGGAAAGTTTATATATTCATAACATCACAGTACGACAACAATATGCATGTATCGTAGAAAAGGGCAATACTTACGCCTTCGCAATAATGTTTTCAGCTTAAAGCACTCCAAATAACTGTAATAATCGTTATCATATCCGATAAAATATCAGTGAACAATGTGAAATTAATGTTTTAGATATTGCAAGTGACACTGACTTTTTGAAAACCAATTAGGCTAACAGGCTTTCATGGAAAAATCTAGCAACGAGGGAAATAACGTTAGAGATTAATAATTTCTCACGCAAAAATTACTTAACGTGCAAAAGTATTTTGCAACTTATCAGAAATTGACACTCATGCTAGTTATACGCGTTCTTGCGTTTCTTTTACTTTACATTGTATGTCACGTGTGATCCTGTAATGCATTCGTCAACAATAGGTAATCTTACTAACAAAATACATTGACTATTATTTAGTCAAAACACGAATCAAATATTTCTATTAATGTTTTTACTGTAAAACATCTATTATTCATTTATTATTTTTTGTCGTTTTGTTAAATATTGGTTCGGTTGTTTATCAATAAATTAATATGCTCGGTTAGCAATGTTTAAAACAAAATGTATCTCTTGTTTTGTGAATTTCGTTACGTTGATGTTTTTTATGAATTATTTTTCTAAATGGTATATTATCCTATAGCTTTCAAACGGTTAACTATTATTGAGATGAGGTAATACATACTTAATACATTAAGAAATGTAGTAAACGCAATGAACCGCATACTTTAGTGGTATGTGGCTAAAAATATTTATTTTTAATGAATGAAAATTTTCATTTTTCCAAACTTTCTTTTCATTCCAAAAACTGTCAATTTCCGAATATTATTAACCACTTCTCGTAAATAGTGCTTTTTGTATTAAAATATAGCAAAATTTACCTGGGTTACATGCATAGCTATCAACCTTACCGATTTCTTCGGGAGATTCCTACCAAAAATTTTAAACAGCTTTGTATTAACTCAAACGTTTGCCTTGTTTTAACAATAAATTGATAGGTAAAAATTAGTGGTGTCAAATCCCCCAAAGAAATCGGAAAGATTGGTAGCTGTAGTTACATGGCCTTAAATAGCCTAGGTGCTCCATGGAATAAAATTTTGTCATGTCATGTTCCAGGTATTATAAAGTGTGATTAGAATTTTAAATAAATACACTAGAAATATCCTATTTATAAAAAGATGTTAGGTGTATTCCGGATTTGTTGGTAACATTGTGTTTCGTGTAATTTTATTTTTTTAATTCCAAATCAAACGAACCCATAGCCTTTTTAAATTATATTAATTCGAACACCATCAATTAGTGATTTAGCATGAAAACAAGGCCCAACGCCCACCCGCATATTAATACATTTGTTCGATGATAAATTCAATAGTGAATCAATTAACCGTCTGAAGTTGCATTAAATGTCTCTCTAAGTAGCACTTAATGCAAGTTCCCGTTGCTTTGATTGAGGGCAATTTAATTATTATTTCAACGAGTGCGTCTCAATTAACTTTATTAGAGGCCGTATTGTTGTGAGTGCTAAAAGATGGCAAACATTAATCTCTATACTGCTTCAAGATAATCAGATTTGAGTGCAAACGTTTTCGGTACGTAAAGTGTATGCTCCGGTAAGATAATTTACGTGACTCTAAAGTGGCACTCTCCGAGTGATAAATGGTATATGCGAAACTTTTGGATGGAGATTATTACACAGAGGAAATATGATAAATAAGCGGCGTTTTGTGAAAATTAGAAAAGTTAATGATGTAGGCCCGTAGTGATATTTAACAGTCATTGGTAGGCTAATGAGGTATAGAATGAACGAATGCTTGTATTTTGTAACGAAATAGTTTTGCATTCATCCATTTAGTCAGCAGCAGGGCTTCTAACTGTGTTCCGTGGAGCACGAATTACTTTAAGCGGCGTTAGCAAATGCTCTTCAAAAATGTTCCTGGTTGGCTTAATTATTTCTGTATTCACGAGACCAGGGTTTATTAAACTTATGTTTCCCAAAGACTTCCCATTTTGAACAAGATCTTTTTGGCCGAACCCCATCCCAAACCAAGGCATTTTATATTTAATTTCTAACTCATTAATCTCGTTACATCACAGTCATTATAGAAAATATACATATAAATATGCGCTTTTTCTGTAGAAATAAAGAAACATGAAAAAAAATTGTCAAAACTTTTGTCAAAAACTGAGTTAACAATGTAAATATCAGCTTTTTAAACAGGATATATAAAGGCAAATATTACAGAAATTGTATAAGAATCTGTAGCGAAAAAGAATTATAATAGCTTAATTTTTTATTGTTTTAAACATATTTTTTTAATGCTTCGAGCTTCTAAGCTTTTCATTGTCGACTCGAACTGCTGTAAACCATTTTTCAAAAGTTTGCGGGCTCCCCGTTTTGGCTACGAGGAGTCCACGTACCACAGTTTAAGAATCCATGCAGTCGACCCTGGTTTACCGCGGTTGATTCGTTCCAGACTCTTCCGCGTATTTGTATTCTGCATTTATAAATAGAATATTTCCTTAGGAATAAAAGAACATGTTTACGACCAAAATAGTTTCTTTTTTTAGCATAATTAGAGTCGGTAGATATGATATATATATATATATATATATATATACAGCGTGCCCCAAAAAGTTGGTAACAGGCTTTAATTCTTTATCTGTGAGATATAAGTGGGCAACGTAAATTTTTAAAAAAGTTCAAAATAAGGTCGAAAATAAAATTCCGTTAAGAAAAAATTCCTCTCGTTAATTTTCAAAAAAGTGACACCTTTTAAATTTTTATATGACCTCCATACAAAAAATTTTCCAATTAGTAAAATGTGCCCCATATACCAAAGAGGTAATGGATAAAATTTCAGCCTTTCAGCATAAAATATCTCTAAGATACCTTTAAACAAACATGATCGGAGCCTATACATGGGCTTGAATATAAAAGTTCATTGTTAGAGTGGTAAAAAAAATATTTTCTTTCGTAATTTCTGTACGACACCTGAAATGTGACTATTCGATTTTTCCTTCGTTCTACTTTTTTTCTTCATTGAAAAGTGTGAGTCATTGAAAAGTGTTTTGAGTCAGTACATATTTATCTTCATACATCTGACACATTTTAGGATATAATTCTCAAATTTCGTGCATCATCACATTTTACTAATTGGGAATTTTTTTGTTTGGTGGTGGTATACGACTTTGGAAATTTTACGCATCGTAAGTGAACAAAGAAAGATTTATTTTAACAAAGTCTTATATCGACCTTGTTTCAAACATTTTTTAAATTTACGAAACACACTTGTCTCGAATAGATAAAGAATTAAAACCCGTTATAACTCTTTAGGGACACCCTGTATATATTTTAGACATTACAAATAAGATATAATTATTATTATTGTACGGTTCATTCTACAACCGCAGTTGTTACACGCAACCACTAACCTATGAAGATTTCACAAACTATTCATTAATAAGGCATAATTGAAAATAATATGATCTCAAATGACAGTTGTGTAATTCCTTTTAATATACTTCAGAGAAATATATTTTCTACTTTAAAAATATCATCACATATTTAATACCAACACATATTATTTTTATTTTATAAGAAATCTATAATTCTTAAACAAATAGATGGCAGTAAGCTATTTAATTAAGAATTAGACTAATTACTGAACAGCTGTAAGCCTAAGCATTGAGATATGTTATATAGAAAATGAAATACTCGAAAACAATTGCCATCCTCTCTGCTGCATAACGTCAAATAGCCAAACAGAGTAGAAAATACAAATAAAAATACTACAGTATAAAAAAAGTAACGCAGACTGAAATAAACTTATTAAATTAAAAAAAAAAGAAGTTATTAAGCTCTGTAGATTACATGATAGAAATCGGATAAACAGAAAAAATTATTTCCGTTCATTTTAATGCGGCGTCGCATTTTCTGTCTGATAAAATATTGATTGTCTCATGTGTACAGCCCTTAAAGCAAGCGGAAAGTAATCCGCAAAGTAAACAAGCTGCGAAAATTGTCTGGATCGCAAAGGTTTCTTTTTTCCCAATCTTTCAAAGGTATTAAAGTTTCATGTTTCGCATAGAGTTTGTGTTCGACGTGATAGTATCAATTATTTTTCCTTTATATGTATGCGTTCTGGAGGTATTACTTCACCGCTGTCTGCATCAGAAGAAGTTAAATTCAGTATTTATCTAATATTTTATATGATTTTTTTTTTTTTTTAGAAAAAATTGGAGCGAAAACTAGGTGCAGTCCAAGCTTTGTTATCCGTCAGTTGCTTAATCCGGACATTTTGTTTGAGAAAATAATGGTAAGGATAATTACGCATGGTGAAGATTTTTCTTCTAGTGTTGCCCAAATTTAACGCATGTTTGCCTAGTGTCCCCTTTTTTGGGACGGCATTTTCGCTATCACTCCAAAGCTTTATTTATTTTTCGTAGCCTTTATTCACGATTACTGAACCTCAACTCCACAAAATATGTTAACATGGCCAATAAGGATGTTGACATTTCAGTTTTTAAACATAACGATTTTAAATGAAATATTTTCTGGTTTAAGAAGTAGATACCAGAAATTTTCCTATTGTTGCTGGTATTAGTAAAAATCGAATTAATTCTTAAAATCATCTAGGCACAATCCGGTTAAAAACCCTAGAAATAATACACTTTAAACTCACCTTAGGTCATATATACAAAAGCCTGTATATAATAAAACTTTCAGTTAAAAGAATCGAAGTGTTTTATCAGAATTATTTTAAAGTAATGTGCATATTATTCTGAAGTTCCTTCTCAATGTATACAGAGAATCACTTGATCCAAATGAGCCTAAGACTTTTTAAAATTTTGATTACTGGCTATTTGAAAATAAAATAAAGCAGGGTTACTATAAAATTCGCAGCCAACTGAATGGCGTAGAAACGTTAGCAAAAACCAATCAGCTAGTGCCTCAAACTGCGTAAGTAGAACTTAGGTAATCGGTAAGTACGCCTTAATTACCTTCTTTATCAAATTAATTATTAACTTCAATTTAAAAGAAAATGTGAAAAATAGGAAATAATAAACACTCCAATCAGCGAATTTGGTTGGTTATAAATGTTTCTATGAAGTACCCCTTCTGGTTCTTTCAGAAGCAAAGTCATGAATTGCATCAAATATCAAAGAACGAGCAAGATCTGTCTCCATGGCAACAGTGATTAGTCCACAATAGATATGAGTTCGGGCTCATTTTTTGAAGCCCGAGCCCGAAGACTTTTAATCCGAGCCAGCACAAGCCCGAGCAATATTATTTAAGTCGGAGCCCGAGCCCGAAATTTCAACTAAAGACAAATAAAATTATATAAAATAATTCCTTGATAGAATACAATAAATTTTGCCGTTTGTGCAAATTAAAGACAAATATAGTTGCAAATTTTTAATGCACTTTCTAATTCTTTATATCTATGTCTATGAAATAATGTCCGATAAATACCCAAAGAGCTTCACGCGCCTTCTTAGGCACCCATGCCGCTATTTTTTTTTAAAGTACTTTTATTTTCCATATGAATCACTTTTTAAAAATCTGTTTCAAGGAGTATGTTCAATAAAATAGAAATATTTCACGAGCCCGAGCCCGAACGCAAATGTGAATTACAGAGCCCGAGCCCGGTTCGGGCTCGGACTTGGGCTGAGCCCGTCTCTTCTCTAGTCCACAAACTCTTTCTTGTCCCGTGGTTGATTTGACGTAATTGTTTATTCTTTTTAAAACGGTAAAAGACTTCTCAACTCCAGCCACTCACATTGGAAGAGTACAGAATAGCCTGATGACTACACAAACATTTGGGCACAAATAATCCAGTTTTAAGCTTTTAAGTTCATTAACAATTCAAGGGCTTTCAAAGGATTAGGCCTTAAATTTGAGCGATTAATTGATTTCAGATGGATCAATTCATCTTTAAGATCTTGAGAAAGGTCATCGGGGAAGTTGGAAGGGAAACTATTACATGACTCAGCAATGGCATCATAGGCTAAATAAATAATGCCGCAAACACTGAAAAATTTCGCTTAGATTCCTGACTATAATAAAACTATTGATTAATTCTGATATAATAGAATCAATGATTTTGTAGAAAACATTTATCCGGAAATCTTTCTCTTCTGTTGTCTCCATCCGATGCTAAAGGCTAGGTTTACCCTCATCATCTTTGTCATCATCATCATCATCAGCTCAACCTCTTTGAAAGAGCTCCGGTATAATTAAATAAAGTATACCAATAAATATTCTATTAAATTAAAAGCTCCTACTAGAGAGAATGCATCTGCATGAGCCAAAAAAGGTTTTAGTAGACACAAATATTTTCTTTTCTTGTGGATTTGTATGCTAATTCGTAACATACGTCCACCTGGCCCTGTCCCCGGGGCAGTTGTCCCTTCAGTGCCCCCTTCTCGAAGGGAGTGATCTACGAATCAAAATTGAAATTGCCTGTTGAGTCAATCGCAATGATCGCGACAATTCTTCCTGACTTTGACAAGAGCCTTTTCCAAAAATTCTCTTTTCCACCGCTATCCCGGTCTTTTATGGGAAAAATCGTATGAAGTACCGAAGGCAGCCTTAAAACTGGCGAATGAGACATCTGTCTCTGGATTAGGAGTTATTTGTCTTTACCGACCGATAGGAAAAAATGTTAGATGATAAAAATCACATAATTTTTTAACTGCTGAATTTTGGAACATAAAATCCGTATGATTTTTTTCAATGAATGAAATGAATTTCGAATGTAACTCCATACACGTTAAATAAATAATCGACCACTTACGAGCAACGGGAAATTTTCATACAAATTCAGGAAAACTTTTGAGACAATTCTACAAGTCACCATTATTTTAATTCTCCTTAAAAAACACTGTTTACGAAAAGTGGTCAGTTATATTCTTTTGTTGTTGCTATTTGGATAATTCTGAATCTTATTGGTTCCGTAATCTGGCATTGCTTCCATCTGGCGTAAATGCAAAAACTGATAGAACAGTTTTTCCATTTACGCCAGATGTTTTTGAAACACTCTGTTCCGGAGATGTGATAAAGTGATAAAATAACGAAAGAGAAAATATAATTGAGATGTTTTATATAATATGGTAGAAAATTAGAGCAGCACAAGAACCTCGAACACTTTTTTACCCCTTCTTTATTTCGTATTTCAGGATACGGTGCACATTCTGCGCACCATTAAATTCACTCTTTCATATGTATTTTTACTTGATATCAGCATTTTTTGCCCTCAATGATTATGTTGTATTGAACTGCTGCACTTGCCATTCTATGCTATTCGCGAGTGAATAGCTTAAATTCTATGCCTAATATATGAATCACATTTCTAAATGAATTCTTATGTACGTCTATAACATATCATAATAAATCGTTTGTGGACTGGAGGGAGTATGCAGCAATTGAATTGATTGATGAATACTGCATAGATTTCTTTATGAGGATATTAGGGTAGTCAGAAATCATGTCAGTATGCAAAAAACAAAACTTACTTTTGTGTTCTTGTCATGGTTAGTGCAATTAATAATAACAATATTTTATTATTTATCATAGGATTATTTTCTGTAAATTTTGGTACAAATACCACACTATCTTAATAATTTGTATTTGTTATAGGAAGGCTTTAGTATATGTGTTGCTTAAGGAATTGTATAGGCGAAATGTATGAATATTTATTTATGGACAAACTTAACACTTCACTGCATGATCTTTTTTTAAATTCAGAGTAAAAATGACTTCGGGAATACTTGGCTTATATAAAACTTCAGGAAAGATTACGAGTTAAAAGTAATAGAATAAAGTGGAATGTTTAATTAGTGCTTCATGATTCATAACTGTGAATAGCTACCAATATTTTTGCGATTTTATTTTATTTTTATAACATTATTTACCACGAATTTTAAAAATTTTCATTACGTATTGAAATATCAAATGGTTGCTGAATCAAAAAATCTAGAAAAGAATAGTCATAAAAAGCGTCGAAAATATGAATAAAATAATATGTGTAAAAGATGACTGGTAAATGCATTGTACATAAAGACGCTTTTTGTGACGTGTTATATTTGATGCAAAGTGTAATATAAAATCATATATCATTCATGATACGCTATGAGAGAGAACGCAACATTGTAGGGTTGATGGAATTTTATATCATTTTAATGTATTGAATTGATACAGTATATGCATTTTTTAATTGTAAATGGATCGGTATATGTGTTGTAGCAGAAGTGGCTGTTAACGCTTTCCCTTTACAGCTGCTTAATTAACGTTGTTCTCATTGATATATCACATGCACAGCTTCCAACTGCCCGGGAAATTTTTTCACCACAATTTTCGTACAGTTCTATTATAAATTTTACATTTGGACTGTCTTAAGAAAAAATTTTTTAGTAAAAGTTAGTGGTAAAAAATTCCCAGGAAAATCTGGAGAATTGGCAACTATACACATGGTTAAAGCAAAATTAAAAGACTGCAATGTTTATGCACAAGAAATCCTCAAATAAATAGTTATTCTAGAAAATATTTCCTGTCGACATACACTTTCTTGGTACAATTTTGGAGCACTTCTACGAGATTTGACTGTTATTCATCTTCTGTTTACTTTACTAACATTAAATACCGTTTCATGTGTGCTATTAAGGAAAAAAAAACATGCTGTGAAACGGAATGCACTTCTTTCCAACGCTTTCAACTGCTAGTCGCAGAAGAAAAAAATGGTTAAACGGTCCTAAAGACGAAACCGTTCACCAGTTGCCATCTCTGGAGTTAGCAACCCGCAACAGGACGGTCGATCGACCGCCCATCTCGTGCTACAGAGCAAAAGTCCTTTTTTGGCACCGCCGGAGATGGCAACAGGTGTACTTTTTCGGCTTTGGGCAATATAAAATGTCTTTCTATACAGAGTGAGCGGCCAAAACTTTATGGGGTGATAGAACGCATCTACACGAGCAAATTGCATCATAGAAAGTATGGATGGAATGCAAAGGGCGAGCCACTAGGTGGCCTTGTAAATGGTGCAAAAGGTTGGCCGGAACACAAGCGGTGAGAAGTTAAAGGTAGTTTTCACTGTCTCATTTAAAGAATTAACACAAGAATGAGAGGAGATACATTGTGTTAACATTAATGTAATTGGTGTACATGCTCAAAAAAAAATGTTCAAAAGAGTGACCGCCAGCTGTAATGTAAATCTTCACACCTACGGGATTGAGACTGACGCACATTTGCGAAGATACCAGGCATTTCAAGAATATCGCTAGCAACAACGGCGATCCTGACGACTAGATCCATATCCGTTTCAATGGGGCAGTCGTAAATTCACGTGGCCCCACAGGAAAAAGTTCAAACACGAGAGGTCCGACGATCTTGGTGGCCAAGCTATGCCAGTCATCCTCTCGGAGATCTACGAATGAAAGTGCCTTTGGATGCGAGGACCGACCCTTTCATACCATTTATAACGCCAACTTTCGGCGCTCAAGTATCTATGTTGAACGCCACCTAGAGGCTTGCCGTTTGTGTTCCACCCATACTTTCTATGACGAATTTTGCTCGTGTAGATGAGTTCTATCATCCCATGAAGTTTGGACCACTTTCAGACTCCCCTTGAATAGATATGAAAATGGTTGAATGTTAAAGGTTTAATCTGAGATGTTTCCTTTTGTTCGCAATATTGCTTATCTAGATTGAAGTGCTGTCGAATCTCATTTTAAGGAAGTCTGTTACAGTGAAAATCTCATTACAGCAAAGACTTTCATAATCCCCAAATCAAATTACATAGGAATTACAATTTTAAAATGTCCGATATTAGGAACGACGGTATCCGTTATAAAGAAGACAGGAAAGGGAGCAAAATGCTAACCTGTGCATGCATAGCAGCATGGATGGTGATGAGAGTAAAAATTACTTAAACACAGACTTGGAATTTTAGTGGGAGTGCATAACGAAAGAAAAATTCCTGCGTACGTATGTAATTCTGGATGATTGCCTTTCTGCTGATAATAATATTATAACCATCGCACCTTTGACGGATGAGGATATTATTTGTAGGATTCAAGAACAAAATGAACAGTTCCTTCAGGACAGCAGCAGTGAAAGAGGAATGTTCGGATGAAAATCTCAATGTACCTACTTCCACAGCTTTAGCAAGTGTAGTTATATTAATGCAGCTTATTTGAAAATGCATTTATATTAGAAATGTTTGTTATTTTCTCTGCACGTACGAGATTTTCTACAAAAAAAAGAATAACAGATTTCTTCTTCAACTAAATGAAAATTTCCATAAAATTAGTTTGTTTTATAGCGAAATGATTTTTCTGGTCACTTTGACTTCGTTAAATCGGGACCTCGACTGTATTGTACATAACATTTTGTGCGCAATAGAGATGGCCAATGATTCGATGAGTCGAATCAGTGATTCGAATCTTGGTACTGAGTGGCTCAGTCTTTACACTCACTCTCTACTGATTCGAATCTCAAGCCCTCAAGGGAAATACATTCCAAGTGCGAAGGGAAGAAAAACTTATTTTCCCTTTGCCGTTCCCAGAGATTTTCCCTTACTCTTTCAACTCTTTTCGAATCTTTACGACTCTTTTCGGCTCTTTTCGACTCTTTACGACTCTGAGTCGATAGATGATTTGAAACAGTAAATGAGTGGGTGTGGGTGAGTTGGTCACTGAGTTGGTGCAGCAACGAATCTTTACTGATTCAGTGTTTCGCTCTGTTTCGGTGATTGTATACTATCGTTGAGATTCGTTAGTTTTTCGAATCTTCTATCGACTCAGAGTCGAAAGGAGCCGAAAAGAGTTGAAAGGATGTTTCATTTAATTGGAGGGGTTTTTTCGAATCTTCTATCGACTCAGAGTCGAAAGGAGTCGAAAAGAGTTGAAAGGATGTTTCATTTAATTGAAGTTTCTTTTTCGAATCTTTGGTGTTTCATTTCTTGGTTGGTGGTCGGATTTAAAGTTTTATCTGTCTGTGGGTGTGGAGTGGGTCGAACATCGTTTGCTTTTGGCGGGGGGCATAGGCGTTACTTCCTAAGGGCAAGAGGGGTCAATCTCCCCCCCGAAAAAAAATTAAGAATATCCCTCCTTCCAACTTGTCTGACTGATTTAATATTTGTTTAAAATTTAATGAAACATCCCTTTTCTACTTTTAACTTCAATATATGTCCCCCTGCCCCCACCCTCAAAAAAAAAAAAAAAAAAAAAAAAAAAAAAAAAAAAGAAAAAGAAAAAAAAAACCGGAACGTTAAGTTATTTACATGGTGGCGGATTTTCATGTGAAGGGAAATAGAATGAAATAAAGTTAGGATTCTGCTTGTCACTTTTAATGAAGGATACAGGGGCGGTATTAAGCGCTCTCACAAAAGGACTTTGTAGTAAGCAAAATAACATTTCGCTTTATTGCAGCAGATTTCGGTTTTTTTTTTTTTTTTTTACCTTGTTTTTCGTTTAAGGGGAATGATTTTATTTTCTTTCGTAATTGAGAGAAATACAAAATAGGGTCTAAAGCAGTGGCGTAGTTAGTGTTATTGACAGTGGCGTAGCCAGGATTTTATTTCGGGGTGGGCTGGGTATCAAATTTAAAGATAAAGTTCAATTGTAAGCTAAGTAAAGAGTCCCATTTTCTTTCGGGGGGGGGCAGCAGCCCCTCAGTAGGACTGGGCCAAAAATCGATAAATATCGACATATCGGTTTTATCTCAACATCAAATATCCGATATTCCCATTTTCATTTCAGTGAAATCTCGAATTCGATAAAGGTCAAAAATACAGGCCGGTCAGGGGCGTAGCCAGAAATTTTTCATGGGGGGGGGTTATGACTACTGCAACTCATATATATGTATACGTGTGTATGATAATGTAGTGAAGAATATACATTTTGTATGGCAAAAAATTCCTCTTGGGGGGTTATGACCCCCCTAACCCCCCCCCCCCTTGGCTACGCCTCTGAGGCCGGCGATAAGAAAATCCTGAGATCAATACCAGCTTGTGATGCTTTTGCTACTGCTTTCTCTCTTGATGACGATGCCGGATCGCGGAAAAAACAGCTCCATGGTTTATTAGTCTAATTACCATAATTAATTAACGTATATCTCGGAACCTATCCACCCGAGCGCGTTTTTATTGATTCTCGACCCCCCTAGACTCAACACCCCACCGATACTTAAAATTTCGAATGCTTTGACACCAAACTTAACCTTTTAATCTTACAGGCCCAGGGGGTCATACGAAGCTCCCCTATATTTTCAATTTGGGCATTTTAAACACTAGCCTCCTCCGGCGGCATCTCCAAAGTCTGGAAACCATCCCAGAGCCAATTTCTACATGTTTGCAGTCCTTTTAAGCCTCAATCATGGTTAATTAGTCTAATTACCACAATTAATTAACGTATATCTCGGAAACTATCCATCGGAGCGCGTTTTTATTGATTCTCGACCCCCCCTAGACGTTTACCCCCATCGATATATAAAATTTCGAATACTTTGACACCAAACTTAACCTTGTAATCTTACAGGCCCAGGGGGTCATACGAAGCTCCCCTATATTTTCAATTTGGGCATTTTAAACACTAGCCTCCTCCGGCGGCATCTCCAAAGTCTGGAAACCATCCCAGAGCCAATTTCTACATGTTTGCAGTCCTTTTAAGCCTCAATCATGGTTAATTAGTCTAATTACCATAATTAATTAACGTATATCTCGGAAACTATCCATCGGAGCGCGTTTTTATTGATTCTCGACCCCCCCTTAGAAACTACCATCGATACATAAAATTTCGAATACTTTGACACCAAACTTAACCTTTTAATCTTACAGGCCCAGGGGGTCATACGAAGCTCCCCTGTATTTTCATTTCGGGCAGTTTAAACACTAGTTTTACTGGAGCAAGGAGTGAGAGATGCTAACTGCCCGAGAACTCAGCGGAGAAGAAACCCGATGAATGGGTGAAGGTTGTTTAAATAGTACGGCTTTCGGCGCAGAGAGAGGGAAAATTTCTTTAATTGTTTTATTGAATCAAGATTCGAATCACTGATTCGAATCATCGAAGTAATGTATGAGTCGAGATTCGAATCAGTAAAATGAGTCGAACCGCCCATCTCTAGTGCGCAATCACGCAATGCAATACAGGTGCCGCTAGGTTTTATTTATAATAGAAGCAGACTGTATAAGAATTTTCAGTTTTCGAGAAATAATTATTTTACTTTGTATAATTAGTTTTTTTAATTCTGGTGTTTATTTACAGAGCAAGTGGAAATTAAAATTTCTTTTTCTCTATAATGGTTTTCTGGTTGTGCAGTAAAGTACAAGACAAAATGCATTACAATTTAAGGTATTCAAATCCTCAATATAAATTCTGAAATACATGAAGCTTCTTTCGAAGCATTAACTAGTATTCTACTTTTTACGAAGTAAAAGAACATTTAATGCTTCGAATGCACTGTTTGATATGTGGAGTTCCTGAAATATCGTGACTGTAAAGTTGTTGTTTGTTGCTTTCTTCGCTGTCCATTTTAATGTGTTGAATTTTATTATTTCTGTAGTCAGTACATAATTTTAATGTTATTAATTAAATCTAACACAGTGAATTAAAAAAAATTATTTAAAATTCAATATGGTAGCCACTTTATTATATTTAAAGAAATGCCCTATTATCTAGATTTTTACTATCCTTATTCACCCATTCGAGTTCCCTTATTAATTTTAAAGTAAAATCGTTCCAATTCTACCTACTGTCTTCACCTTATACTGTACCCATAAATTCTATCTCATACTCATACATAGCTGGCAAAATGTGTGGATTGTAAGCAACCACTTTTTGTTAACAGTAGATTTTAAATTCATAAATAGCAGAAGTGAAGGCCGCACTGTTAAGGAAAAATCTGGGCTGTTACATCAAGCAAGAAGGGAATCTGTACGTGTTTAACCACAGGGTGACCTCCTGGTGTTGGTTAACGCAACGCAATTGCACGGGGGTATGAACAATCGTTCAGAAATGATGTACCGTCATTGCCAACCTCCACTCTAGACCACGATTTCTTCACTCGGACTCCCACTGAAGAAATCTCACCTGCGCTTCCATTTGAAGTCATTGACATACTGCAACCTCAGAAGAAATGCTCTGGACGTGATGGCATTACAGCCAAATGCTGAAGCACATCTCTGCCATTATTGTCTTCAAGTTCACTTTAACTAAATGCATTCTGAAACTTCACCACTTCCAACTATGTTGGAAAGACGAAATTGTATTTTCCCATACCTAAGCCAACTCAAGATCTTAATCTACCTCAATCACACAGACCCATTAGTCTGCTTAGTGGTAAGGTTGTCCAACGAGCCACCCTCAACAGACTCCAAGACATACTAATTCATAGAAACATCATCATCCCAGAGCGGCTTGGCTTTAGGAATATGTACAGTACCACTCAGCAGCTCTACAGAGTAGTGGATCACCTTGCTGAGAGGTTAAAACGAAAGGACCACACTGTAATTTTATTGCTGGACGTTTCTAAAGCATTCGACAAAGTGTGGCACCAGCACTTTATAAACTGATCAATACAAACATCCCAGACTCACTTATACACATGTTTAAAAGTTACCTGGAGAATAGAACGTACACAGTACGCTTAGGGTAACCTCATTCCTCAAGGCTCGATCCTTGGCCCCACTTTCTACAACTGGCATGTCAATGACATTGCACTGCATATACACACAAGCATTGCTCTGTATGCGGATGACACTGCCATTGTCGTCAAGCACCCCAATGGAAGATTCATCCCTGCAAGCCCATATTGACGCAATTGACCTCTGCATAAGGAATTGGAAAATCAAACTGAATGCACAAAAGAGCGCTGCCATCTCTATGGGAATGAAATTTCCGCCTTCCACACTTACTATTAACAACACCACACTGGATTGGGACACGTCTGCAACTCACTTGGGGGTTACGCTGGACGTAATCTAACATGGAAGAAACACGTTAATGGAAAACGAAGCAAAATGACTGACACTTTTCAAAGCGTCAGCAGCCTCATTTTAAAAATAAAAATCAATATATCCAAAGCAAGATTATTTTTTATCAAACCGCTCGTCAGGCCAATCGCACTCTACGCTGCACAGGTACGGGGCTCTACAGCCGAAACTAATTTCAAAAGATTTCTCACAACCTGAATCTAAACAACTTAGACGTATTCGCTTCGGACAGCCTACATTGCTGAATAAGATCATTCGAAAGGATCTTCATATTAATACACTGGCCACCCAGGTCGAAAAGATTACCAAAATAGTCCATGATCAGCTCTGCAACCTTCCTAATGAGGCTATTGCTGAGCTTTCCGACTTTGACTATACTGACCCCAGCTACCGCTAACGGCCTAAGGCTGTCTGTCCTCTGCCTGGGTAAAACGTAAGCACCACACACGGTTTGTTCCACCACCTCCTAGATATAGAAGGCCTGAGAACAGAAACTTTTACGTCATCACTAGGTCCACTAAAGTGACATCATCATCACACATTTATTTTCACAAAGTTAAACTATTCAAATTTTGTGGTGAATTTACTCCTGCATAAAATATTTTAATTGTCACAAACCACCAAACTTTAAACTTTTTTTCCCCCTTCATTCATTCTTTTCTTTTGTCACGTTGGCAACACTTATTGCAGAGAGATGAGTTTGGTGTGGATGTTCTAAGAGAATGTTAATTGTAACGCGCGCGACTATCTAATAAATGTTTGCTTTGTGGTGTTTATATTATGTGTAATTATTTAGTAGCCCCGAGATTATGATATTTTTTTAGAAAGGATAGTGTGCGTTGTTATAAAGTGGCTGCCCAACGTCGGGCGAGAACAAAAATAGAAGTTTCGTCATTCGTCCGAAAGACGGTTCTTATGGAAACACAATTACAAGATAAGTATTTTCATATGTAATTGAAACTGTTTAAAACAGGAACTAAAGGAAATATTATTTCGGTCGCCCTGACCAAAGTTATTTCGAATTTCACAAATATCTCGATCAATCAGATCGCATTAAGATTTTCTGAAATTTTGATTCTAAGAAGTTGATCACCCCGATCACATAAGAATTGTTCTCAGTTTTGCATACCAGTTCCTTTAGTACCTGAAGATAATTGTTTTGTTATGGTATACTTATCCATTTGTATACAGTGTTAGTAGTCAGAGTACTACAGAAATATTAAATAGTTAATGCTTGAATTTAAAAATTTTGATTATCGATTATCAAATTGCTGATATAGTACTTCGCATTTCAAGTTAATTAATATGATGATGGTTAACATTCCACATTCGAAGGTTTTGTAGCTCCCCGCTACATTGATATGAAGAACAATTTTGAATATAAATAAGTTGATTGAGAGTATTTTGAATACTATTAGTGTTCTATTAACCTTATTCTGAAGTGTGTTAAGTTTCGGTTTGAAAGAATTACATTGGTCTGTATGTTATAATAAGCTTAATCCTTGGAAGAATTCTGAGCCAATTTTAAGAACAGTGAATTTTATTTTGATAATAAAATTAAAGAATTTATGACGTGCATTTGTTTACAAGCATCGGAAACGAAAGTAAAAAGTGTTCTTATTTTGAATTTTGTTTTATTAGTCTGAGTTGCATTTGAATATTTATGTTTAAAGTGTATTTAAATTAAGTGCTTTTTGAATGGTTTAAAGTATATAAAATGGTGATCTCTGCAAATTCAATAACATATGTTTGAACCCATTTAAATTTAACCCTTAAATTTTACGGGTAAATTTTTGTGGAAAAAACTGTCACGTTCTCATTTTAATATGGCATTCCTAGCAAAAGGGAATAAACAGGACTTAATTGAACTAGCGGAGGCATTAGATGTCACTATTGGGGAAAATTTTAAAATACTCGAAATAAAGGATGCGATAGTTAAAAGCCCAACGTATGACGCGGAATATGCGAAAGAGTGTCTGAACCGCATAATAAATGATAGGAAAGAGATCGAGATCGAACAACGTGCTGAGAGAGAGAAGGAACGTGCTGTGAGAGAGAAGAAAAATGAGCGATTGTTTGAATTAGAGAAACGCAAAATACAATCTCTGTACTAGTACTACTTCCAATAGTACAGATTCGGCATCCGTGTTATCTTCCACAGACATAGACATGCCTAGGTTAGAATTAAGCAAATTACTCCCTAATTTCGATCCTAAAACATCCGACATGAGTTTATTTTTAGACTTACTTGAGAAACAGTTGACTTTTTTAAAAGTGTCCTCTTCAAAGTGGGTAGTCTACCTTGTTGGTCTTTTGCCAACTGATATTGCCAAACTAATTGCGAAAGAATCGGCTGACGATGCCCAAAATTATGAGAAATTCTATTGAGGCGTTTTAAATTAAGTGCTGAGAAATTTCGGCAAATGTTTGCCACACACCGTAAAGATCCAGAAAGCACCTGGAGAGATTTTTATTTCGATTTACAAAATTATTTCGATGGTTGGCTTAAAGAGCTAAAAGTTTCTACTTTCGATGAGCTAAAAGACTTAATTCTATCGGATCAAATTAAAAAGAAGGCCCCTCCTGAGTATAAAGAACATTTTTTGGATCACTGGAGTGAATGGAACAATCCATTGGAACTTGTTGACAAATTAGATTTATATGAGGAAGCTAGACAGGTTAAAATTAAACATGCGAGTAGGGAGCCTCCCGTATTTCATCAACGAGATAATTATAAGCATAATAAAAACAGTCCTAAAAATGCATCATCGAAGAATAGAGTAAGAAATGAAGATCGGCCAATAGTTAGTTGTTACGGCTGTGGGAAGCCAGGGTTCGTCAAGGCCAAGTGCCCCAACTGCTCTCCCCCTCCTAAAAAAGAATCAGCCGAATTCAGAGCTATTCGTCTTCAGACACTGTCTATTGATGAACCCCAATCAACTCTTTTGAGTGTTAAAATTAATGGAATGAACGGAATTGTGTGTGCTGACACGGGAGCCAGTCACACTATAGCTGGGGAAACATTATATCGCCTTTTGAGAGAACGAGGAACAGAATTTGAGGTTACTACTATGAAAGTAATCCTCGCTGACGGAATCCCGCAGGAAACAGACGTTTGTAAGGCAAAAGTCGAAATTGAAATTGAAGGACGTAGGTTCCTCATAACTTTATTTGCCTTACCTGCTGCAAAAGATAACAGAACGCTTTTAGGAACAGATTTCTTGTGTAGCGCTGGAATTGTTTTAGACCTTATAAATCATAGTTGGTTTTATCACGACAAACCAGAACAAAAATTTAGCTTTAGTTCCGATGACACTTTTAAATCACCTGAGTGTGTAGAAAATGCTCTGGAAGTTAACAAGTTGCGGTTACGAGAAAGTGAGGGAAAACATCTAACCGATGAAGAAAGAGCAGAACTAAATAAATTGGTAGGTAAGTATGATGATATCTTTCGTCTAGGGGAAGACCCGACTCCTATGATACAACATTACATTGATACGGGAAATAACCCTCCTGTTGCTGTTCCACCATATCGCATGTCTCCCGTAAAGAAGGACATACTTAAGAAAGAGTTAGAGAAACTTCTGGCCAATGGCACAATTGAAGAATGCGAGTCTCCGTATTCTGCACCTGTGGTGCTAGTGCCTAAACCTAATGGTCAAGTTCGACTTTGCGTCGACTATAGGAAGTTGAACTCCATTACAAAAACGGACAAATATCCTTTGCCTAGAATGGATGATTTGCTTCATGAAGCTAAACATACACCGTACATGTCGACCATAGATTTACGATCCGGGTATCACCAAATTGAAGTAAATCCCTCTCACCGGGATAAAACAGCTTTTGTGTGCCCTTTTGGTACGTATAGATATTGCCGTATGCCTTTTGGACTTAAGAACGCGCCGGCGACCTTTCAAAGACTAATTGATAACTTCAGAAATTCCCTAAAAGATGTTTTGGTTCTGTCGTACTTAGACGATATAATAATTTTATCTGAAACATTCGAAAAGCATATAGATGACTTAGAAAAGGTGTTTTCAAAATTGCGTGAGTTTAAGTTACATGCTAACAGAGAGAAGTGTAATTTTGCGTGCAACCGAGTAAAATACTTGGGACATTACATTACTAATTCTAGTCTTGAAGTTCACCCAGATAAAGTTGCCGCCATCCAAAATTTGCCTCATCCCAGAAATTTAAAGCAAGTCCAATCCTTTTTACAAACTTGCTCGTGGTACCGAAGATTCGTTCCAAACTTCTCTGAAATAGCTAGGCCCTTAAGTAATCTCACGAAGAAAAAAGTTACCTGGAAGTGGGGAGAAGAAGAGGAGAACGCATTTGAAACCCTAAAGCGTTGTCTGATAAGTCCTCCTGTCCTACGACAAATTGACCCAAATAAGCCATACATCTTACGAACAGATGCTAGCAACTACGCTCTTGGAGCAGTTTTGTTACAAGGTGCTGATGCAGACGAACGCCCTATTGAGTATGCAAGCAGGTTACTCACAAAAGCAGAGAGAAATTACTCCACTACTGAAAAAGAGGCTTTAGCCGTTGTATGGGCCTTGAATAAGTTTCGTGCACATATTGACGGAGAAGAAATCACTGTTTTAACCGACCATAAACCCCTTAGGTGGTTGATGAAATTGAAATCTCCTGCAGGTCGCCTTGCGCGATGGGCTTTACAAGTACAGGCGTTCAACCTGAACATAGAATATGTGCCTGGTAAAAAGAACGTTGTTGCAGACATGTTGTCCAGACCATTTTGCCAGCATAAAGAATAAACCTGTGAAATTTGTTCTATTACTATTGATCTTCCTACTCGAAGCGTTAAACAAATTCGGGAAGAACAGTTAAAAGATGAAAATGTTAAGAAAATTATCGAATCTTTAAAACGTGTCGATAAAGATGAAAGATTGGGCGAATTGGAGTGAAAGAGGTTATCTCATGAATCAAGGCATTTTATATAGGTATACTCCCGACGTAGATACAGAAGAAGCCCAGTTAGTGGTGCCGTGTCAAGAAAGAGAAAGAGTACTAAAGGAACATCATGATGCTCCGTCCGCAGGCCATTACGGAATTGAGGGAACGTATGACAGAATTTCAAAGCGGTACTACTGGACTGGTATGCAAAGATACATTACTGAATATATAAAGAACTGTCCTGAATGTTGTCGTTATAAACCTAGCAATGTAAAACCATCTGGACTGTTGCAAACCCCGATCTACAATCAACGATTTGAAACTCTTTCTATTGATCTATTTGGACCGTTGCCGAAAAGCAACGATAAAAGATGGGTGTTCATAGTGGAAGACTGTACAACCAAATGGGTGGAACTGTTCGCACTAACTTATGCCACAGCTAAAGAGTGTGCAATCACGTTAATCGAAGAAGTTTTTCTAAGATACGGACTACCAAGACGTGTCGTCAGTGACAACGGTCCACAATTCATTAGTGCGGTAATGCAACAAGTTTGCTTCCTGTTGAAAATTAAACCGTCTTTAACCCCAGTTTACCACCCACAAGCTAACCTCGTGGAAAGAAAAAACAGAGATCTAAAGCCCCGGTTGTCTATGCTAGTTGGTAACGATCACACAACTTGGTGTGAAAAGTTGCCAGTTATCAGATTCGCCCTAAATTCTGCAAAATGCAGTTCTACCGGTCAAACTGCAGCATACCTTATGTTCGGGCGTGAACCACGAACAATAGACGACGTGATCCATGATTTTATAAGTGTAGTAGAGAATGATAATTTCGTCCCTGAAATCACGCCCTACTTAAAAAAATTTGCGAAGTTTAGCAAATAGGTCCGGGAAAGCATGGAGACCCATCAAGACCAACACAAACAACAGGCGGATAAAAAACGCAGGAAGGCACACCCCTTAAAAATAGGTGATAAAGTATGGGTGAAAGCTCACCCTCATAGTGAGTCCAAAAAGAATAGAACATCAAAGTTCATGCTAAGGCGTGATCGCCCGTACACCATTTCATCACAGAGATCACCTGTCTCTTATACATTAACTGCTAGGTTATCTCATGAATTCTACTCCCATAGGTCCTTACCATGCTTCATGTTTGACCCCCTATGTAGGACCGGAGGCTACTCCTGTGAATCCCCTGCGAGGCAGAGGCCGCCCCAAAAGGAAAGTTCCGGCCTTGCAGAACCGACCAAATAAACAACGATCTGCCCCAACAAGGAAACAGCCACCAAGAAAGGCAAGCTGTATGCCGAGGACGACTTATACAGCTTGAGGGGAAGACTGTCACAAACCACCAAACTTTAAACTTTTTTTTCCCCCTTCATTCATTCTTTTCTTTTGTCACGTTGGCAACACTTGTTGCAGAGAGATGAGTTTGGTGTGGATGTTCTAAGAGAATATTAATTGTAACGCGCGCGACTATCTAATAAATGTTTGCTTTGTGGTGTTTATATTATGTGTAATTATTTAGTAGCCCCGAGATTATGATATTTTTTTTAGAAAGGATAGTGTGCGTTGTTATATAATGATTTAAGATAGAAAATTTAATTTTACGACAAATAGGAAATTATAATTATTTCTAATTATATAATATGATATAGAAATAGATCATAATAAATGATTTTTTATCAGAAAGGTTTTTTAATTTTTATCAAAGATATTTTCTAAATATTAACGATTCACCAGAAATTTTAAATAGATTTACTTTGTGCAACGAAAACTGTGATGACGTCATCTTAGAAGACCTAATAATGACGTAAAAGGTTCTGTTCTCAGGTCTTCTGTAGCTAGAAGGTGGTGTTTGTTCTCAGTAGGGTAACCCTGAGGAAGTTCACTGCTTATCGGTGAGGGGATACAGGGTCGACCATCGAGAACTAATGAGCTTCTCTCCACGACATCTACGTGGTCATTTCTGATTTGCACTGAATTAACATTTTTTCTTAGATTATTAACACATAATAGAATTAACACATATTTTCTTGCCACACATAAAATGAAAGAGTTGATCAATAACTTTTTATGCCACACTGGAGGTTAATCTCGCATTGATTAGGTACTCCATTAAAACTTATTATCAGTCGGTCAAGCATGCATAGTCGTATATCATTCTTTAAAATGTCTGATATAGATACCTTATGGCTTCTTTGTACGTCTAATAAATCATATATATGTTACCGTGAAAGTTCGAAATCTGGAGAATGTCAACATTCACATCGTCACTTAGTGTATGTCCGAAATATTCGCTAAATATCCTTATTTCTCACTTACACCGACAAATGCCGACATTCACCATGTACTAACGGTATATGAAGGAGATCTGCATTTTCCTCTATTTCAGGTGTGATAAAAATGTCCAAGGGTGTTGTAACATTGTGTAGTCTGTGAAGAAGGAAGGATGCTCGATATTCCTTGCCTTCTTAATAATTATAGAAGTTGTACTTGGATAAATTATTAATTTAAGTTAAGATTTTAGTGTTACATTTGGCCAATAAAGAACTTAAAATTTACACTGCAGCGGATTTTTCTTCTGTTACCATGGGAAACTATGGATTCATGGGGAATAACCTCCCTCAGCAGAATGAGAATATTTTTACTACGTTTTTGCCTTTCTGTTGACCTGGGATTTTCTTTTTGACTTCCGATAGAGCACATCGGTGGTAGTCCGAATATACAATGGATATAATCAAATATTCGGTCTTTCACCGACGTATTTGGTATGTGTTGACATTCACTTGTGTCACCAATGTCACTAAGTGACCGAATGTCACCAAGTCGACATTCTTCAATTTTGGTCCTTCACAGTATGTACTTCATCTAAACTTATATCGGTTGAACGAGATACATTTCTACAAAGATAGTGAGATTTAGCGATTTCTTGCCAAATTTTTGAGATATCGCCAAACTGGGTTCAGTTTGAAAGAGTTATTTTTCGCAATTGATTTGGCGATATTTCGTAAAAAAAGCTTGAGATACTTTGCGAGATTTTGGGCACAGACGAAATAGTGATTGACAGACTTTCAATGAATTGAATGTATCCATAGACCTTAATGTATTTAAAATCTTTTGGGTGACCCTGCAAATAAATAATCCAGTTGACTAGAATTAAAACGAGATGCATAATTACACGTTGCAATAGTTCTAAATACAAAGTTTGAACATTCTACGGTGAACAGTTTTAAAGTTATGCAAAATATGTAATTATTTTTGTCACCAAATTTGGCGATTTTTCGGAAAAACTCGTCAAGTTTAATGACAGTTGGTGAAAATTCGGGCATGGTAGAAACAATGACTACAGACATAATATATTAAAGATGTGAATAGACTTTGATGTATTGAAATTGTTTTGGATCGTCATGTAAATAAACCATCCTATAGATTGGAACCAAAAAGAAAGTTGCACAAATAGATGTTACAGTAATCTTCACTAAATATTTTGTTCGCCGGGGGCGCACACTGAACATTAGGGTGGAATGGAAAACATTCTTTCGAAATGCACGTTGCCTGAGTCATTAATTGGTGTAAAACTGATTAGAACAAATTGCCTCCGAAGTTCAGCTCAAAATATTGACACCTTCAGATTCCACTCATCAAGCGAATATATTTCCAGTGTATTTCTATTAAATAATAATGTTTAATTAATTAACTGAATAATTAATTATGTTTTCATAGTTAGATTGCTTTATTAATACGCTATTGTCTCGTGTCAGTGCTTCAAAATCGTAGATTTAGAGGCATTCGTCGTCTTATAATCTAATTCAAAATTGGAAGATACCTCAGAAAATTATGACGATTTTGCTAGTCAGGAAGATAGATGTCGGAAAACAACTAACAATGAGATTCTATAAATCTTCAAGACAGACCAAATGTGAATATCAGTGCCAAAACTAGCCGTTGTTCTTGATAGAGAGGAAGTATCAAAGTATTAATTGTTCAATTAATTCATTAAACATTATTATTTTAATAGAAATTCATTGAAAATTAATAAAGAGACTAGAAATATATTCTTTTGAGATGTGGAACCTGAAGGTCGTAATATTTTGAGCTAAAATTTGGAAATAATTAGTTCTAATCAGTTTTGCACCATTTAAGGATTCAGGCAATCTCAATTTCGAAAAAGAAGTTTTTCGTTCCACCCTAACGTACACCTGGAGTTACTTAACCACTGGTTATCAGTTCTTTGCTGCGCAATGTCATTTATTGGCATAAGAAATATGGAAATAAATCTTTCGAGTCGGGAGAACAGTAATTAAACAGATCGATGCTTAAAAGTACCATGGCCTCCCTTCGTGACCAAAGCATAGCTGCTAACTCTACTGGTCTCACCGGTAGATTTTCGCCCACAAGTTTTATGACCTGTTCCAGTTTAGCATTAAAAATTTGGATTTATTTTAATTATTAATTGAAATAAAAATTAGTGGTGGTAAATTTTCGGATAAAATAGGAAGAGTTGGCAGCTATGTATAAGACAGAACTGACTAGATGTCAATATACTAAAGAAAATTTCCTTTAATTGCACTAATCAGCGCTTTTGTTAGCAAAAAAAGAAAAAAAATGGTGTAATTTAATATTAATTACAGAATGACAAACTATCAATTTAGCTGCGAATTCATTAAAGTCCATTCGTAAAAATGATGTCTGCCAGTTGCTTTGAACACAGTAGAGAAAGAATGAATTAGGAATGGTATATAGTAAATGAGTTTATTATATTGGTAGTGTTCCTTAACCGTCCAAGTGTCTCTGATTTCTATCTGTTTGCCAGTCGTATTCTTAACACAGTGAATAGACATAGTTCGCTAAGTTTTTTTTTATGAACGTTACTGATATTTCTACATCACAGATTGTTTAATATAGAGTTTTTTAAGCGTGATTTTAAAAGAAATCAGAGTTAAAAAGAAAAAATCGGGTTATTGCGAAAATAAGCACTACTCTGGTATTTAACTGAACCGTTACCCTTTCAGGTATTTATAATATTTTAACTTTAGTTAACCGCCATAATCAACGATTTTCAATACATTGGTAGATTCAATAAGATTTGTGATCGCGTGAAATACCAAGACAAATTTATTGATCTGCAACGAGTAACATAGCAAAATTGAGCAGATCCATGTGTTGTTTATATACTCAGGGACCTATAGAGGTTTGACAAGAAATAGTGTAATTAATGTAAAATAAAAAATCTTGATTGGTCTGTTTGTATGATTACAATTAACAATAGAAGTAATATTATTTCAATTGGAATGCTAGATTATAACAATTTCATAACAAATTTATTAATACTTATTCGCAGAGCTGTCCGCCTTTACGTAACTCAAAGGCGGTGCAATTTGACAAAAGACACATTTCGAATTTCGTTTTTTGAAACAGTAATTAGACAACCAGAAAAGTTAAAATTTTGCTATATTGTAAATGGAAAATTATATTTAGTGGATCTTCTAATTAAGGTCCATAAAGATTAACATGGGTATCGCATTCGTCAGAGCCGGTATTTGGCGTGTGCGGTGGCACACGTATAAATTAGAGAAAAGCGCCGCTATTTGAAAAACCATAAAAAAATGATGCGGTAACCCTGCTTTCTTATTTATTTTTGAATGCTAACTAGCCATTTGAATATTTCGATAACATTTGCGCAAGAAATAAATTTTAGGTGTTTTCTCCTTACACACAAATTCAGTACAGTACATCTATCGATATATATACCGATATATCTATACCCATTTTCATTGAAAGGGCGCCAAAATCATTCTTGCCACCACCTCCTAGATATAGAAGGCCTGAGAGCAGAAACTTTTGCGTCATCAGTAGGTCCCCTAAAATGACGTCTTCACACATTTATTTTCAGAAAGTAAAACTATTCAAAGTTGGTGGTGAATTTACTACCGCATAAAGCTTTTTAATGATTTTAAATAGAAAATTTAATTTTACGACAAACAGGAAATTTTAACTATCGCTAATTATATAATATGCTATAGAAATAGATTATAATAAATAATTTTTTATCAGAAAGGTACTTTAATTTTTATCTTCAACGTAAAATATTTTCTAAAATTTGTATCAACCACCAGAAATTCTAAATAGTTTTACTTTATGAATAAAAAACTGTAATGACTCTCAGAAGACCTAGTGATAACGTAAAAGCTTCCGTTCTCAGGCCTTATCCCTTTGCTCTTAGGCCAGTACTGTTATTCGCAGAAAAATAAGCGTGTAAAGGAAGCTCTTGACACATGCCCTATTTACTGTTAAATAAACATAACACTGACATAATGGATTACTATGAAAGTGGTACGAGATTTTTCAATCATTTAATGATTTTTAATGGATTGCTGCATTCATTTACTGACGAATATATATAGTTACCTATGTTTTTGAATCATTAAATGACTATTATAATATTACTTCATAACCAATGACTTTCAATATATGAGCTCATAAAAGGTCAAGATGTATCCTCCGAAGTGGAACAAGAAACTGAACAGTAATTAAGTTGATCGACGGACGATGAATCGTTCATATGCGGCGATGATTCTGAGGCAAAACTGACATGAAATAATGTCAGCAGGGAAAAAATATTCAGTATTATAGCTAATATTATAACTAATAACAGAATTAATTCGTTATTTTCTTCAGATATTATGGACTATTATTTTTTTACACGAATTCATTAACATTCATTCTCGAAGAATGATGTCTTCAAAGGAAAAAGTTGACGTGTTCGATTATAAATGAAGATGACACTCAGTTAATGAATTATTAATCTAGTGGTATACGAAATCAAGATTAATATTTTATGTTTTAGTTATTATTTGAAATGTTCTGTTTTCGGAAGCGTAAAAGGGCCACGAAAGGAAATGACAGGGTGCGTTAAGTTTTGATTCAACAGTAACGAAATGAGAATTTTCTGGCAGCTACCGAATGACATGTGCAACTGTTAACTTGTTATATTTAATTGTTCACTATCTAATAATGCTCTTTTTACATGTTTAAATAATCCAATTATTATAAACTGCCAATTCTTTATATTCAATCCTTCGTTTTTGGTAAAATTCATTAATAATTTATTTATAAAGCATTTATCGTCAAATAATCCTAAATATACTGGAGAATTTACGTAATTAAAAAAATATGCGCCATAGTCTTTAATTTTTTATATCTGCTGGTTATTGACAGACACAGATTAAGACAAATACACCAGATGTGAACCCGGAGATAATCTAATTTGTATTATCTCGGATTTGTGTAATATGAGATGCTACTGATGGCAGGCAATTGACTACAATTGCAGGAAACATATACTAATAACGACACAGCATTAAATTTGTTCTGCTTTTGATTAATGCAAAACAAAGTTTAAATGTTTGTGTAAATTTTGATATTTGAGGCTTTATTTTTAGATCGCGCTTAAATTTCATTTCAGCAATTCATTAAAAACATTAAGTGTGTGTGTAAAATATTAAAATTTGTTATATGTGCTGTTTAGCCTGGAATCGTGGTTGATGAACAGTACACATTACAAATTCTTATGGGTTATACATTTTTTTTTGGATTTATTTGGTAAATACTGTTACTAATTTTGATTGAGAATTATCGATTAGCATCGCGTCTTACTACTGTGGGCGGCGTGAGGTCATTGATGCCAAGTCTTCCAATCTCGTCGAAAAGTTTTGCACTACTAATTATTACTTCGTAGTGGAATGCCCAAATGAATCCAAATTTTTAAGTTAAAATACAACGGATTAAAAATTCTGGTAAAAATCTTCCGACAAAATCGGAAGAGTTGGTAGCTATGTTAGAGTAATGTTGGTTTTTAACATAAAATTCAAACAAACAATTTTGGTGAAGCTTTTAGCTACAGAAAGCTGTTCCTAAAAGCATAACTCATATTGTTACACGTTTCGACAAAAATTTTACAGATGTATTTTCTTTACCTTCGTATAAAGTATCCCCCCCCCCCAACACACACACACTTTTTCACTTCTATCCTCTTTGGAAGACGATATTTAAAATGTCCTGAAAGTAATTTTCGGACATTTTTGAGTGTTATTGAATCTGCTGCTTATTATCGCTTTTTGAAAATATAAGCATTTTATAATTTTGTATTTTTTTAAACTTTCGAGAATTTTATATCCACACCTAATTACAGAATTTAAAGATATCCTACAACACCACACACGACTAAAGACGCCACACACGAATATTGGAATAAAATTTCGAGGAAAAACTTCACCCAATAATGCATTCTGCAACACGAACAATATTAAGGTATTTTTAATAGTTCATAAATATTGTGGTTAGTCTATTTCTTCATTTTAAAAATGGAGACAATATTCTTTGTCATCGATATTTTTTTAAAAGTATTTATAAGCTGAAGTCAACATGATGTAAATGATCTTGTATCAACAGCGTCACATCATTTGTGGTCAATAAATATCTTTGAAGGCTTTTCGCTCTGTATTCACAAAGGATAAAGAAAAGTAAGATTTTATTCCTGTTTTATAAGGATGAGTTTTGACTTCCTGGTGCCAGACAATTACGAAATGGGATGCATCAGATTGATTAGTCACGTATCAAATCGTACTTTGCAAATTTACTTTGGGGTTACTCCATGGGATTCACTCGAGTTATTTTCGTTTTGTCTGTGTGATATTAACCATGTTAACTCAAAAATAGTTTTTTTCGGAAGTGAAGTTTTTGCAGCAAAAGAGCAATAAATAACGGTGTGAGTCAGTGATTTCAAAGGCACCTTCAGCGATGGAAATGTAGTTTAGGAGTTACACTTATTTAAAACTTTCAACTTTTAGAAAACATTTTCGGAGAAAAAAAATCTAAGATTCGTTCGAATAAACTTTTATTATTAATGGAACAACACTGTAGTTGCCAAATCGCGCGGTTATATCGAGAGGTTATAAATTACTTTTTTATTAGGGCTGACTGAGACTTTGAGGTAAGTTTAAAAAAATTTTATGAAACAGAAGAAAACATTTAAGAAAGAGTGGTAGGTAATCTTACGAAGAAACCTTACAAGTTGGCGATTGTAGAAAATTAAATATTTTATTCCTTCTAAATTGACACAATGAAAATTTTAATTATTTACTTTTTCTTCAACAACCAGAAATTAATTCCTTTTTCTGTAGATGATATTTATTAGTTTCCTAACTCGTTTAACTACATCGTTCAACAGTGCAACAAAAAATCAAAATGCTATTTGAACGCTAAGAAATATTTAGTGCTACCAAATATTTGTCTGTACCATAAAATATTTGGATCCTATTTGCATCTCTGACTTAAACATTTTTATTTTTAAGATAATTACTGCATGGGCTTTACATCGAAATTAAAATCCATACTAGCTTGTCGGGTAGGAATCCCACAAGAGGAGCGATTTCTGGAGGAGTCAAAGAGTATTAATCCTTGATAATCAGTAATCCGGGTTTGTGTTCAAAATACTTTCAACCTAAAGTTTTACACTGGCACCGATATTCGGGATGTCAAGTTTTACACATGGAATGTCCAGCGATTTGCTTTTCAAAAACAAAAGCAAGAGCAAAAATTTCCGTTCTATAACTGACCATGGAAGGAAACAGTCAGAATATCACATTAACCACAGCCAAAAGAAAACATCCAGGATACCAGTTATCACTCTGAAACTATACAAGAAAGCCTCAGAGAAGTAAAAATCCTTAGATAGAAAACATTTAACTGTTTCTTAAATGATGCCAGATAAAAGCTCGGTACATAAAACACCTCTCGAATATTTGCCTGGCGTGAAACAGAGAAGCAATATGCAAATTTCATTCACGAGGAAATAAATATTCCCTTCCCAAGAGTATTTGCATTATTTCAATTGATTCTGAGTGTAAAATTTAAAGGCTTCCATTATTGAACTTACTTTTGTGCGCCATTGTGTGACACAGCGAAAGAACCGATAAAATGAACTTTTGACCAACTTTCTTAGAAAAGTATTGTTTAACGGAACAAGTTTCGGGCTGTCACATAAGATAACTTCTATATGAATTTTTTCTTAAATGGACGTTTGAAATTTTCGATCAGTATTAACGAAATGATCTTCTAAGTTAGTAAATATTTTTAAATGATAAACAGACTGATAAGAGAGAATGATAAGTAAACGAGAGTGTACTATTGCATAGCTAGCAACTTTTATGCTTTTTTTCCAGAAAATTACCCGCCACTTTCTTTGTACCTAATTTGATATTAAAATAAATTCAAATTTCTTACTCAATTAGTACACTTTACAAACGTTGCAGTGGAGAATCTTTCGAAAACACCGCAAAAGGTCGTAACTTTGCTGTTGGTTTATGTTTAACAAGAGTGTTTTAATTTGTTCAAAAAATGCATATGAATTCAACAGACGTTTTCAAAACATATTTCGGTTCATATACCAATTGAAAATTTTATTAGTCAGAACAACTCCATGTTTTCCTGAAATCTGTTTCAAGTAAATTATGGGAATTGATTTGAAGCTAGCAAGCTCAGATCTCATGAGAAGTCCTATAAATGGTGTGAGTAAAATTAATAAGCATAATTTACGATGTGGAAGTTTTTATTTTATTCGGAAATGAAGCTATACAAAATGATCTTATACATAATGAAGACTGAGAATTTGAGGAAACGCATGCAAACTTAGTAGGAAAGTTAAGCTAAGAAACAATTATTTGATCGAAAATATATAATTGTCTTTCAAATGATGCCAGGTAAAACTTCCAGTCGATCAGTACTACTGTCTCTACCGCCTAATCTAGAAGACTTCATTACTTCAGTATCATTAGCTCGATTTAAAAAAAAAGAAAGTAACAGACTATTGACTGACACTGAGCAACATTTAAACTTCGTTTGAAAATAAGCTCACATAATATTTGAAAAAAAGCACCGCAGTACCCAGCAGATACATAGCCAGGAAAATGTTTTTAGAGGCGATGATAAAAAATAAGCAGAATTTCTACACAACATAAAAATTACACAAATTTTAAATTAAACTTTTAAATAAATTACAAAGTTTAAAATAAGAAACAATGATTGGATCGAAAATATGTAATTCTCTCTTAAATGTCGCCAGATAAAATTTCTAGTCGACCAGTATCACAGTTGGGCTGTATCGCAACTACATGTATTTGAAACACAGTTTCAAAATACATTTGTACCTTGTGTTTTGTATTTTCACTCGTAAAAACAAAGTATTTTGAGAATGCATTTAAAACATATTTTGAATGTATTTTCTACATTAAAAATACTTAAAATACATTTTGTATTCGTACATTCGTTTTGTATCGTAACACCACAGATTGCTCAGATAACATGTGCAAATGATAAAAATAAAATCGCTGATATGTATTGTTCCCCTCTCTTGATGTAATTTATCAGCTGAACCAGAACTACACGTGGTATTGTAACTGAAGAAGTGTTAGGATCTCTTGTGATCTTTAAATTTAACTAAACAGGAAATGGAAAGAAAAGATTTTCATACTCCTGTTTAAAACAATATGTTTGGTCTAGGAATGTTTCTAGATTTACACAGTAAATGAAGGCAAACGTAGTAAAAACATGTTGTATTTATTGAATTCTTTAAGGTAATTTATAATTAATTTGGAATATGTTGCTAAGTTCTAAAAAAATAAGGCCATCATTATTTCTTCAAAAGCATTAATGTGGCTGTATCATTGAGTTATTGGTTTTAAGGGACAAAGCTACACGACGGCCGTCTGTCTAAGGGGAACATGCCTCGGAGGAAGAACTTTTTAAGGAGTTTTAAGGCACGTTCGCGTTACCTTTGGTATAAAATACTGCAAACCCCAGACCATTAGATCGACAGCTTCCAGTATAGGGATTGGATAAATCAAACTTCCATTCTCGATGATTTTTAAACCTTTTGTGGAATTCTTAATGAAAAAAAAGTTTCCAAATCCTGTTTGTACACGCAAAAGTAAACGTTTAGGCTCAATATTAATTATGGAAGATAAAAATATTTAGATTATATGCAAAACATTTTAAAACTTACTTAAAGACAAAACTTGAATTTTTCAATAGGTTGTGATTTAGTTGAATATTTATGTTCAAATGTTCAACTAAAATTAATGGATAATAAATACAGTAAATCGGTATCTCGAAGTCAGTGGGACCGTCAAAAATACTCGAGATAACCGAAATTCGAGATATCGAAAATCACACATAATAACCCATTCAGGGGTATAGTTTAATCGTGTGGTAAAAATATACCATCAAATCAAACGATGAAGTAAATTATTTTTACTTTTCTGATGATAAATGCATAATTTTAACATTAAGAATAACATTAGAAGAATACATATATAATACACAGAATCAAAGCAAAAAATGACTATTTTTACTTGGGATGTAGTTAGTACTAGATATTTTTTAAGCATACTTCTTTCAGTTTTGATTTCATGTTATCCCTTTGTATGAAACCATTAATTTTATACAAAGCATTAAAGACATCTTCCGGTGCGTTAACACATATTTCAACCGAACGAACAATAACCGATATAGCATTATGAACATCAGTGGTCGTTGATACATTACTATATCGATAGAAACTGAAGAGTCATCTTCTTCAACAGTGTCTTCTTAGGTTTTTATTTCTGTCATAATGTCCTCTTCGCAGACTTTTTGCATATTATTAATTCTTCGTCTACATTTACACAGTCTCAAATTCTGATTCATCGCGAAACTGTTTGAAGATCAAAGAAAAATGAGTTAATAAACTTCTAAGTAACATTAAATATCGAGATAAGTGGAGTGATAGATTTTTCCTTCGAGTTAGTGAGAAAAAAATTCTATTGAATTACATAACGTCAATTCGGGACTTAAAAAAAAACCCATCGAAATAAGCCGAAGATCGAGATAAACGAAGTCGAGATATAGAGAGTCGAATATATTGTATGAAGAGATTTATTTTACTCACTGTGACTTTTGGAAATTAAAGTTTTTATAACTAGTGTTCATTGTTCCGATGTTGAAATTCTATAGTTTTCATATTGCGTTTTGAGTATTAATGAAATTTCTCAGAAATGGTCTGTTTCGGCTCTTATTGCTAGACTGGTAAAATTTTGAAAGGTACCATTTCAAAAAACAAATAGCACCTTTTTTTTAACACAACTACTAAGATTGCTTTTGTTATTATCGTTAAAATTTATTTAAATGAAACAAACTGGGATCTTTGGTGAATAATTTTGCTTCTTCGGAGTTCAAATTCTTTAAAAATTTTACATGTATTTTGTGTGTATTTTGAAAATATATGTATTCTGTAATTTTCATTTTTTTAATTTGAGAAGTATTTTGTATTTTGGTTTTGTTTGAATCAATGTATTTTGTATTTTATATAGAAAATACACTTCCGATGTATTTTGAGCAACTCTGGATACAATCAATAAATTTCCAGTTTCTAGAAAAAATGACTCCGCCCTCTCGAATCACATGCATGCCTCAAGTCAGTTTTTGAAGCTCTGGTGTAGCTCAATAAACTGGTTTTTAAACTCCAAAAAAAGATTTCTCTAGAAGATCTAGTAAAGTTCCAAAACAATTTTTTTGGATTTAAAACCCAAATAAAATAAATTCAGAATCACCAGAACTTCGAAAACTGACGTGGCGTCCACGTTGATATGATTCGGGCGGAGGAGGAACTTCTTCAAGAAACTAGAAATTTAGTGATCTGTAGCGAAAGAAAATTTTAATTTCTTTTGAACAAGTCAACCAGTATAGTTCACTGTAAGTTTCTCGAAAGCTATAAGGATGGGCTAATATTTTGTTTATTTTATTTAATTTTGTTGATTTATTGATCATTGATTGAAAATGCATTTTAAAATGCATTTTCAAAGTACTTTGTTTTACGAGTGAAAATACAAAGTACAAGATACAAATGTATTTTGACTCTGTAGCGAAGAAAAATCTAAATCTCTTCTGAACAAGACAACTGATATATTTCACTGCAAGCTTTTCCGAAAGCGTGGGAAAACAGTTGGAGATAGATCAGGGGTTCTAGGTTGATTTGTGGTTCACATGAGCTGTTTGTTCTATCACCGCCTAAAATATTTTACAAGAAGTCATCACCCTAGATATTTTTCAATAAAATGAGTTTAGCCATTCTTAACTATTCCCTACGTTAAGTTGTTTTTGTTGACATAAAAAGTGCACGTTGAAATCCTGACAAGAAAACTGAAACTATCTGGACACCTTTGACACATCAGAGAAAATCTAAAATTCTACGAGAAATTCCAGAGTGATATTTGAAGAAAAGGCTGAAAAACTCATGTTATAGAAAAACGTATTAAGTGTTTGTCCATATAAACACTAAAATAGCAAAATCCAACGGAATTCTAATAAGGAATTGAAATTCACGGTTGAAATCATGCAGAATTGAAGAAACAAGATCTAAACAGATTAAAAATCCTACTATATAGTTACGCTGATCCCTGACTCACTGATTAACTGACTGTGTCACAATTCCGGTTCAATCACTCCAAAACAAAACTTTTATCGTCATTTATCTAAGCAGATTAAAAAGTTATTGTCTAAAAACGTTATAAAGATCCACACTGCTTGTGCAATCGGTTGAAACTTTCCATAAATATTTTTTAAAAAATATAAAAAACAATCTGCACTATTTTGCGCAGTGTCCTTTTTGGACCTTGTGCCATTAAACTTCAACCAACCAACCAACCAACCAACTTAAAAATCTGAAAATTCTCGCTTTCCAATAACGATCCACCCGTAACGATTTTTCGCTATTTTTGCCTCCATTTTATTTCCGAGGAAAAAAAAAATCCTTTGCGTGAAACAATTAGGTGTCGCAAGTAATATTGATGTCACGGTTATCAGGATTTGAAGGGAAAATTACGATTCCAATTCGCTTAAAATAGTTTTCTAGATTACCTAGTTTAACCTTTTTTGTGCAAATAAAATGATTTTCTCTGCAGGATGCATTGATTTGTTAGAGCATGTTTCCACCCAGTAATGAAATCTTTTGAATGCGGAAAGTTTCTCACAGTATGCTATTGAGATTTCAGTATATAATAAAGATGGAATATAATGTTATTTATATTAAGTGGGCAAAATCAAACATACTGAGCGTAGGCATATTTGTCTCAAATGTTTTTTCAAGCGCCCATCGTAATTACCTCCATATCGGGCTATATCCTCTAGTAAATTTTATGTCTGCAAAAGAACTTATGGGAGATATATAAAATACTGAGTAATATTTCATTTATAGGAATCCAAAACTAAAAATACATAGGTATCCAAAATATCCCACATTTTGTTTAGAAAGTGTGCAAATTATGGGATAGAAACTCCTGTTCCGCATTCTATCCCATGTCACAGATTTTTATCCCCCCCCCCTTTATCTAAAATCCCATAAGAGAAAGAAAATTCAGCAAATTACTTAACATTGTTGAAAAAAAATCTTTTTTAGAAGAAAATTCCCGGATTCTGAACAGCAATTTTTATTAATGTTTAATTAAATACTTCTTTTACATAGCTGTCAACTATTCGATTATATCGCAAGATTTCCCACCACCAATTTTTTCTTAACAATTCAGTTAAAGTAGGGCTGTTGAGTTGTAGTACTGGTAAATGTTCCCCATGAAATCAAAACGGTTGCCAACTATGCTTTTAATATGTGACAGGAAAATAAGGTAATATTTACTTGGGCATTGTTACCGCTTTCAGTTTAGTTAAGAAAGTAGCCTTTGACTTCATTGTCAGATCTACTTTTAAAAGTTTTAGATTTATAAAATAAAACCATTAAAAGTTTCTGGTAAACGTTACAAATATTACAAGAAATATCTTAAATATTAAAATTAAAATTCCTTTCACATACAAAATTATTCAGTATGATCTATTTCCTTATCATATCATCTAATTGGTGATGGTTAAAAACTGCCATTTGGCGTAAAATTGTATTTTTATCTCAAATTATTAAAATGTTGCTAGTCATGAGTAAATTCACAAGAAATTTTTAATTGCTTTATTTTGTAAAAGAAACTTTTAAATGTAAGCCTAATGATGACGTCAAAACTTCGTCATGAAGGAGTTCTAAGGCTTTCTATATCTAGGCGTTGTTGATATGATGTGCAGAAGAAACAGTAATAATATATTACTATGGAAGAAGAATAAATTTAGGGGGGGGGGGGCTTTAAATTGCTTTTCCTTAAATTTCGCTATTTCTTTTTCTAATTTTCACTATTGTTTTTCTAATGCTTCTTAGGAACCACCTTTTCATCAGAGGGAAAAATGATATGCGATGCGAATAGGTTTGCCACTGTCCCATTTAGGCAACACTTCCTAGACAAAGAAAGCCTTACAAATTGTGCGCCATCGCACTTTAACATCCGAACTTGGCATAAGAGTAAAGTTTCAGTTTTTAAAATAAATCCATTAAAATTTTCTTTCAGATTTACCAATGAATACATATATTTTAATAATTTAATATAAAAAATAATTTTACGACAAATGGCAGTTTAATACCATGACTAATTAGATAATATGATGTGGAAAAAGATTAAAATGAATCAATAATGAATGAAATGAGAAAGTCAATTTACTTTAATGTTTAATTTAAGATATTTTCTAATACTTGAAGCATTCACCAGAAATTTTAAATTATTTTACTTTGGCGAATAGTCACTCTTTAATCGTAAAGGGATTCTCTGCTCTTTTCAAAACAGCCACAGCCATTTTAAATTGCGTGACTGATTTCAAGAAAATAAGAAATACGGTAAGAATTGAGTGATGAATGCTAATTCTCTAAATTTTATATATAAATATTCTATATTTTTTTCGTGGTGTTTTACACTTTAATAAATTTAAATTTTATTCTTCAATTAAAATTTACATATACAGTCAATGTAACTTCTAGTGGTTTATACATGTATTATTAAAATGAACTGCAGATATTTTGAAGGATTCATTATTCTTTAGCAAATAACACTTGTAAAAATTAATTTTAAATCCTTATTTTTCATACCAAGAAGTTTATTAAATCAATCATAAGTCTATTATTTCTACTTCAAAATATGAATGAACGATTAATGCCAATAAATTTCAAATTTTGGGTTTTTGCGTATTTCTAGCTCTCGTTCCTATGACGTTTTCATGCCGCTGGTGAAAAAGAAACACTTGTTTTACCTGAAAAACATGTACATCTTAACAAACTAAATTTATAAATAAAGAATATACGTTAGCTGCAGCAATAATTGACACTTTAAGAATAATATAAAAATTTACTAGACTTACAAAACTATAATTTATTAAAGAATATTGAAAATATCGTAAATTATATGTTATCCTGTTGGCGACACTAACTGACATCAAGAAAATAATTTGGCTGCAGTGATTGACACTTCGTGCTGCTGTTATTGGCGCCAAAGAAATGATAGGAAAGACATGCTCATTTATTTGTTAATAAAAACATTGGAAAAGGAAGGGGGAAATATTTTATAAAATGATATTTTACTTACATTAAATTATTTTCAAAATGAAAGAAAACTACTAGACAATATTGGAAAGTAATAATATAAATCATAATAATACCACTCTCATGTAAGATAAAAAGCTTGAGTAGAATTTTACCATGGGGGGATGTATCATACAATATACGAATATAAAATATTTCAATTTTCTGTGAATTATTATCAGAAAAGTATAAAAAATCGATGCAATTAAAAATGCACTGAATAGGCGCATTTTATGTACAGAAACATTATTTATACCATTACCTATACAATACAATATAAATTTATTTCTAAAAAGAGATATACATTAAATAGATACAGGTTGAAAACTTGAAAATGAAATTATCTTAGTTTCAGCATTAAACCAGCTACTGAGAATTAGAGTTTTTTTAGCACGGAATTGAGAATCTCAAATTTTGATACCTAAGATTAATAGTATTCTTCCATCAACAGTACACACTAAAAAATATATTTATTTATCATCACATTTCTTAAGTCCAAGGGAAAATATTCCGCAAAATCTCAAAATCTAATCAACATTTTCGAAAAATTGGAGCCTAGAATTTAAGTTGAGTGACAACCTATCATTTCACCAAATTTCGTTTCATTCCCTGCAGTCTTTATTTCGTGATGCTGGAACAAAAATTTCAGCATTTTAAAACGATTTTCAGAAAATCTCAAAATGTAATCAAAATATTTTTAAAATTCAACACCTATAAATTAAGATAAGCAACTACCTATCATATCACCACATTTGGTATTAGTCGTTTTTACGTGATGCTTGAAGAAATATATTCGTATTCTGGGAGAATTTTCACAAAATCTTAAAATCTAATAAAGATGTTTAAAAAATTGGACACCTATACTTTATGTTGAGCAACAACCTATCATGTGTCCAAATTTCATATCATTCGCTTTAGTCGTTATTACGTAATGCCTGAACAAAAATTCACTCAGTTTGAAACGATTTTCACAAAATCCTAAAATCGGAGCGATTTTTTTTATATGCTTATAGTTTAAGGTGACCACCTATCATTTCACCAAAATACCATTTTTCACTTTTGCAGTTATTACGTGATGTGCGAACACAAATTTACGCAGTTTGAAACAATTGTCGCAAAATCTCAAAATATAATCACGTTTTTTAAAAAATTCGACGACAATGTTTCAAGTTGAGTGACCACCTATCATGATACCAAATTTCATTTCGTTCACTTCAGTCATATTTACGTGATGTTCAAACACAATTTTAAAGAGTTTGGAACGATTTTCGCAAAATCTGAAAATCTAATCAAGATTTTTTTTTTTAAATACGCTGCCTAATATTTAAGTTGAGTGACCATCAAAGATGATACCAAATTTCTTTCATTTCAATCGCTTCAGTAGTTTTTACGTTATGCCCGAACACATATCTACGCAGTTTGAAACGATTTTCGCAAAATCTGAAAATCTAATCAAGATTTTTTTTTTAATTCGATGCCTATGTTTTAAGTTGAGTGACCACCTATCATGATACCCAATTTCATATCATTCGCTTCAGTCGTTTTTAAGTGATGCTTAAACAAAAAAAGCGTCACGGACAGAATGACAGAACTACAGAATGACAGACAGACAAACTTTTTTTTGGGGGTCGCATCGGATTCCCGGGTGCTTGAAACGGATAGAAATCGCAAAATTTTTGAATTCCAAGAAATGTACAGACAAAAGTCTAATTTTATTTATATCGATATATATATATGCATACATACTGTCTTACATATATATATATATATGTGTGTGTGTGTGTGTGTGTGTATGGTTATAAGCGTAATCTATCAGACTTTATTACCTCGTTATGATTAGCTCCAATTTTTAAAGAAATAAAGCAACAGACAAATGTCTGACACTCAACAACATTTAAACTTTTTAAAATTTGAAAATATGTTCACAGAATACGTGATCAAAAGCATTACGGAACTACAGTCCATAACCTGTAAAATATGCTGAAAGGCGTTATAAGAAAAATCATGAGTAAATAAACATAATTTAAACACCTCATAAAACTCCCACAAATTTAAAATAAAAATGTAAGCTAAATTGCAAAGTTTAAAATAAACAACAGTGATGGGAACGAAAATATATAATTGTTTCTGACGACAATTAAAACTTTCGGTCGACTAGTAGCTCAAATAATTATTTCACGTCAGTCAAAAATGATGAATGCGTAGCGTATTGCATTAACTTCGTTTTCAAAATTGTTTTGATTATCTTAATGGATTCCCACATTAGAATCTGGAGGTTTCACTCATTTCATTTTTGTCAACACTTATCCTGTGGGAAAGATTCCACATAATGAAAGGTATCTCGAATATGCGTGCCACAGCAGCACTTTAATTTTACAATGGGGTTTGCGATTTAACCACTAGCCTGTGTTAATCTGTAGCAACAAGAAGTGCACGAAGATTCGTTTCCGAAGTAGTAGCCACCAAATCAGAAATTGTAATTAATTGGTGCCACTTATTGCTACGCCTAGTCGCAAGAAATTGTTCCATGAGCAGTACAGTGGCACTTTCTAGAAATAGAATGAATAGCAACTCTAGTTTTGATGACCTGACAGTTTTATTTTCAGATGGTGTCTAATATTTGTAGCACTCACCAGTAATTTTAAATAATTTTGCATTTTCAATATAAAATTGTGTGTATTCCGTAAGGCCACTAATATCTAGAAGGTGTGACTGGCAATGGTCAAATTCATCCTTACAACATAAATAAAAAAAAGTGCAACAACCTGCAGGATACGAGAAGCCCAAGAGCGGAAGCCATTAGGCCAATTGACCGCGGCTCAGCATAACATTAAAACAATTTTATATTCATAAAGTAAACTATTTAAAATTTCTGGTTTGTACTACAAACATTAGGCAATATCTTAAGTTGAAGATAAGAACTGACATACCTGTCTGATGTAGTGGCCGGCGCTTAATTGGATTATTGGTTAATTGGATAAGCCGCTTTATCGAATCAAATCACTGAAATCGGAACGGGATCCTTCTCTCCAAAGCCGCCGCTTTATTGGATCAAAAATCAGTCTCAGGAACGTGATCCAACTAAGCGGCAGCCACTGTGCAAAATAATTCATAATGACCTATTTCTGCATCAGATCGTATAATTAGTGATCGTTGAAAGTTGCCATGTGCGGTAAAATTAAATTTTCTATTATAAATCATTAAATTGTTTACACGTGAGTAAATTCACCATATAATTTTAGTCTGTGAATATAAAACTGAATTCCTTTTACTAGACCTAGTGATGACGTCAAAGCTTCTGTTCTCAGGCTTTCTGTATCTAGGACGTGCTGACAAACATCGGAAAACGTCGCAAGCGGATTCCAAAAGTATAGAGTTGTAATCGCGAAAGGAACTTAATTGGCAACTGCAAACTGTCTACCACTTGTACTTCCGTAGACGGTGTAAGGAGTTGACCACTTTTCGTTAAGATTACTTTTCTTTTTCACTTAATTAACTACCGAATATACTTTTTCTTACAGTTGCAAACCTTTGAGAAAATTAACTAACTTCTTTAGTAAACAGTCCACCTTTAATTGTATATTTTAAAATAAGATTATTAATTCTACGTTTGTGCAATCTGTATCTTGCTCAGAGCTGCCAAGTCTCCGGCTTTTTTCGGGAGGTTTCAAACCACTAATTTTTACTTATAAATTTGTGGTTAATATAAGTCCAAATATTTAATCAAAAATAAAACTGTCTAAAAATTGTGGTGGAAAATCTCCCGGAAAAAGCCGGAGACTTGGCAGCTCTGCTTGCTATACATTAATTTGCTAAAAATTACTTTAATACTAAATATGTAACGGCAATACTAAACTTCAGAAAAGAAAAATAAAACGGAAACACTTTTATGTTTTTAAAATACGCACTTAAATGCTATATATAAAAAAAGTATTAAAATCTAGTCATTGGCCCTATTTATTTTCCTTGATTCGTTAAATATCAAAGTAAAGAGTTATATGCATCGTCTGTAATTGTTCATCTTGTGTCATTATGTTGGAAAATGTATCATAATCTAACTGTCAGCCTTATTTATATTCCTTGTACCATAGGTCGGAAAGTGCATCATAATTCACGAGCGTACCGTATTTGCGTTCCTTTGTTTTACAAAACACTTAAATTGAAATCTATATTAAAATCGTGTCCATTAAAATTGTTTTGCAATCCATGTCACGCATATTCTAACTATACTTCACATTTGTTAAACTAACATAGAAAATATAAACCAAGCTGGATTCAATTTTTGGGCTTTTATTCTAGGCTCCAAGCTTATGGATGAGTTGAAAAACAACCAACCTTGGTGACTTGTAATTTCACCACCTTCAGCAATTTGGCAGACATTTAAAAATTGATTCACCAAAGACAATTCACGTAGACCGAAGCTCGTATCCGAAATAACAGCAGTCGAGTGCCGATAAAACTAAAGCATTGAAAAGTAGCGTGAAAATCTTTCTGAAATGCAACGAGGAGCGAATCTACAGAGTTCTATGAAAATTTTCATTTCGTCTTATCGACTACTAGGTAAGAAGATTTCGAAGCCCGCGACAGCATTTTCTTACAGGGATGCCAAATTGGAATCCTCCCCCCCCCCCAGACTTAGCGGGAAATATAGGGTGGTTATTATTAAAGTTCAGCTATAAATAGCATTCTACAGCTGAAGCGGGAGAGCCGATTGCCACCAAATTTGGCATGCGGACTGTGCACGAGATGTGCGCAAGGAAGTTTTATAAAAAGATTAGTTCAAAAATGCCCATCAGGTGGCGCTTTCCATGATGAAATCCGCTTTAAAATGGCCCAAATAAGTTAAAAAGAGTAAAAAAAAAACTATTGAATAAATATTGAAACAGTCTGTATATATATCGAATTACCCATTTCCGTTGTTAAATTTGCTGTTTTTCATACAAAGCGCCACCTAGTGGACATGCTTTGAACTTTTTTTTTTTTCAAAATTCCTTGAGCGCATCTGCTGTATTGTGTATATACCAAATTTGGTTACAATCCGTGAATGTTTTAGCTGTATAACCCTGCTTATACGGGTAGTTTAATTATAACCAACCTGTAGAGTTTAGGGGGATTTTTAAGGGGGAGGGGGAAATGAAATCGAGGATTTTTAGGATAATTTTAATTTTTTATCTCTGTGTGACGACGGAACGTCGGTGACCAAAGTAATAATAACCGAATTTATAAAAGTATGAATGAAGTATAAAATATTATCATGTATTATAAAATATATATTTCGAATTCCCTCCCCACCCCCTAAATCACTCTTCAGCACTGACTGTGACGCACAGGTTAATCGATATGTTGTTCTCCCTACTTCCATTCCCGATTTCTCACCAACTCAACAGCCAATGAAAATTGGTCGTGTAAACAGTCAAATGTTATTTCTTGTATATTATGTTTTGTCTCACTTCGTTCTTTTCATTTATTGTACATTTATTTCTAAAAATTCTTAATGAAATTCGTTATTATATATATATATATATATATATATATATAGATAGATAGATAGATAGATAACTTTGCTATATTTCATTTAAAATAACTATCTACACCTAGGTGAAATTACAATTGATGGTTTTTTAGTATGACGGTAGTAGTATATGTTTTATGTTTTAATTAAAGTATTCAATTTATTATACCGAATTTATATATCTTACACACATATAAGATTTTTAAAATTTGGGAGGAGGGGGGGGATTCGATCACGTTCAGGGGGAATGTCCCAGAAAGACCGGCAACACTTTTTCCTTAGCCCTGCCTTGCTAGACATACATAATCTCCAGTTTGGCGAAAGAGTAACTGAGCTACTCTTAATGAGTTGTGTGGCAAAAAGAGTGTAGTGAACTACACAAGGAGACAGGGTATATAACCGTATGAGAAAATTCAGTGCAAGTCAGTAGCAAAAGAAAAAATTGTCGAAAAAAGGATAACCGACCCTTCACAACGTGTTGCTCGGTTAAGAGCAAATATGGAAGGCAAAAAACAATGGGACCTCCGAAACGGAGATAGTGCAGCAAGTTGAAGACGAACCAGGAAAGAAAAAGGTCCAATTCAACAGTTGGAGAGACCGGAGAAAGGCATATTGCGTCCAAGACCACGGCACATAGACAGAGAATCGCGGTGCCCTACCTGGTCCCGGGAGAGCCACATCCATAAAGCGACTATCAGCTTCCACCAACGAAGTCCTCTGCTGCAACGTAGACGCCGTTAGATTGTAGCTCTTTAACGAGACGCTCCAACAGCATTCAACAATCCTCACATGGTTGGTCAGCTGCCAACTGCTCCGGAGTATAATTTACCACTTTTTCTAAGGAGTATATCTTTATTAAGAAAAATTTAAAGTGGGAAATATACCCCTTATCTAATCAAATATTTTCTTGTTATTTAATTTGAAAAATCCTGTTTAAAAATCCTGTTTAAAAAAGTGGTTGATTATATTCTGGAGCAGTTGGCCGATATGGCTGCCACTCACCAACCGCATCATCCACCGTGGTGACAAGTCTCAGATGAAAAGGTCTCATGAGACAGAGTTTTCGGGACTGTACTGTATATACAGTGGTATTCAACACATTTGTAAAATCAATATAAGGGGTGTTAGAGGGAATCGAGATGAATCAAAATCAGATTGATATGTGTGGTCGAAAACGTCGCTTTTATTTACCTGCTAATAACCCCTTTTATAACCAATCCTATATTCAATATATACCATACTTTAATCAATACTCTAAATAATAAATTTAAGTGATTTTTTCGAAATATACATTAGATTTTGACGAATCATGGTCACAGAATTCAGTACTATTGTGGGTACATAAAAACCACCATTCCAATTAAGCAAAGAGACATGTCGATGACAAAAACACAATTAACATGCTTTCAGCAATTTACACCTGAAGCTTTTTTAAATAAATTTATAAAGAAAAAATTAAAATTGCAATACTTTCTTTTCTCAATAATGAAAATTAATCTACCGCAATATAACTGATTTTATGAGACACGTGAATGACAAAGGTTAAAAGCACATACCTCGAAATAGAAGCAACACTCGCTGCGAATCACAAAATTTTTTGTTCTTTCAAAAATTAAAGCAAAATGGAAATACTGGCAGAAAGAACAACTCAAAATGCTTCTCTTCATGAGGCACTGTCATTGTTTAAAATCAAATCTACTAGAAAAAAAGAATCTATATTTTTTATAGATATGGATGATAACCTTTTGATATAAACTTATGAAGCAACACCCCTTAGACATACAATGCCTGAGAACAGAAACTTTTGCGTCATTATTAAGCCTGCCAAAATGACGTCATCACACACTTGTTTTCACAAAGCAAAAGTATTCAAAGTTTGTGGTGAATTTTCTTACGCATAAAATATTTTAATGATTAAGATAAACATTTAATTTTACGACAAATAGGAAAATTTAGCTTTCACTAATTATATAATATGATATAGAAATAGATCATATTAAATTATTTTTTATCAGAGAAGTATTTTAATTTTTATCTTCAACTTAAAGTATTTTCTAAAATTCGTTTCATTTACCAGAAATTTTAAATAGTTTTAATTTATAAAATTAAAATTGTGATGACGTCATCCTAGAAGACCTAGTAATGACTTAAAAACCTCTGTTCTCAGGCCTTCTACATCTAGGTGGTGTATGAAGACGCCCAGTTCGTCGTGTAGTAACTGAAGAACCGTTCTATCCCGCCTCGGGTGCCGGGTCGAATCGCGGATCGGGCATAGGCGTTAACTTGTCCGTCCCTTCACAGGGCGTAACGCTGGCCGCCCACTGGGTGCTCCCATAATAAAATGGTCAATAAATCGAGCCTTAGTTGTGGCAAAATGCTTGATGAGCAAATGCCTGCACATTGGGGAAAAAATAATAATTCTTTTAAAAAGTTAAAATTCATTTTATGGGGGATAAGTTAATTTTGCTTCTTGCATTATCAATGTATTCCGTACCTATATATTTAATGGTGGGAAAAAAATGGCGTGAATTACTTATTATTTTTAATCCAGACTCTTTAGAATGTCGAAAATGTACTTTTGGAACAGAAGATGTGGATGACTTTTCACTGTAATATTTAATTTTTGTGCGGAAAAACAAAATATCGCATAGTTGAAAGCCAGAATCAAAATGCTAAAGGAGTGCAAAAATATAATATTAAAAAAAGTGTTGTTTTTTTTAAACAGTCAATATATATATAACATTCAATATATATCAAGCACAAATCAACATAGAATTTATTTGTTTTTGGTTTTAACTTAAAAAAGAGTTTGCTCTAGAAGTTCTAACAAAGTTCTAAAGGAATTTTTTTGTTGATTTAAAACCAAACTATATTGAGAAACGCCAGAAATTTGAAAACTGAGTTGAGGTGTGCATATGATACAGGAGGACGGAATCACATTTTCAAGAAACTGGAAATTTAGTGATTTTTAGCGAAGAAAATTTAAATTTCTTCTGAGCAAGGCAACCGATATAGTTAATTATAAGCTTTTTCGAAAGCTATTGTATCGCAGCTGATATACTGATTGCATACATACTGATATACTGGCTGACTATACTGATAATTGTATCCTCAACGGTATTTAAGGAATTAATGTTTTAAAATGTCGGTAAATATTTCACTGTTTCATTACTTGAAACTCGCCATCAATTATGGATATTGTAACACAATTGATGTCGTTTCATAGGATTTTTTCTGCTCTTTCTAAATATGGGGTTGCTTTTTGTCTAGCGAGTTTAGAAATTCAAAAATGAGGGATTTACTAAGTTTTTGATTCTATCCGTGATAGTGGGAAAACAGTTGGCGATAGACCAGGGGTTCTATGTTGCTTTGTACTAAACATGAGCTATTCTATCACACCTAAAATATTTTACAAGCGTTCTGAATCACCCTGCTTATACACACATAACTGCCAACTACTGCGGAATGTAATAAACCACTTTTTGAAAACAGTATATTTTTAAATAAATTTTTTCAAGCGCAATACCAATAGTGAACCCACAAAACCTGTTCTTAAAAGTTGGTTAATAATTTGCAGGAGTAGCTGCCGATTGTGCTGTGTATATTACATTTAGAACCCGAATTAACCAAGGAAAACGCGTTCTGACTGAGAGCGCTCGGGAACACACCTTTTCCAAGTGAATTCCGGAATGTCAATGCTTTATGGCTAAAAATTGGGAAATTTGTGATTTCTTGAAAAATTACGGTTGTTAGATAAGAAACAAAATAACTTTAATGTTATAACAAGCAAAGCTGTAAATTGTCCGGATTTTTCCGGGATATTTCCTATCACAATTTTTAAACAGTTTTATTTTGAATTAAATATTTGGACTTATTTTAAGTATAAATTTGTTAGTAAGGATTAGTGGTGGGAAATCTTCTGAAAAAAGCCGGAGACTTGGCAGTTTTGAACAAGTGATGAATACGGACGAGGGTCAGTTGCATCCGCGCCAATAGCTATCAATCAAATAGATGGGCGAGTTGAGCTAGAATTTTTATCTTGCTCTCCCCTCGAAAATAAGCTCCCTTTGCGAGACTCAAAAAACATCACTGGGTCCAACCACCGCTGTAAGGGGGACCCCCTCAAAACTATGCTACCGCTGGCCCTTTGCGATACCCAAAAGAAAACAACTTGTCATATAAAATATCGTTGAAATAGTGCAATAATTTTTTATAGATGTAAAAATTATTCTCTAACAAATCAGTCAAAACCCGAATAAATCGGGTTTTGCCTAGCGCTGTCAGTTGAAACGCGTTTCTCCTAGTTAATTCGGGTTTTGACTGATATTGGGTTTTCACTGTAACATATATAAATATCAGTTCGGGACATGAATGCCCGTCCGTGCGTGGAGAATCACCCATATATTTCCTAGCTCTGTACTTTTGTTTGTATTTTCATTATGTAAATCTAAATATGCGTTCATAAATTTAAAGGTTTATCTTTGTTGTGTACTCACAGAAATTCATCTATTAGAACAGAAATAACTTACACAGGAAATTTTCAATCGAACAGAAAATTGCAAAGCTGTCTTTACTGCGTGACTAATCAGTCTCATGAATTCTACACCGCAATTGCTTGGCGCCAGCAAGTCAAAACTCACCATAAAAGAAGAATAAGATCTTACTTTTCCTTATCATCTTTGTGTACACGTAGCGAAAAGTTTTCAAAGATATTTATTGATTATAAAAGCTCTAAGGCTGTTGATATAAGACCGTTTGCATATAGTAAATTCGAGCTTAAAAAAAGTAAAGCACGTAGATGACAAATATTATTCTCTCCATTTCCAAAATGGGGAAATCGATTAATTTTAATATTTGAAACGACGGAATTGCACCAAAAGTCGCTGAACTTGAATAGAGGAGATGAGTGTGTTTCTAATAAATGTATGATAAATGATTAAACAATCTTATTTTAATATTGAAGTTTTATAATTTAATATAAATTTTCACGAAAATAGTTTATTACAGCTATTAAGTAGATAAACGAATGTATAATTTTAGGCTCGCTTTCTTGTTCACATTAGGTCCCTGATACCTTAAGGAGGACGATTTACTGAAGTGCGGAATATTTTTCAGGAAATAGGAAATGTTATACGTATCAAAAAAGTTCAAATGATTTTGTCTGTAACTTATGGTATTAGAAAAACAAAAATGAAAAGTTAGTTCACTCTCCAATTCAATGCTGGTTCAAGTTCTTATACTCAAACCTCTCCACTCTCTGAATAATTTTTTTCTAATCGAAGTGCTTTGAATGTATGCTTGGCAAATATTGCCCTTTTGCAAGATTGGAAGGTTTTAGGCTGTATGTAGGAAGTGATTCCTGAACTCTAGAGCTGATCTACAAAAATGTTATGTATGAAGTCTCAGTGATTTTCATGCGTCCTTCTCAAAAGTTACAGTCACCTATGATCACATTGTGATTTCAGCTAAAAGCCACTCTGTGACGATACCGTGGAAAGACATTCGACCTAACATGGCATTACTGTACATTAGGGTTTCACAAAAATATTTTTTAAATCTACAATAAATATTTTTCTTATACCTGGAAAAACAGGTGAAGACTAAACATAATTTAGTGGTGTTTATTTACATAAAAAATTAAGAGAATACTTCAATTCAAGTTTTCAATTGAAAACAGAAATTTCAATTTAATTCACGTTGTATTATTTTAAATGCTTTTATTAACTGTACAAAACACAGATTTTAACAACCAGAAATTTAAAAGAAGAACATTCCATTTCATTTCTTAACACGGCCTGGTGCACTCTCTGACAGTTTTCATTCAATCAATCTAGGAAAGTTCCATGACCGAAAAAATGGTTGTACTTGGCCTCAAAGTCCTAAGCTACACAAGCTCTATTTGTGAAGCACCAGTTCCGAGATTACTACAGTCATCGCTGCCAACATAAACGACGTATAACTGCTTATTATACGAATAATTTTTTTGTTCAGTTCTTAAGACCTGCGACGCACTTGCTATTTGTATTTGCTATTTTCTAAAATAAAAATTATTATTTTCAAAAAGTGGTTAATTATATTCCGCACATTTTGGCAGCTATGTAGCAAGAATTTAGCGAAAGCGTTTGTGCAGCGTTAGGAATATTTGTCAAAGTGATACTTCGATATATGTGAACAAGCTTTATTGCATATTAGACGTTTATCGTGTTACAAAAGGGTTACAAACTGGAAATTTTGTTGCAGAGAAAAAACTTTATATTTTTCTTTAATTTTGTATTTTACTTATTGTAATAAGTGTAATTGTTTCAAATATGCAGCTATTTAAAACAAAGTCATTCATGCGTGCCGACCCTGTATGCAAGAGCTTACTCTAAGATTCCTTGTACGATTTATCAGGTCTGCCGAGAGAGGATGGGAGGATAGGAAAGGGCAACTGCTCCGGTGTCCGGGACTTAGGACACTCGGTCCTAGAGGGCGTTATTTATCAATTCTTAGAGTACAGATCCCACAGAAAAATACCATATTTGTATCTCCCGGAGGCTTTTTTAGCTCGTGAGATTGACAGAAAATTAAGGAACAAAACAATAACTTCTTAATTAATTTCGGAATTCTTGACAATTTTATTTAATTAAACCGGGGTTATTACAATCATTATTTAATTGAATATTTTCTATGTCTTTTCACTCTGCAGAATCTATTGTTAGAAGAACAGGGAAAAGTAACACGATTAAACAGTCAGAAAAACAGTTTAATAATGATTGGTGATTTACAATCGTTATATCATTGAATATTTTGTATGCCTTTTCACTCTGCAGAATCCATTGTTAGAACAACAGGGAAAAGTAACAGGATTAAACAGTTAAAAAAAACCAGTTTAATAATGATTGGTGATTTAGCCAATGAGAGACTTGTAAAAATTAATTTACGGTAATACATATAACATATTGCTTAAAGAAATTTGGAAAATGATACCTGATAGATATGCCAGTATACACATAAATTGACATCATGTGCAAGGTTCTTTACAAATGCCTTTTGGTATATTTAAACACTACTGTAATTCCAAACTTTTAAAAAATTACGGTGTGAAAAGTAGTGTTTTATTACTTTTTTGGGTAGGGAGAGAGGGAGGGGGGCGTCTCAATCCTGCATTGGGGCCCGATAATCCTGTAGTCGAGCCTGGATTTGTAAAAACAGTTTAATAATTTAGTTTTTCGTCTAATCTAAGGCGATATTTCTGGACATATCAATAAAGATATAATACAATAAAGAATAAATATAATTTTGACCAGTAAAAGTACATTTGTTTCAACTGAAATAAGTCAGTTGAATGTTAACTGAAACAAGATATATTGCTTGAGAATACGTATACATGTAATTGTAATATATAGAAAGACTTTTAAATCAAAAGCTTTCGCAAATGTCGTACATCTTAAGATCGAAAGGTTAAAATAAAGGAAATGATTATCTTTCACCGACTTTAAAAAGGAGCTGGTGTCATCTAATAAACATACGTGAAGATTTGGCATTTCACGCAAATTTAGAATTCAAATTCCATTTCAAAAATTTTATGCTTTAAAATATGTGTCTGTTATTTAAATAGACTTTCAAAAGCAACAGCTCGAGGGCTTTTATCTTCATTAAATTTCCCCGAGCACCCTTTTTTCTTGTTCTGAAAATAAGACAAGGGAAATTAAACTGAGTACTGCTTTTATAAAAAATTCTGCCTTCGTGATATCGCAAAATTATGATACAAAGCATGCATCAACCAGATTACACACGTATAGATGCTATGAAACCAAAATAAAGTTACATTAAGAATTTATTTTCTGGAATTAATTTCCATTTTAACTCTCTGTTTTAACGCAACAAATGATAAAGTGTCTTTATTTCTGTATGGAGTATGATAAAGATTTTTTTTGTCATGTTTTATAAGATTACAGGGTGTACACGGAGTGAGTTTATGTTATGATAATGTAACGTAATTTTAACCAAAAATATCTCTAAAGTGGTTTATTATTATGGCAATGAAGTAAACTGAAACATTTCTGTAATAATCGGTCTGATTTGCGTATTCTAAGACAGCAATAAAGACCTTACTCATCCTCAGTTTATTTAAATTTCGAAAATAAAAAATATAGCTTTGTAAATAGACTTATTATTTCAAATAGTTTAGAAAATTCTACTTACGATTCATAAAAACTACCAAAAATCAGGAAAACGTAGTTTGAAAAGATTTTAATCCTCGAAGCAGATTTTAAAAACGACAAAAATGTAACTGTGACAAGAACAAGTGTTTGCCTAAGCAGGGAAATAGGTGTAATAGCGAATTCAAAACCTCAATCAACCTATGAGTCTGTGAACGCCCTTATCCCTTAATCGCATAGTGATGTAGATCTGCATCGTATGTTTAAAACGCGTTCACTGTCGGATGAAAAAGGATTAAATTAGAATACAAGCTAATTTTTTTTAATTTCACATATTAAATCTAGTTTTCAATAGTGAATGGTTTACGCCGTGAATAATAAAAAATTCGCATATTTGTTTCAAACTGCGTGTTTTTCAAAAAATTAATTAGTTATTCCTGAAACTTATATAGGAAATTCAGCTTACACTCGTAGTCATTGGCTGATCGGCAGCGAATATGTTTAAAAATCATACATTTAAGTGTTAACATTTCCCATTCCTGCTAGTGTAAGACATTGCTTTTTTACGAGCACTTTTGCTCAGTGATGGTAATCTCATCGCCTCGTCGATAGGTTTTTACCCTTTCAGCATATTTTCCTCCTCATTTTAAAAATCTATAGTGCTGCTTTATTTCCTAAGTGTTCCAAGTATACTAATTCATCTTTTAAACTAATAACTCTTCTGTCCTCCCCATTTCAATACCATATTTCATGAACTGTTGCCTATTGCTACGGACTAATTAATTAACCACTTTTCAAAAATATAATTAAAAATATAACATGATAAATGCTTATGTTACTTGAAACCGTTTTTAAATAGAAAATTACTGCTTTCAAAAAGTGGTTAGTTATATTCCGTTACGTTGTCAGCTATGTTATGTAAATTGTGGAAGGCTTACAAGGTAAGTGAAGCACATTGTTTATGTTTTTTTATTCATTTTTCGAAAGTTAAGCAACTAACTTTGTAGTTAACTGTTAAAGCGAAAATTTAAAACTATGATGTGAACTAAATAGTTTTTTTTCTGCCACTTTATAAAAGCTAACAGCATTATTTGCTGCTAACTTCAAAATCAGATTTCGAGCTCTAATAAGGTGCGTAAAATGCGTTATCAAAGTTATAATGGATTGCGATTAATTACGCGAGTCCTGATAATTTTCTTCAGAAAGTGTTTCCAATTTCGTCTTCGAACTATATTCTTTCCTTTCCAGTATTCAGTCATCAATTGGATCTGGTCTCTTTCATGTTCAAAAATGTTAGTTCTACAAATGAATTTGTCGTCAACATCTTAAAATAAATAAAATATACGTAGTAAATTTGCCAAGCTGAACTGATAATAAGGAAATTAATTACGTGAATAAGAAAAGGAATTGCTAGAAACTTCCTCAAATCTTTGAATCGTAGGAATATTTTCCCTTTTTGCTCCGAAGGGGAAAATTACCAGGAATTAACTACTACAGCTTTTATTATCCACCATTGTAAAATATTTACAAGTTTAAAATTATAAACCAAATCTCTCATAATTTTCTGGTGTGTTTACCCATGCACAATTTCCGCTATCTTTATCTAAAAATTTATGCAGGGTGAATCAGAGCTCTTGTAAAATATTTAGGTGGCTTATAATAGTGATATAAGAGCTTATGTGGAGCACAAGGCAACATAGGTGATATAAGAGTTTATGTGGAGCACAAAGAAACAGAACTTGTGATCTATCTATAAGTGTTTTCCCACTCACGCGTAGAATGGAAGAATTCAAAAACTTAGCAAATACCTCATTCTAAAGTTTCTTAACACGCTACACAGAAAGTATCTAGAAAGAGCAGAAAAAATCCCATAAAGCCTCATAAAATCTATTACAATATCTAGAATTGATGGCGAGTTAAAAGCAATTAAACAGTGAAAAGACGCAAAATGAAATTTTTGCCAATATTTTTAAACGTGAATTCCTCAAATACCGTTGAAGATACAATCAGTAAAATTTCCTGAAAATTGGCCAATTCTGATAGCTTTCGAGAATTTTACACTGAACCATCTATAACAAGGCGTTAAGAAGAAATTTGAATGTTTCTTCGCTACAGATCGCTAAATTTCTAAATTTCTAGAAAAAGTCGCTCCGTGCATCCTAATCATGTGTACGCCTCATGTCAATTTTCGATGTTTGGTTTTAAATCCGAAAAAATTTTGCTTCAGAACTTTACTGCAACTTCCAGAGCAACATTTTTTAGAACTCAAAGAAAAATAAATACATTTAGCAACACCAGAACTTTGAAAACTGACTTGAGGTGTGCACATGATTTGACTGGGTTTAGCCACTTTTTCTAAAATCAAGAAATTTAGTGATCTGTAGGTGAAGAAAAATTTTAAATTTCATCTGAACAAGCCAGCCTATGTATTGGGTTGGCAACAAAGTAATTTCGTTTTCCGTATGTCAATAGTTCGCCTGGACAAAACTACTAAAGTTAATTATGCGAAATTTGTCACGTAGGTGAGTTCTTCTTTTGTGCTAGATCAGAGAGCATGCTCCAAAATTCGTAATCTTAGGGGGAGTAAGGGTCCAAAAAGTTCTTTTCACATATCCCGCGTGATCTCAAATAAAAATAGAGGTATTCGTGAAATCCTTTTTGTAAATTACAGCAGTCACGAATACCTAAAAATTAATTTCAGGACATTTTTAATATTGTCTTCTAAGGTGGATAGAAGCGAAAAAAGGGGGAGGGTGGCCATCTTTTATGGACGAAAAAAAATATACTGCCAGTGAAATTCTTACTTTAAAATGTAACAAATATAAATCGTATGTTCAGGCACAGCTTACCTGTAATTAAAAACTTGTTGAAAACATATTTGCTTGAATTTTATACAATAAAACGCAATTACTTTGTTGCCAACCCAATTGTTCACTGTAAGCTTTTTCGAGAGCTATCTGAATGGATCAACTATTAGTAAATTTTACTGATTATATCTTGAACGATATTTAAGGAATTATACAAGGAATATAAGTTTACAAGAGTATTAGCAGATATTTAATTCTGCATCTTTCCATTGTTTCATTGCTTATAACTCGCCATCAAATCTAAATTTTGTAAGACAATTGATTGTATTACGAAGTGTCCTATTGTAGGACATTTTCTGCTCTTTTGATTAAGCGTGTTAGGAATTTCAGGAATGAGGGAATTACTAATTTTTTGAACTTTTTCATTCTGTCCGTGGTAGTGGGAAAACACTTGGAGATAAAATCAGGGCTCAACGTTGATTTATACTACACACGAGCTCTTCTATAACCCTCTAAAATATTTTACAAGAGTTCTGATTCACCCTGTATTTTACGAACACATACTGGTTTCAAAATATCAATGATCAGCACCCAAAACTTTATTAATGATATACATAGGTTAATAAATTATTTTATAAGAAAAATTATTTTTATATTCAATAAAAAATATTTTCTGATATTTCACATAAAATTTTAATTTATTCATCGTAATTGATTAAACTTTAAATTTTTATTTATGTGAAGTTATGTTAGTATGTATTTAAAATTATGTGAATTAAAAGTTTCACACTTTAAATTCACATAAAATTTAAAGTTTATGTGCGTTTAAAGTAATGAAACTTTAGTAGTAGGTTCTGTAATGACTTTAAACTTTTAGACAGTTGACTTTCTTTATCTGAATTGTGCATATAATTGGAACGTTACATTACTGAATGCCAAAGTTGTCGAACACGGCATAGTTGCATGAGTAGTTCATACATGCAATTCACGTTGACACGATGATGTCTAACAAAATGAGATTTTCCGTTTCATATATCACAATATTAATGCATCCGCTTAAACATTATTAGACACTGATGAACGAAAACATTAAAGATTTCATTTCTTGCCATGGAACTTCACTGGAAAGTTTCAAATAAGAAACTTCCGTTAGATGGAAAAGACTTAATTGTTTCTTGAACGCTGCCAGGTAAAATCTTTATAAATGCTCGTCTTAAAGTCAGACAGAAAAGCAAAATGCAAATTACATTGCAGAGGAAATTTTCTCGTTTAGAAAGGTGTTTACATTATCTTAATGGGTTCTGATATTAGAATTTGAAAACTTTGCTTGTTACATTTCTTTTTGAACGCCTTTTGTATGATACGGTGAAAGAACGGTTCAACGTGAAGCTTTTGTTCCAAGTTTCTAAGAAGAGCATTGTTTACGTGACAGCTTAACTCAGTGATAGAAGGAATGAATGAATATGTCTTGAATTGTTCTTTGAATTTTGTAGGCTAAATGAAAATGAGAATAAACGAATTGTTGTAATAGGAATTTCTGTAAGTTTATGAACATTTTTTAAAGTACAGCTTTCATTTAGAAAATAAATTTTATCATGGGTAAATATTTCCGCCCAGAGTGAATTCTATGCGTGCATAAAGTAATTAGAAGGTAGGCGGGACAAATATGTTCATGGTAAACTGACAACTTTACACTTTCTTTCAAGAGATTATGCAATACTATTTTCTTTTAAATGACTTAATGTTAAACTAATTTTCCCCCTATATCAGAGGTTCTCAAACTTTTCTCACCGCTGCACCCTTGTCACGCTAAATACGTTTCGGGGCACCTTTCTCAGGCTGAAAACATTCGCTGCATGTTACTTTTAAAGCAATATGAAAGGTTAGAATGAAGCACTTTGGATGAATTTTTCATTATCTCTTTTGTTTATAGGACTATCATGAAAGTAATCTCTTGGAAAATGGATATAGAATTTCGCCCCCCCCCTAGTCTCGGGGAGTACCTGTAAAAAACAAGCGGCTGGACACTCATAATGTGTGAAATAGTTTTGTTTTCGCCCCCTTGGTTATAGGTTCGGCAAACTTTTTTTGTAAGATACCAGTTCCGTGGAAATTGTTTTATTACACGCCCCGAAAACTAATTTTCGTGAATATTTTTAAGGCACCGCTGAAGCATGCTCGTCCAGATAATACAGGAACCTCTATTTAATGTATAATACAAATTTAAAAGTTGTGGTGTGTAATCTTCCAGAAAAGTCTAAAAGTTAGCAGCTATGGATAATATGTTAAAAATTTTGAAACAGGAATGAAAGCATAAACAAAAATTATTTACTAAAATTGTTCTTAGGTAGATAGTCTTTACTAAAAACTAATTTTTTCATGAAAGTACTTTTATAAACAGTCCGCTTGCTTCCACAGAAGCGGATCAATAAATAACAACGAGATACAAAGTAATAATTTTAACATGTTTAAAACAGTATTTTGAAATTTAATGTTGTTCAAAAAATTGATGTTAAATCTTAAAAATAAATAGGCAAAACAACATATTTTTATGTAAATCAAATAAAACTAACACATTAATCATTACTATCAATTAACTCAACTTGATGAGGTAATCGATGTGATTATATCAGGAGCAATCCAGCTTTCAGGACAGTAATTTTTATTAAGTAATAAAATTTGCAAGTAAATTAATATAGAATGAAGAACATAAACGAAAACGATATTAAAAACTACACAGAGAACGGTGGATTTCATAAGAAAAATCTGAAAAGCATCTATTAAAATGGAAGATAAATGTACTTATAAATAAGTGTACTTAAAAAGTTGTTCCTTTTCTTTTGCATAAAAATTACAAGACAACAGTAGGTGCTTTGTTGCACAATTTGGTAGTGAATGATAATCACGTCACACGCTGAGCCTTTCTAAACAGATGCTGATGGTAATTAGCTGACTTACAACAGATCTGAGCCCACATCTTCTAATTACAGAAATCCTAACATTTCAAGATTAGACACCATTACCCTAGCTTATTATTTGATTTCGCAGCTTTATTTTGATAAAGTGAAACTATTTTAAATTTGCGGTGGATTTTCTTACACATAAAATATTTTAATGATTGAAGATACAAAAATTAATTTTATGATAAATGTAAATTTTTAACCATAATGTGATACAGAGATAGATCATAGTGAATTATTTTGTATCAGAAATGTATTTTAATTTTTATCTCTAACTTCTGATGCTGCCTAGTATTTGTAGCATAGTTTTACTTTTTGAAAATAAAACTGTGATGATTTCAGGTGCGAAGTATTTTGTTATTACCGAAAGATTTTCGTTAGTACCGCATCCGTTGCGGATTTACAGACAGTACAAATTTCCTGTCACACTAGATACGAAGCCAGTATAAATAGCAGAATAGGAATTTCGAATATGCATTCATCAGTACTTTGTTTTCAGTACGGAAAGATTTTCGTTAGTACCGCATTCGTTACAGATATACGGTTAATACGAATTCTCTTTTACATGAGTTACCTAGCACGTATAAATTGCAGAATGGAAATTTCGTATATGCCATTCGTTAGTACTTTCTTAGCACTGCTTAGTTCGGAGAGATTTTCGTCCGTACCGCATCCATTACGGATACACGGACTGTACAGATTTCCTGTCACACTAGCTACCTAGCCAGTATAAATTTCAGTGTGGGAATTTCGCATATCCCATTCGTTAGTCCTGTGTTAGTACTGTTTAGTAACAAGAGATTTTTGTTAGCATCGCATCCGTTGCGGATTTACGGACAGTACAAATTTCCTGTCCAACTAGCTACCTAGCCCGTACAAATTGCAGAATGGGTATTTCGAATTCTTTAGTACTTCGTTAGTACGGAAAGATTTTCGTTAGTACAGTATCCCTTACGGATTTACGGACAGTACAAATTTCCTATCATTCTAGTTACCTAGCCCGTACACCATGAAGACTGGGAATTTCGAATTTTTCATTCGTTAACTTGATACCTTGTTACACAGTATCGACAGATTTCTGTTAGTACTGCATCTGTTAAGGATTTCACGAACAATTCATGTTTGCGCGCTGATGACATTATAAATAATCATCATACATTAAATGACAGACATTATAAATTGAAATTTTCTATCGATTGCTTAAAAAGAAAACAAAATTTTAGAGTGTAAATGAGAACAAGTGTTCCGTTTAAAGTTTTACAACTTTCTTTAGGAATAGTATTGTTTTTGTAACAAGCAGAAAAGTATTTTATTAAATCTGAGTTGCTGATGATTTCTTAAAGAATATGATGCTCAAATTACTCGAGATAGGAAGAGTGAAGGGAAACTTTATGGGAAAAGCGGGAAAACCAGACGAATAATCATCATACGTTATAAGAAAATGACTCTCTACTCATCGATAAACATATATCTATAAAAAAAATGTCCGTCTCAAGAAATCAAATACTTAATTTGAATCAGTTAGTACAATTCTTTCAGTTAGTACTCTTTTCTTGAATCAGTTAGTACAAGTGATATTTCGAAACTTAACAAGTTTTTAAACTATGGTGGCGTACTGACTAAGTCGACGTCCGAACTTTGTGGGCTCTTGAAATGATGTACCAGGAAATTTCAACTGTCCGTTAATCCATAACGAATGCGGTACTAACGAAACACTTTTAGTCCTATTAGGTCCAGAGGCGCTTTCTCAGTACATTCAAAACGTGCGTTAACGCTGAAGAAGAACAGGAAAAAACCGTATACTTTTATCGACTGAGAGTCCTAATTTCCCCCCCCCCCCCACAAACCCATCTGGATTGATCAGATAACGAAGCGTTGAGAGTGCAGTAAAACACACTTATTGTGATAAGCAAGGCGCTAGCTATATTAATAACAAATGGATATGTGAAATTCCCGAAATCCGTGTTTTGCGTCTGGTGAAATGTTGTATCCGGGCTTTCATCTGTCCGTAGATCCGTAATGGTTCCGGTACTAATGGAAATGTCCTCGTCTAACCGTTGCTGAAGTGCTAACCAATGACATAAGCGATATTACCAAACTCATTGGTGTGCGGGTTTGGGAAATTGTATGACCGGAAATTTGAATTCTCCGTAAATTCATAACGGAAGCGGTACTAACGAAAATCTCTCGGTACCAACCGGTACTAACAAAGTAATAGCGAACGGAATATGCGAAATACCCAATTTGGATGGTGCACTGGCTAGGTAACGAGCGTGACAGGAAATTTGTACTGTCCGTATATCCGTAATGGAGCGGTCCTGGCGAAAATTTCTCTGTACCAAACAGTACTAAGAAAGTACGAACGGCATATGCCAAATTCCCATTTTCCAATTTATATGGGCTAGGTAGCTTGTGTGACAGGAAATTTGTTCTGCCCGTGTATCCGTAACTAATGAGGCGCTAACGAAAATATCTTCGTTAGTAACGGTACTAACCGTTACTAACGAATCGCGTATGCGAAATTTCCGAACTCCATGGTGCGAGGGTTGCCCATTTCACCAGCAAGCAAATTTAAATCGTCCTTAAATCAATTAGTACTAACAAAATCTCTCAGCGCTGACGATTGGCTAACAGGAAATTTTCAAGTTCCGTGGTGTGCGCTGGTGAAATGCAACTAGATCCCATTACTATTTTCATCTAATCGCTGTATGAATAAAAAAAATTTTACGTAACTCAATATAAATAATAGGAATAAAGACGAACATTATGGTGTTCCTATATTTTCGATTTAAAAATGTGCATGGAAACTTTAAGGTCTCATGTGACCACAAATGTACCTGCTATATTTGATTTCAAATTGACTAAACACTATTTCTTGCTAAAATACCTGAAGTCAAATGCAGTTTTAAAGAAAGATTACTTTCTTCCCTAATGCTCCTACTTAAAGAATTAAAAAATGTCAACGTTATTGCATATTTTTAATATTAATCCGTTGGAAAACCACTATCTGATATAACACGGGGTTCTACTTACGATAGTCAAAAACGTGACGTCATAGAACAAAAATTGTGCGGTATTCAAAAACTCTTTGACGCAAGTTTTTTTCGCAATTTGAGAAATTCTAAATAGTTCCTGGAGATTACGCTTTTTGATATTTGTTATGTGATCGAATCACGGAGAATTTAAATAGGTACTACTGGGATATTTGGACAGAGAAATGAAATACTTCCGCGATTCTAAATACGCCAAACACACAAGAATTATGCGTAAGCATAGGGGCACTCAAGTAGGGGCCTGAAGGTTAAGAAATCCAAGTGAAAATCTGTTAAAAATAGACTTGTCACTTAATGAATTAAAGTATTTTATTTTTAAAACTTGTCTTAGAAATATTCTGAAAGTATTTTTTACAAAATAGTTGGTAAATTAAATTATTACTTACAAACAATAAATTATATACACTTGAACTCGTTTATAACGTCAATGAATAGACCAAATAAACATTTATGACGCTATATCTGAGTTTCCTTAATAGCGAGCTAGTATTCCATGGAAGAGAAACAGAATATTTAACATTTTATATGAGAGTGTTCATTAAATCGAAGACGCTGTAACCGATATCAACAATATTTATATCTCCCCCCCCACCGTCCAAAATAAAGTAAGTAAATCTGAAACACTTTCAGATTTAAAATCCTATATATTGAAAACTTATCAATGCGTCGCCCCTATTTTTCTACCTTATTGCATTAAATTGGAAAGTGTACCATTATTCAGAAGTGTGCCGTACTTTTCTCTCTTGTTCCCTAAAAACACATCTTTGGAATCTAAATCTATCTTAAAATCGCCTACTAAAACTATTTTACAATCTTCTCCAATTACACTTCAACTATACTTCACCGTTTTAAATATTGTTTCAAATATGCATCATAATCCATGAGTGTGCCAAGTTTGTCTTTCTTGGGTTGATTCCTACATTAACGCCTCGACTCTTGCCAAGTTGGCGATAATTAAACATATGCAGTTACCGTGACGATTTTTGGCATTTATGTGGCAATTGTAACTTAGAATTAAAATCGCGATTTGGAACAAAATATAAGTACAGCATTCCGTTATATTTTTATTTATTTTGGGTTGCCAATTAATGTAGTTTCAATAATTAAGTGTCTTCAAAGTTCTTAACTGGTGCGTTTATCGCTAATTTGTTCACTTTAGTTTTCATCTAGTTCTTTGGGGAGCGTTGAAACTTGTGTGTAACTCTTGGAGACCCATGACTGCAAAGCTCGCCAAAGTGCGGGGATTTAATAATTGCGTTAAAATAGGAATCAGCTCTGTCTTGTACCATTTAACACATCTTTGGAATCAAAATCTATCTTAAAATCGACTACTGAAACTGTTTTATATCTTTACCATTATTACAATCATTACCAGATATATTCGAACTACAGGCATATTCCAACTAAATCGCGTAGACATTTTAAATACTGTTCGAATGGGCATCATAATCCATTTGTGTACCGTGTTTTCCTTCCTTGTTCCTTAAAACACTTCTTCGGAATAGAAATATATATTAAAATCTCCTACCAAAACTGTTTAACACTTTTTGACAGGCATATAGTCAAACTATTGTAATTCACCTCAGGGGCTAGCTGGGGGGGGGGGAGATATCCCGATATCTCCCCTCCCGAAATTTTTGGATTACTGATCACAAGATTAATGCCGTGCAGAAATTCAGTATATTTATACACATATAAGTTCATATCCCCCCCCTGAAAAATTTCCCTGGCTACGCGTCTGATTCACCTTTATAAATATCATTTCGAAAGTGTATCATAATCTATGGGTGTACCGCATTTATATTTATTATTACATATTATTCTATAAAACACTTCTTCGGAATTACAATCTATATTAAAATCGCCTACTAAAATTATTTTACACTATTCGCCCGGCGTTTTCTAACAATACTCGAAATATATTAATAATAAATTGTCGCGTTTTGGCACCAAGTTTAGCGATCAATTATCAGAAATTGCAAACCTTGTGCGACTTTCAACATTTTATTAACGCCCCCCCCCCCGCCCCGCTTTCTAGGTTGACTGGCAAACACATTTGAAAATATCTTCATCGTGGCAGTTCATATCTGCAAAACTAGTCGAAAATATGTCTAATCCACCACTGTGCACCCAGAATATACCAAAAACTATTTTAATGGTACTCATAATCTGTGCTAACGATACTCTAATGCGTAAGGTAAGGAATGAAAAGGGGTAATCCTTGGAAAATATTCTTAGCCGTCTATTTAATCTAAGCTGTTAATACTATCGGAATACCTAAATGCTACAATACTCTTTATCAGATGATTCTTTAATTTAAAATTCGACCTGACATGTTTATCAGGCTTTAATAACAACGGAAAGACGATAACGGATTCCTTAAAAGTGATATATATATATAAAATATGGCTTTTAAATTTCTGGTTGTTTAAAAAAACTTTACATTCATGATATATTAAGTTAATTGGAAATCGGAAAGTAGTTTTTTTCTTTCATTAAATTCCAATGAATAATTTTTTTAGGTTTTAGAAACAAAGCTGTTTTACCTATATAATGGATTCAAATTTGCAACTTTCTAAGTAAGAATAGCAAAAATTTCGTATTATTAGTCTCAAAAGTCTCGGCTGAGCCAAACATTGTCGTACAAAAAGCAACATCACCCACAGATCAGTCTACTATACAATAGAGATGAGTTCGGGTTCCTTTTTTGAAGCCCGAGCAATATTATTTAAGTCGGAGCCCGAGCCCGAAATTTCAGCTAAAGATTTAAAAAAAATCAATTACTTCATTGATAGAATAGAATAAATTTTGCCGTTTGTACAAATTAAAGACAAATATAGTTGCAAACTCCCAATGCACTTTCTAATTCTTTGTATCCATCCCTTATCAAAAAAATGTCGGATCTCATGACTAACTAAGGAATTTAAACCACCATTCTAAGATACCCAAAGAGCTTCACGTACCTTCTAGGCGCCCGTGACGCTATTTTTATTTGTTTATATATTTATTTATCTTTTATAAGTACTTTTATTTTCCTCACGAATCACTTTTTAAAATCTATTTCAAGCAGTATGTTCAATAAAGGAGAAATTTTTCATGAGCCCGAGCCCGAACACAATTGTGAATTACAGAGCTCAAGCACGGGCTCCGGCTGAGCCTTTCTCATCTCTACTATACAACACTAAATGTTTCAATAGCATTCTATTCGACTAAAGTCCGACTGAATCTTAAATTCTTTTTTGGACGCTTTTTCCAAAGTTACATTTGCTTATGCAAAAACATATGCACAAAGCTTTCGTCAGAAATATACAAACCTCATTTAAGTGGTATATCCAAAAAGTATTTAAAAGGAGCTTATATAAGTCTAATTTTTCTTATCAAATATGAACAAAAATGATTATCACAGTTACTAAATATTTCTTCTGGGTTTTTTATGATAAAATATTCCCGATTTGTAAGCTATTCTGCCATTAATATGGTAAACTTTGAAAGCATTTTCAGGCCTACCATACCCGACTTGATAATCCACTGAATATAGAAGACGACTGAAGTGTGAAGGTCCTGCGTTTCAGACAACCGCATGGTTGTCAACCTAACGGTCAGAAACTTTGGTCAGTTTTCTCCAGATGTAACGTGAATACGCGTTAGAGCCGCTTAATTCGACCTTCGACCAGACACACAAACTTCCCTAGGCAGATAGCCGTTGCGTAGCATTGCTTTCAACACAATACACACTGATTGGAAAGCATTCTTTCAAGCCATTGCATGTCAAACGTTCAATGCAATTTTAAATAATTAGTTACTGGCTTTCGAAAGAAGATTAATAAAGTACAGTATTTCAGAAAGTAATACTTTACACTGAATACTGAGATTTGACGTAAAATGCCGAAAAGTTTTACATCTTAACTAATAGAAATGAATACAATTAAATTGCTCGATATTTTCCTCGCAGAGAAATGTTAGATAACTGTCAATTTGTACAGCTTTAGATTAAAAAAATATTTCACACATAGAACGTTAAGTCTCCTGCTTTTTCCAGGAAATTTCCTGCACAATTTTGTAACAGTTTTATTTTGCATAAAATATTTGGACTTATTTTAACCATAAATTTGTAAGTAAATATTAGTGGTGGGAAATCTCCCGGAAAAAGCAGGAGACTTGGCATCTCTGAATTCATAAAAAATAATACATATTAAGTATTCTTACGGAAAACCCCTTAAGCTGGCAGTTATGATTGTGGTCAGGAATGTCGCAGAAGTATTCCAACATTCGAGTCTTGTCTAACAGTAAGTTCGCGGTGCTTGTCATACTTAAGATGCAGCAATCTGTAAAACAGGGCTCAAAAATAAATTTTGTGTTAAACCAATACCTCTTACAAACAGAGAGCCTCACAACTAAAGCTTTGACGTCATTACAAGGCCTATGAAAATGACGTGATCACAGCTTTATTTTCATAAAGTAATACCATTTAAAATTTTTGGATGATGCTACAAATATTATAAAATATCTTAAATTAAACATTAAAATTAAAATACCTTTCTCATACAAATTATACATTCTATTTCTTTATGAATTGTCATATAAGTCATGGTTAAAAACTCCCATTTATGGTAAAATTATGCTTTTTATTTAAAATTATTAAAATATTGTTATTTATGAGTAAATTTACCAGGAATTTTTAATAGTTTTATTTTGGGAAATTAATACTTTTAAAGGCACTCTAAATGATGACGTCAAAGCTTGGTGACGTAAATGTAGTTACGCTTTCCTTCTCGAGGAGTGTTGGTTAAACCACCACCTCCTAGATATAGAAGGCCTGAGAACAGAAACTTTTACGTCATCAGTAGGTCCACTGAAATGACGTCATCACACATTTATTTTCACAAAGTTTAACTATTTAAAGTTTGTGGTGAATTTACTACTGCATAAAGCTTCTTAATGATTTAAAATAGAAAATTTAATTTTAGAAAAAACAGGAAATTTTAACTATCGCTAATTATATAATATGATATGTAGAAACAGATCATAATAAATAATTTTTTATCAGAAAGGTATTTTAATTTTTATTTTCAACTTAAAATATTTACTAAAATTTGTATCAACCACCAGAAATTCTCAATAGTTATACTTCATGAACTGAAAACTGTGATGACGTCATCTTAGATGACCAAGTGATGACGTAAAAGCTTCTGTTCTCAGCCCTTCTGTATCTAGGAGGTGGTGGTTAAACTCAGTGAACGTGATGCTTTGACGTATTTCGGTTACCGCATCAATGTGTTGCGGTTTATTGGCACGAAAACGACCAAATGAACACTATTTTCCGTTTACCAATAGATTAAATCGGGATAAAACTCAATCAACTATGTCCGATCGAAAATATTAAAGATCACAGCTTTGACACAAAATTCCGCAGGAAAATTTCGAAAAAGAAGCATTCATTCAATCAAAAGTCCTGAATTATTTCTTAAATGACGCTGGATAAAAGTTACGCCTATCCAGTAGCGCAGAAAATATGCCCTGTCGTCAAACAGGAAAGTAATATGCAAATTGCATTTCTTGAGAAAACGTTGTTCCGAGAGACGCTTGCATTATCTTAATGGGTTCAGAGATTAGAATTTGAAGGCTCTACTGTTAGATTTCTTTTTAAATGCCTTTGGTGTAAACGAAAGAACATCAAAAATTTGCTGTTGTTCATATTTCTAGAGACATTGCTTGCGTGACAGTTGACCGCTGTGACATAAGGTAGCCGTCTATCTGAATGAATACATGTTTAATTATTCTTTGAATTTGCTTTCCTTTAAAAATGAGAAGAAACGAATGGTTCCCACTACCCGTTTATGCATATCAGACTTTCAAAAAAGATTTTGCTTTTATAGCTCCATAAATTTAGAATGTATTATTGGAAAATATTCAATTCACAATGAATTTAACTCGAATTTAAGAAGTGATCTGGTCTTGTGGTTTCAAATTAATCTAAAATTAATGCTGTACCCTTAAAATAGTTACATTTTACTGCATATAAATCTCAAGAAATTAATATAATACCGCATGTTATTTATTGGATATAAATCTCAGTAACATATTATAATAACACATGCAATTAACGACTTACAATACTTCTATACAAATAAGCAAAACCCTTTGGTTCTCAGCAGCATTTCAGGAACATTTCTTATTGGTTGCGAAAATTGATTACGTAATATTAATCTAAGCATATAATTGGAGTGCGAGATACGGGACTTTTGGTTCCAGCGAAAAATACGAGGGTTGGAGTTTCTCACCAAGCATTGGCAGTATCGTTAGGCTATGTTCAATTTTGGAGACCTATTGTCGGCGCCAAATTTGTCTAGATTTCGGGGAAATTCGTCAAATTTTGCGACATTTGGCTTCATTTTAATGCTAGAAATTGTAATGTCTGCTTTCTTGCTTACCTTAAGTCAGTGGCTTATTTTAGGGGTGCCGAGGGGAACAGGGCCCCTCCCGAAATTGAACAACTATTCTTAAAGAAATACTATTTTAAAACTGTTATAGTAAGTGCTCTAAGAATGAGATTTAAAATAAACCAACATTAGAAAGTTATGATCCGTATTATTTTCTTAGTTAATGCTTTATTTTTACTTCAGCCATTCAAAATCAAAGATTTTTTAAAAAACAGTCGAAAGGTCTTACAATCATCAAACTATTTTCTTTTAAATAATGTTCCCCTCCCCCAACAACAACAACAAAAAAGACGAAATACTAGATACTAAATAGGACTCCTCCGAAATGTAAACCTATGTACGCCACTTTTCAGACTGCAATAAAATCTCTTTTGGCTAAATTAACTAGAATCTGATTCACGCAATCCTTGCGAATAGTTCTCAAGATTCACTTAGGAAAATTTCATTTAAAAATACCTAATACTTTCTGAGAAAAATGATTAGGCATTAAGGCACTTTTCTCCATAGCAAAGCATTGAGACTTGAATTTCCGCAAGCCGACTACAGAGGCCTCTTAAGTATTCTGCAGCAGATTTACCGGAAAGTTAAGGAAATGTTTCCCGATCGGCCCCCTCACTGTTTTTAAGTCCCCTGCAGTCCTCATGTGGCCCCCTCACTACCCTTGTATTTCGGGTGGTGGACAAAGTTTATCTTTTCTCAGGTGCACAAAAAGCTCAATCATCCGCAAGTGTAGAAAGCCTGGGACTGAAACAAGTTGGCATTCGGGAAAAAGAAAAAAATATGAATCCCGAGATAATAAAAAGGAAGAATGAAGGAGGTGTGTGTGGGAAAAACAAGAAGTATCAAAAACAGGATAATACGTTAAAATTGTAAAAAAAAATCATGCACCTTTTGAATACTTTTTGAAAGAATTCAATAGCGATGGAGGCCCGAAAAAATTCAGACTGTCTCTTCAGAAGTTTTATTACTGCACCATTACAAACGGTGAACCTTTGGCGGTTAATACCTTACTTGCTTGGAAAAACTCAACACTGTGGGCTCTGCGTCCAGATAATTATTTGATCGAGACAAATGCTTCCGCATCCCAGAGGCAACGGGTGCGAAGGCATGGTTGGGAAGCGCAGGCCTTGGCCTCCATGTGAGCTGTTGTGCTATTCAGTTTGTTTTTATCTATTAATTCAAGAGATGTTTCAAATAACATTCAATTTCAAAGGCCCTAAATGAAAAATCCCATGAGTAGAACGACGCTGAATTTTCTGTCACGGAAATTTGTGAACTGCTTCAAAATGAAATAGTGGATTCTTTAGGAAAAATGCATAAAAGGAAAAAGCCCACTACTTCTTTGTAAAAGGAAAATGTTTTTCGCATTTTGAATGTTATTACAGAAGCAAAGTTGGAGTAAATGCAGTTATCCTTATCCGAAAAGATTGAAGATTTCACATAAAGCGTCTAAACTCCGCTGGATTTTTTTAAACAGGAAACGATCATTGGATCGAAAAGACGTAATTGTTTGTTCCATGACGCTAGGTAAAACATCAAATCATCCAACAGCGCAAGTATTAACTTTTACGTCAGACCTAAAAGCACTATGAAAATTACATTCCAGAGAAAAAGTTCTCGCTTTGAAAAGGTGTTTGTATTATCGTAATGGATTCTAAGATTAGAATTTTAAGATTTTTTTTATTATATTACATTTCTTCCTATGTGCGGACATGTGAATGAAACGGAAAAAAAAACTTCTGTTCCGATTTCTGAGAAGCGCATTATTTTCGTGATAATTCCTGCAATGTGATTTAAGGAAGCATTTATATGAATAAATGTCAGAGAAATTGGATTTGTAAAAGTAAAATTTTTATTCTGAATGGAGAAATAATAGATGGATATCATTAAAAACAAGTTTTGTTCGTTTGGCTTCAAATTTCAGTTTCGTGTAATTTATATTCTTCCTAATTTATTTATAAAACAGGAAACACAAACTGCTTTTTTCCCCTTTTAACACTCTGGAGTAAAGTTCTAGTTCTATTTGGTGTTTATTTGTCTGCCTTTCTGTCGGTGTTTTATCTGAAAAGCATGTATATAGCACAGGTATGCAAGCCTTTATGTAATGTAATTAACAGCTTTTTGTGGATGGAACATCGTTTTGGTATTTTTTGAAATTTAGTAAAGGGACAAATATATCAATACAAAAATTTTGCTATAAAGTAACAAAAAAAACAAAACAAATCAACTTTTAAAAAATAATTAATTGGATACCCTAAAAATAGCGAATTCTGCTAACACCAGGAACTTTATATTGGTAATTGTTATGTTCTTCGCTGTGAATCTGTAAGTTCCCATTATACGAGTTCTCTGTAAAACATACATTAGGACTTGTCACTGTCGAAATACAATTTTGCACATATCCGTCTATATCAAAGACACGATACAGCATCGATGGTGCTTACGCTAGTAGAATAGTCACAGAAACGTGCCTAGTAACTTAATATCTAATATGTTATATATTGCGAGAAAGATTTTCTGGTTGTCTTTTTTCCTTCTTTAAGAGAGTTGAATGAAAAGAAAGTTTTTACTCCTCCCTCCACCCCCTCCCACAGATGACGATTTTTGTTTACTTTGTTCTTATCAGGAAAATTAATGCTACAAACTTATCATACATGTCAAATTTCTTCGTTTTTAATTCCATAATTTCCACTACGAAATAATGACATTTGAAAGAACGATATTACTTTTCACTTCCCCTACACTACATGGTGGCATTTAAAGTAAACTCCCTACTATCCGGCCCTTCGAACTATCCGGCAAATAGGAAATGGTTTTAAAAAAGTGTTGTTAGAAGCGGTCGTTTACTACGTGCGGTGTCCTCAAATTTTTAACACTTACAATATTCCCTTTCCGAGGCTGTTGTTACTTTCCAGTATGGGTGTTTCAAAGGCCCTCATTTACGAAAATGCAATGGAAATACTTCGCACAATGGGAATTTCTCGCTGGAAATATGTTACTTTTTTAATCTAAAATCCGAATATACAGAACGTAAGTACGCATTATTCAGTATATACCATATCTGTTAAAAATTGGATTCATTTTCGGTCGCTCCACTAAGATAAGCAGTATACACGGCCGAGGTAGGGTGCAGGATTTGAGTAAGTATTTATAGAACCATCCAGCTTGCTTTTATTCGGCTTACCCTTCCGCCACTTTAGGCTGGATAGTCAAAAGTTTACTATATATGTTTTCTGCCGCTGTCGTTACATTTCAAGGTGGGTGTTTAAATATTCTGGACTAACGAAACTGCAACATTGGGTCGCCCAGGGCAACGCCTCCTAGATGTAGAACGCCTTACTACTTTTTCGTCACCAAGCCTTGACGTCATCATCAAGCCTACATGTAAACATCATTATTTTCATAAAATAAAAATATTTAAAAATTTCTTGTGACTTTACTTGTAAATGGCAAAATTTTAATAATTTGAGATAAAAAATATAATTTTATGACAAATGGCAGTTTTTAACTAATTAGACAATATGATAAGGAAATAGATCATAATGAATAATTTTGTATAAGAAAGGTATTTTAATGTTTAATTTAAGTTATTTCAAAATATTGCATTCACCCGAAAATTTAAATGGTTTTTCTTTGTGAAACTAAATGTGATGGCAACTCCTTCGCAGGCCTTATGATAATGTCAAAGTTTGGTGACGTAGGAGTTGTAAACCTTTCTATCTAGGAGGCGTTGCCCAGGGTCATTCACAGATACATGCCATAGAGGAACAATGGTCGAAGGAAGTAAATTTCTGCTGCCGCATCTTTGTAAAGATGAGATGAACAGGCTGATTTATTCGTTAAAAAATAGTTCATGCTGAAATCGGTGGCTGAAATATTCTGTTCGAAAGTGTTTTATAATTTTTTTCAAAGAAGGCTTTCTTTTTCTTCTTCGGAATGAGTTTCGAAAGTCTGTTAAATTTACATATATGTATACTTTCTGAGTGAATAGATGAATTCGTATATATTTACTCAGCGAAAATCAATCTTTTTCACTGCAGAAACAATATACCTCTATAACGTACCACGCTTGCTTGGCATTGGCAAAAGAATAGACATTGTTATCGAATTTTTCAGTAATGACTGAATGAACACCTTACCTTTGGACGTTTCAGGTTCGAAGAAAATACACTCTGTTCGTTGATTTCACAGCTGGTTTACTTTCGCTTTGATTAAATATTGAATAAGTCCTTACTCCTTGCGAATAAATAATTTCTTACATTTTTGAGACGCATTTGAAGAAAATTTTTAAACAGAAGATCTCGGTGGAAATTTTGCGGCAAAAGGATTTTACTTTATTTCGAGTTGCTAACAACTGATACATTCATTGTTGACTAAGGTAACGTCAGTTTAAACATTAAAAAATATAAATAAATAAATAAAAATTCTCGGCTGTTCGAGCCTTGTCAGGGGGAGACCCCCCTGAACCCCCCTAATTTTTTAGTTTCATTATTGCCATATTAAAACGATATTAATTGACTGTGTCATTTTATCGCTCATCTTTCGCGTATTTCGCCTGGTAACCCTATGTTGAAATTTTTATGAGTGTAACCCATTTATAGAAAAATACATGTGAAGCATATTCTACAGCTTACGAAATATTATAACAATAGATTAAAGCTGTTGTGAACTAATTGTATTTAAATACGTTTAAAATTATGTCGCTTTTTATGTCGTTTTTTTATGTGGCATTTTTGGGACATATTTTTCATTAAAAGGTGTTGAGAGATAAAATAAAAACTTTTTAACAGAAAAATTAAAACGCCGAAAAACTCAAAAGCAAAAAATAATAAACGTTTTTTTTTTTTTAAATTAACCTTAATAACTAAGTTCTTAAACTAATATAAGTATACCTAAGTAATTTTGAGTCGGTTCCAAACAGCCAATGAACAAAGATCACTAATTGCCTAAATCTCCATTATTTGTTCACACACAGATTTTAATGCTGAGTTGTGTATTACAAAGTAGACCTCTCTGCATTTCTGCGAAAGCTCGTTGATCGTGAGCGACGTGCGGAGAGCGCAATTTTTGGAATGTTAATGTTTATCGCAGGAGATTTCACGTTGCATTGTTAATATGATTTGGTTATTTCTTTAAATTTAGGGTTATTTAGTGATCTTTGTTTATTGGTTGTTTGGCACCGACTCAAAATTACTTAGGTATACTTACATTAGTTAAAGAACTTAGTTATTAAGGTTAATTTAAAAAAAAGGTTTATTATTTTTTGCTTTTGAGTTTTTCGGCGGTTTAATTTTTTTGTTAAAAAGTTTTTATTTTATAATTTTTTGTGGCTATAAACGCAAATTAACAGCTTAGTGACGTCAAATTGAGCAAGCGAATTCTTTACATTCATCTGTGTACGTCACACAGTAGCTAGAATTAAAAAATAACTACTACGCATGCGCGAAAATTCAAGAAATTTCGGATCTTTCAACAGTTCTGAAATATCCAATTTGAAATATTTGACGCTTTATCATACCTTTAAAAAAAAAGAAAAAAAAAAAAAAAAGTCCCCAAGCGGTACACATTTCTTTATGGTTGCCAGTCAAAACTACTACCGGCAGGGTACTTCACTCCCGCTGAACATCGCCCACGATGGGGCCAGAACCAACACTAAATGAACATCAAAATGAAAACAGCACCGGATACGGAACATAGACCAGTTCTTTTTAGTTGTATGAATTTCGAAAAAAAAATTAACAAATTGAACTTCGGAAATTTTAATAACATTCAAATACTCTTTTGCGAAACGGCAAACAAAAACAAAATATGTGCGTGGGATTTACACATTCGAATGCGTGAAAATCATTTATTCAAAGTTAAAGCATCGAAACGTATGTACGTAAATTCAGAACTACAAAAAATCTTAAAAGAATCGTTTTAACAAGCGAAAACATTATGTACACATATGTGCTGCGTACTGTGAATGAAGTGGTTTGATGTCGCCAATATCACTTGCAATGGACGTTATCGATACGAGGCTATTTCAATCACGTGTCGGTGGAAAATACAAATTTGAACTAATCAGATTGGAACATTGAGTGTCAACTGAAACTACATTTTAAGTTGATTGGTTGGAGGTCACATGTTGGCTGAAAAATGACGTCACACGGACACCGTCCATTTTAAAAAAATCAACCCTTCTTGTAATAGCATCTAACAAATATCGATTCAAGAGCTTATATGCCTCGTTAGAGCTTCTATTTTATTTTATGAAAACTATAAAATTTAAGGAATATTACATTTTCACGAGGAAAAGGAAAACGGTCACTAAACCAGCTGGCATTTAAAGAAAAGTAAATAAACAGCTATTTAAAAGTCATATTTTATGCGTGTTCATACATTACAATCAGTGAGTGAAAAATCAATCATCCCCTGTTTTCCTACCCTTAGGGTTGGAATATTTTTTCCAAATCCATAAGGGACCAACTTCGAGGTATACCCTTTCCAATAAAAAAATAATTATCAAAATCGGATTACTCTGTAAAAAGTTATGCGTGATCATACATAAAAAATAAAAATAAAAATACGCGTCGACTTGAGAACCCCCCCTTCGTTTTTCGTCGGTTAATGACATAGTCATTAAAATATGGGGGTGGCTCTTACTGAAGTGGGGTGGGTCACTGTGAATTTTTAAAAAAATATTTATGATGCTTTTGTGTGCTTTTTGCGCCGTTATGAATAAAACAAATTAGACGGTAAAAAAAAAAAATACTTTTTAATATAATCAGCCTGTTTGGAAATATCGTCAGACATTAAACTTTTCTTTCTTCATTTTATAATATGTATAGATGAATTTCCCTTTTCAAATTGAAAATTCTTATGTTTTTTAAACACAGAAAAACTTAAGATTATACTATGCATTATTAAATTTAAAATTCTCGTTTCTACGCATAATAATCTAGATTCGCCTACAAATGAATGTATTCTGATATTGGCATTATTAAAGAAATATTTCGAACAATATTTTTAGAACATTTATGTACACATAAATATAAAAAATAACCTGCTAAATACATTTGTGAAACAATATTTTAAAAACATTTAAATTACACTATTTTTAGATAGTTGTATTGACAAAGAAACATTCAAAAGTCTGATTACATAACTTTTAATGAATTATTATTAAGTTTTATTTTCTCCTACGAAACTCATTCACATCTCAATATTTAAAATTTATTTTGATATACTTTCAAATTATTAATAATTTTCTCTGAAATAATAGCCTAATGAGTAAGATTGGAAGAAGGAAATTTTGATTATTTCATAGAAAAATATCATCTAAATCCTTGCATTCGGTACACTATTTCTTTTTACGTGTTCCACGATATTGCTTAATATAATCTTACTAAGTTTAATCTACATTTTATTTACTGAACTGCGAATAATAAGTACGCAGTAGAATCCATATGCAAAATAAAAAAAAAGTATTTATGTAGAAGAAATGAAAAGAAAAAAGAAAGTTAAAACATAATACATCCAGGCAGAAACTGACCAAGGCAAGGCCTAATGGAGCTCAAGCCCAGTGCCTTCAATGAAAGGGGGCCCACGAAATCAAGAAATGGCTCTACTATCAATACTAGATATGTGTAAATTGTGTGTGTGTGTGACAGACCACCGTCTACGTGCAGGTTAAATCGCTGGTTTCGAAAGGCCTCTAGGTGGTCGTTAACAGTTTTAGAGGGGTGCCGATATTCAGAAGTACGTTCTCCTTCTGATGCTAATTGTGGCGAGGAACTCCAGAAAGGACGTGTAGCTCTAAACAGCACATTCGGTGACAGTATTGAACATTTTATGTATAAATGCATATACCAGTATGGAGGAGGCATCATAAGAGACCTCTGCGCTGGGCCTGATGCTGGCGTATAAGGTCACTGCAAATAAGAACACGGCAATTTTAATACCCATATAGCAATCATGCAGGTAGTAAAGTAGTGAAGACGTTGTAATTTTCACGTGACGAAATGTAACGTAGTCAGAACATCACTACTAACATGATACTAGTTGTTTTAGTGTGTACTTAATTCATTATTCCATACCATTTATGAATGCATGAATTATACAAAATGTTTTCAAGCCACCAGAAAACTTTAATTATATTTTCATAATGATAAAATGAATTTTTCGCAGCATGGGCGTTAGTGAATAGAATAAAATCAAAAGCTGCATAGAGCATCTGTGGGAACGACAAGTGCATTGTCTCGATCTTGCAAAGTTACTTGGGGCCATTTCGCCCAGACTTGCTACACCCGCTTTTATACGGAGTATTCGGCTTCTAATAAGGCTTACTCGTAAAAGGGAATAATCTTCTCAGTCAAAACCGGAAGTTTGGTACAAGTTGTTAAAACATTTATCTATTTTCGTACAAATGTAGTTTGCGTTTCTAGTAAAGCGGTATAAACATAAAAGCATTCACTTTTACCTGCAAGACGTACAAGTCCCAAATGTATTTATTTGCACATCATTTCGTACGTATACGCACAACAAATCTATTAAAATACTTTTTATTTTTAGTAACTGTATTGTAATTGTACAGTATATGTTGATCAAAAATTCCCTACTATCTCCTGAAAACCAAATTTTATCAACAGCTCTACGATCAAGTTTTCAAGAGTTTAGAAAAGGTACTAAAACTTAGACATGCCATAGTTGCAAATAAATGTATAACGTTTCAATTTATTTACTTAATTTAGATTCTGATAAATTTTTCAATAACTTATTTTCTTTTTTAGAACAAAATTTTGAACGCTATCTGCACCTTTGCAATTCAGAAAGATAACAAGAAAGATAGATCATGCCAAACGCATCGATTATAAAAACACTTTCCAAAACAATATTTTTGCGCCAAATTTGGAGATGTATTTTCCTTAAACCTGTCAAGATTTCGGGGGTAAATAAAATGTATCATCATTATAAATGCAATTTTATGAGGCCCCGTGAAAGACCTTTAAAGTTTTTTTCCAGCGTTTAACAAAAGAACACGCTGTCATCAAAATTTTATACTTATTGTTGCAGAACTACTCCGCTTGTTTCCGGGGTTCGTCGTTCTAAAGTCCAGTTGGTGTGAAAGTTCAAGTAAAAAGTCCTCTGGTCAGGATGGAACACAACTTTATTACTTCTAGAACAATCAGCTGTACAAAAATCACAAACACAATTAAACAGCAATGTGTTTTTTGACAGTCCGCTTATATCTGAAGCTCTCACAAATTCTGTCTCACACAAAATAAGTCACTTTCACAGGCAAAAAGTCAGTGAAAATATTCAAGGGATATCGTACACAATCCCTTAAGACACAGCAATGAAGAATTTGCACACAGCACTTTAAAAACAGCTTCGGTAAGCAAGCCAAAACACAGCTTCTATAGCACTATCAATCCACAAAGCAAGCGTACTCTCACTGGCAGAGCTCTTCACACAATGAGCGTTCAACTCGCACTGAACTGGTACCGATGAAACACGCCGGAAATTATAAGGGAGTAAGAAGCTACGGGCAGCTTCCAGAAAAGTCTATTTCTCGAGGATTCTACATAAAGCATGAATATTGAATATGTCATAGAAGAGAAATGTTAGGTTATTATGCGTTTTTAACGCAGGAAAAACAACTTTCAGGCCCCATAGGAAAAATTGCGCCAAATGACCAAAATGTCGCCAAGCTTGGCGACTTTTGGCGAAATATCGCCAAATTTGGCGCCAAAAATATGTCCCCAAAATTGAAGAGACCGAAGGCCTAGGAGCAGTATTTCTCGAGATTTCTAGAAGCCCATAGAAAAACAATAGAGAAACCGAAACCTCCGTATCTCCGGTTTTAGTTGTCCGATTTTGATGCAACAAAAAGCAAAATTTATCTATTTGAAACGTAGAATACGAATTTTAAATTATTTTAAGCCCCAGAACAGCGGGTTGCCCCGAAAATTCGTAACATTATTGTCTTGTTCTTGAAATGTATTAGTGTCTCTCAACTGCCATAGATTGGAATTCTTCTGAGTGTTCCTTCAGAATAGCTTTTAATAATACAGGCACTATTTTCAATGGAGGGTATTATTTTGTTAGCCTTAATAGCATATATGCCAACTTTGTTTTCTTTCAAAAATACGAATATCTTTAAAATACGCTTTCAAGAATGAATCCCCATAGAACGTATTGTATTGAATTTTTTTTCCTCCTGTAAAAGATTTATAAATACTACATAAAAGATATATAAATACTACATACAATGTACCATGTACCCTATTTAGGGTACATGGTACTGTACATAAAAAATATTAAAATTAATTTCGCACAAATCGATGTATATTTATGGCAGTTAGAACTCTGGATGGGCGGACAGAAGAACGGAAAGACATACCGAAATCATAAACAGCTCTCAAATTGTTGGGAAGTTAAAAATATAAATATTCCTCTTATGCGACATAACAGTATCGCACTAACACGGAGAGTTAGAAATTTATTCTTTTAAGGGTTAGCAGTTTGAAAACATCGCCAAGTTCGGTTCATTTTTCAAAGTATTTTTTTCGCACAACTTTTCCATTATTTGGTGATTAATCGCAAAAGTCGCCAACATTGACTACTTTTGGCAAAACATTTGAGGAAGGTGAACGATTGTCTTCGGATTATTAGCTAATTACGTTCTGGATCGTATTATGCTTTAAATGGATGCCTGTCTCTAAATTGCCACCGACCGTATTGTATTGGAAGTATTTCGAGTGCTCCTGTAGAGGAAATAGTAACGATGCAGACACTATTTTCAGTGGAAATCTTGTAATCCTTAATAATATATGACAATTTTGTTTCATATCAAATAGCAGAATATCTCTAAAATACGCTTTAAGGAATAACTGCCCATAGAGCGAGTAAAGTTCCGTCGATATTATCAACGGATTATGTGATGATGAACTAATGAACGCACCAAACTCCATGGTAATAAAACTGGGAAATTTGACTCGAGCTGAAATATAAAATATGTACTTGAGAATGAGGGCACGTTACAATAATGAGAGGAGCGAGGATTCTAAAGATTTAATTTAGTTTTATATAAAATTTTGTTGGGACTGTTTTTGTTTTGGACGCCTGATAAAACTGCCGTTGGAATTGTATGATTTATGTTAGAGTAATAAAAGTTTTTTTTATTTAAGTCCCATAAGTTGCTTTGCCTTTTGTTGAAAGGAAGCTAAAAAACCCGTACTGGCGCACCAGCGATAGGATCAGAACCTAGGAAGTGGAGAAGTTATTTAGTTGTGAGAAGAGCCATGTCGCTTTTAAATAAGGGAAAGAAGGAAGATTTAATTATGTTAGCGGAAGAGATCGGTGAAAATCCTTCACCTGGTTTGTTACTACCGGATCTAAAGAAGATGATTACCAGTAGTAATATTTATGAAGAAGATTTAGAATTGGTCAAGGAAATGCTTAGTTCATTTATTGAAGAAAGAAAACAACGGGAACAAAGAGAGTTTGAACGGGAACAAAGAGAATTTGAAGAAAGAAGAGAAAGAGAGCAAAGAGAATTTGAAGAAAGAAGAGAGCAAAGAGAATTTGAGGTAAGAAAATTGGAAATCGAGGCAAACAGTAGAATAGACTTGTCAACAAACGTTAGAGACGAAAATTTTAGAGACGCTGGGAAAGCTGGGTTAGAATTATTCAAGTACACACCTAAGTTTGACCCGCGCGAATCTGATATTACATGCTATTTAACGATGCTTGAAAATCATGCTAATAGATTGAAAGTGGATAACAAGGAATGGGTCTTGTGTTTATTAAATTTATTACCAAGGGAAATCAGAGGAGGTCGTAAATGTACAAATATCTTCGGATTTGAATTCCACTACGCCGAATGTGAATGTCTTGACAGCAAGTGAGTCTGCGAGTAGAAAGCTAGATGCCATTTCAGAGTTGGCGAAACTTCAAGGCGATGACGAGACACTCAAGAGATGCTTTGATTGGGCGGAAAGGCAAGAAAATTCGTATCTCATTGATCAGGGAATACTACAGCATAAGGATTATGTCTGTGGAGAAGAAATTCAGCAAGTAGTAAATCCTCGTATCTCATTGATCAGGGAATACTACAGCATAAGGGTTATGTCTGTGGAGAAGAAATTCAGCAAGTAGTAAATCCAAAAGAAAGAAGGAATTTTATTTTAAGAATGGCACATGAGATTCCGTTGGAAGACATCTAGGGGAAAATAAGACTCTACAAAGAATCAGATATTCATTTTACTGGCCTAATATCAGGCAAGATGTAAAGTTACACTGTCAAAGTTGTAAAGAATGTCAATTGAGGAGAACTAGCACCTATCGGGATCATATTCCCATACAGCCTATCGTTAGGAATGAAAATCCTTTTGAAGTCTGGAGCGTAGACTGTATAGGACCACTAGAGCCTGCATCAAGGAGAGGACATCTATATATTATTTGTGCCGTGGATTTATGTACTAAGTGGGCTGAGGCAATTCCAGTGAAAGAGATTAGTGCCAAGACAACGTGTGACGTTTTAATGAAGATTTTCACCCACACCGGTTTTCCAAAAGTAATATGCACCGACCAGGGTACGAATTTCGCTTCCAAGCTCACTCAATCATTTGAAAATCTATTAGGGGTAGCGCCACGTTTTCGACACCCGGACATCCGTAAAAAATGGGGGCAGTAGAACGATGGAATAAAACTCTTAAGGAGATGATGAATAAAAACATACAAGAGTATAGGAGAGACTGGGATATACATATACCATATCTCATGTTCGCGTATCGTGAAGTGCCACACAGCACCACGGGGCTATCACCATTTCAATTGGTTTATGGGCGGTTACCACAAGGACCTTTATCTTTATTGAAAAGTATTTGGACGGGAGAACGAGCTATCCCAACGACCGCGTCCAGACCAATCACTAAATATCTTGAAGATTTAGTTGAAAACATACGTAGAGCTAATGAGATCGCTTCCGAAAACACCGAGAAAGCTCAAAGAGAATACGTTTCCAGGTATAATCTCCGTGCGAGAGAAAAACAGTTTGCCATTGGCGACAAAGTGTTGATATTACTCCCATCATCAACTCACAAACTTTTAAGCACTTGGATTGGACCGGCAACGGTAATTCATATCACCAGACCACATTCGGTAAGAGTTGAATTAGAGGATGGTAGTACTAGAGAGCTACACGTGAATAAAGTACGACCGTATGTGCAGAGGGTAAATCACATTGGTGTTGTTTACGAAATGGATGAAGAATTTGGCGTAATCCATTACGCGCCTACTGATAAAACAAGGAAAGAGGTAGAGGACATCCGAAAACATTTAGAGAAAACTGGAAATCATAGTTTAACTGAAGAGCAAACCCAAGAGTTATTTGATGTACTGAAGATATATATGGACATTTTTAGTTCAAAGCCAGGACATGCCAAAGTCGACGGGCATTATGTTAAAGTTACGGAGAACTGCACGCCAAAGAGACTCAAACCATATCGAGTACCCATCAGTTTAGAAAAAGAAGTGGATCCCCAAATCGAGGAGCTAATTGAAATGGACCTCATTGAACCAAGCGATAGCGAATGGGTACATCCTGTTGTTTGTGTTGCCAAAAAGGATGGAAGCGTTAGGTTATGTATTGATTTTAGACTATTGAATAGTTTCACGGTGCCTGATTCATATTCTATGAAAATTGCCAGGGATTTAATATTCAGAGTAGGACAAGCTGCATTTATAACCGTCATCGACTTAACGAAGGGATACTGGCAGATTCCCATGCATGAAGAATCCAAGCATTTCACCGCCTTCGTAACACATTCGGGGCATTATCAATGGACAGTCTTACCTTTTGGGATGAAGAACGCCGGAGGGACATTCCAGAGATCAATGGATAAAGCATTATTCGTACATCGTGATTATTGCTGTGCATACATTGACGACGTAGCCATTTTCTCTAACAGTTGGGAAGAACATTTAAAGCATATAAGCCAAGTCTTTAAAACATTGAGGGAAGTAGGACTTACTGTGAATCTTGGAAAATGCGAGTTCGGGAGAACCCAGGTAAAATTTTTGGGCCATATTGCAGGTTCCGGTCGGCATACTCCAGACCCAGAGAAGATTGAACCTTTAAAGAGGATATCAAGACCTACTAACAAGAAAGAGTTAAGAAGCTTAATCCGGCTAGCAAGTTATTATAGGAGTTACATATCACAATTCGCGCAAATAATTTTGCCACTAACAGAACTAACCAAGAAGAAAGTACCGATTACTATACCGTGGGGCTCCGCTGAGGACCAAGCGTTTACTCGATTGAAAGAGGAATTGATGAAGATACCTATCTTACACACCCCAGATCTTGACAAGCCGTTTCATTTGTACAGTGACGCATCGGCTACAGCTATTGGCGCGTGTCTCGCACAAAAGGACGCCAAGGGAGAGGAAGTCCCTTTTTTTTTCAGCAAGAAACTAAACCCCAGCCAAACAAAATGGTCTACGATTGAGAGAGAAGCATATGGAGTTTTAGAAGCACTAAAAAAATTTGATACTTGGATATTTGGCGCGGAAATCCAGATCGTATCGGATCATAACCCTTTAACATATTTGACAGATGGTCTTCTACACAGCGCCAAATCAACAAGGTGGGCTTTAGCGTTGCAGCGATACAATTTGAAAATTACTTATCGAAGGGGCGTTCAACATGGAAATGCTGATGCATTATCCAGGCTCAAGTTAGATCCTTCCTAATAAAGTGGGATCAGGTTTATAAATTTTTATATTGAATTGTTATTGTAAATTGAATTACTACTGTGTATTATGAGGATATAATTATTTATTTTTCGAACCTGTTTAAAAAAAATATTAATAATACAGTGATCCGGATAATCTGGTACATGCCCATAAAAGATCGTAAACAAAGATTTTCTTTCAGCAGCATCGTCACTCCTGTGACGGATGTGCTTTCCCCAATGGGAGTAGTAAATTTCCGTCGAAATTATCAACGGATTATGTGATGATGAACTAACAAACGCACCAAACTCCATGGTAATAAAACTGGGAAATTTGACTCGAGCTGAAATATAAAATATGTACTTGAGAATGAGGGCACGTTACAATAATGAGAGGAGCGAGGATTCTAAAGATTTAATTTAGTTTTATATAAAATTTTGTTGGGACTGTTTTTGTTTTGGACGCCTGATAAAACTGGCGTTGGAATTGTATGATTTATGTTAGAGTAATAAAAGTTTTTTTTTATTTATTTAAGTCCCATAAGTTGCTTTGCCTTTTGTTGAAAGGAAGCTAAAAAACCCGTACTGAGCGTAATGTACTGGAAATTTTTGGAGTGCTCCTGCAGAACTATATATGCTAAATACACCATTTTCAGTAGGTTACATGGTAAAGTAGATAAGAAAGATAAGAATAACATATAAATTTCGTAGAAATGGATGCATATTTACGGTAGTTAGAGCACGGACGGACGGACGGACAAGCCGAAATCATAAAACACTTTTCAACCTTGCTGGAAAGTGTTACAAAAGGAATTTTTTTAATCGAGTACACAAACGCTAGAAAATGGGAAAGAAACAAAATAGAATTGATGATTGCATATTTTACCTCTTCAAAACTGTGACCTTATTTTTAAAGAGGTATCTGTAACCTCTTCACATTCCAATTACCTAATATTTCTTCTACTGCAGAGAGATACTAAGAATGCGAATATATCCCTTTGACTTCCTGTATTTTTTTTTCACTTTCCACGTACTTTGAATGTGGGCAAGCAGAATATTTACATTTAAAAATGGACAGTTTAATCATGCTTCCTTGAAAAATATTTATAATTATACACGATATGGGGTCCTTCATCTGCCAAAACAACAAAGTTCACAATGCAAGTTCACGGGAATTGCTAGTTTTTTAACAGCAACTGAGGTATTAATTTTTCTCTTACAGCATAATTAAAAGAGACCAGTTTTAACATGAGCAGTATTTCAATATTTAGTCTTGGAAAGAAAAATTAACATTCTACTCGAAGGCTCATTCATTCTAAATATTCGCATTCCAGAATCTTCTATTGAGTATTTTTGAGCTGAGCGAAGCTGTTACACTACACTGAGGCATTTCAAAGTAACGCCTCTCCTTCTAAGCCGCTTGACCGATTTAGTTCAAATCTGGCATGGTTACAGGTACCAATGTTGGCAAGGTACAAATCTGAAATCAAAGGAACCGGGTTGACCCAACACCACCTAGGCATACAATGCCCGAGAACAGAAAGTTTACGTCATCACTAGGTCCACTATAATGACGTCATCATACATTTAATTTCAGTAAGTAAAAGTATTCAAAGTTTGTGGTGAATTTACTCCCGCATAAAACATTTTAATAATTTAAGAGACAAAATTCAGTTTTACGATAAAAAGGAAATTTTAACTATCACTAATTATGTAATATGATGCAGAAAAAGATCACAATAAATTATTTTTTATCAGAAAGGTATTTCATTTTTTATCTTCAATTGAAAATAGTTTCTAAAATTTGTATCATTCACCAGAAATTTTAAATAGTTTTACTTTTGAAAAGTAAAACTGTGATTACGTCATCTTATAAGACCCATCGATGACGTAAAAGTTTCTGTTCTCAGGCCTGCTCTATCTAAGAGGTGTTGGTTGACCGCGGAGGAATGATCACCGAAAACTTGCTGCCATTAACTTTCAATGGAGATATAAGAAGAACTATTCTATTTCTCAATTACTCGTTCCGCGCGCTCATTGAACGTATGACATTGGCTAAGATCACGATGCTGATCTCTTAAAAAACAGAAAATCCGAAATCGGACATACCATCGACGAATAATTACCGAAAAAAATTCAACTTGAGGTAGAGATAACTGCACGAAATTTGCTCAGCTCAACATTGCATGCGTGCACACCCAGTAGTAAGATGCTAGAGTGTAGCAATCATTCCCGAATAAAATTACAAAGTGAGGAAATTTGCGGTTTAAAAAGACCGAGAGAAAAAAAAATCAAAATTAAGAATTCCGTGGCGGGATTTGGGGTATTTCCCTGTAGTAACAGCCTGAAAGTATACCCGGAGACAGCACGTGGGCCTCTTCCGAAAAAAAGATTCGACCTAGAACAATTTGCATTGTTTCTTCTCTTTTAAAGAATATTTCGTTAATTAATTCCGTAGGTAGTATTGAATAATATTTTGTTAAGATTGAAGCAATACAACTTATTATTCATTAAAAGTGGGTTAAAAATATCTTCACAAGACAGTTTTTAAAAAAGCACGGCTGCTAACATGTACGAAATGCATGAAACCACTTTTTGTTAACAGTAAATTCTCTACAGTTTTAGTCTAAATAAGCATACGTGTTACAAAATGTATAGTAATTTTTAAGTTGCACCTCACAATAAGTGGCTAGTAACATTCCATTCATGTTGGCATTAATGAAGATGTTTAAGAACGGATTATGCATTTCGCGGTCTGTCATAGGGTTCGGGGATTGGCGCTCTAGCATGTAATATCATAATTTCAGAGTCGAGCACCAGTATATCCATCCATAAGGTACCGAATTGGTTCGTAATCGAAAAATTTAAGGTCCACAGCCTTATGTTTTGCCTTAAACATTATTCTCTGTTTAACTTCCTAAAATTGATTGGTAAAATGAATCTTGTATCAATTAAACCGAGGGGCTTGTACACTTATGCAGCAACTATCAAAAGCATGGAGTCAATATAGAAAAGTCATTATTTTGAAAGATGTTCGATGAATGAGTTCGTAAAGAGCCTAAACTTACCACAAAATTGCTAACCTTAGCAAGAAATAATTAACCACTTTTTGTAAACAGTATAATTTTTTTCTTTTATTGAAATTCAGCCAATCTCCTACGTAAGATGCAATGTAATAAATCTTCATCGAAACGCTGGTAGCTTATAACCTGAGCTTATAAAGAAGTGCGGCAGTTTAAAACCAATACAAGTTAAGTTTTGGACATACATTTTTTTAAAGTAATAATTTTTTTAAATTTGTTATTGTGCCTGGTGATTGTTTTCACAAATACTGACTGCTTCAAGCTGCATGAAAGATGCAATAATAATTAACTTTTAGAAGTAAAATTTCATTTAAGCACTGTGCTATCTATTTTTCTCCGTTCTCCCTTCTTTTTTTGGGGGGGGGGGCTAAAGGAATTAATGTTCTCCAGAATAAACCCTGATTCAAACACTGCAGGGTAAGTAATCCTTAAACATATATACATAAAGAAAAGTAAATGCGAGATAACTTTTCCTAACCTTTTCAAAATTTTGCATGAAAATCTTTTATTGCAATGCATTCTGCAAATTTGCAAGACCTTGAAGGATTTAGCTTATAATTCTGTATGGTCAAGGCCATAATATTGGTTTTGTTTTTTTAAGCATTCCTAAGGCAGCATGTATCAAAGATGGGCTCTATTTAGAATTCATTGTATAATACCCATAAGACAGATAGAAGCAGTGAATTCGTTCATAAATCATGAATGCTTGTAACTATTCCAGAAAAACATAATTACTAGAAAAACTCCCATTTCCCCCCAATCATGGTTAGTTTTTAACATCGATTATCTATTTTATAATACAGTTGTAATACCTAGCAACGGAATATTGTGTTTATGTTTTGCTGCTTGCATCTGTCAGAGACGGAGCATGGAATGCATTAAATGTAGTCGAAGACCTGAATTTTTCCCAATAAAAAAATTATATTCTAAATTTTATGCATAGATTTGCAATTTGTAAAAAAATTCTAGACAGTCTTTATAGTGATATATGCATATTTAGCTATAATACATAGCGACCAACTTTTAAACCTTTTACGGAAAATTTTCACCACAACTTTCAAACAGTTTTACTTTAATTAGATTATTAGCAATTTAATATTAGTGTACTGTGAAGACAATACTGTAAACTCCCGCTTTCTAGAAGAGATTTCACATCACAAATTTCTAATTAGCAGCTTATTCTTAAAACAAGGCCAAAATTTAATGCAAAAAATACTGATCTTGGCAACTAATGCCTGAAAATAGAGGCTAAAAAATAAATATTATTCAAAAACAATTTATGCCTACTTTTGATAGAAAAGAAATAATTACACATTTTTCCGTACTTCCCAATTTCCCTTATCATAACCGATGAAGACACCTCCCCCACCCTGAAAGCAGATGCCGTAGAGTAGGCTTGCCATAACAAAATACATCAAACATTTACCTCACCATAACCCTACTCTTGATAAGTACTAAGTCCACGTAGGAAGGCATCCTGATTTGAATACAGCCTTGCCTCCTTCATCATGCTAGCATTATTAATACAAAAAAGAATGGCTGCGTTATGTGGGCGAATGTAGTATTATTTATGAGAAACAGGGCACTTATTAAAGAAAAATCCAAGCAAGGGATACGTGAAAGAAAAAAAGTTGGGAACCGCTGGTTTAACACATGGCGTACGCTATTTTTCTTCACACTGTCTCAGCACTTGACTCGAAGGCACGCAGTAGACCTGAAAAAGTGCCCAGATTTTTTCACGTGAAGAGTTATCAAAATGTAGATGACACGTTGAATTTTACAAACAAATCTAAAAATTCATAGCTGCCAACTTTCCCCCCAATTTCTTCGGTAGATTTTTCACCACAATTTTAAGCAGCTTTACATGCAGTAAATTTTTTGGAATTTTTTTATCTATACATTTGTAAGAAAAAATTACTGGTGGAAAGATTGGTAGCTATGCAAAATATTCACTTCATGCATAGCTGCCAACTTATAAGGTTTCTCAAGATTCTTCACCACTATCTTCTTAATGCTTTTTTATTAATTTAATATTTAGATATATTTCGTGAATATATAGTTTACTTAAAAAATGCACAAAAGATCTTCAGTGTAAACTGTACTAGTTTGCAGCTACGATAATGTATTCATGCATTACTGCTGGTGATTATATCAGAATTGCGTATGGTAAGTGAATGAAAACATGAATGAAACTGATTAAAAAACATTCCGAGAACTGCATTTGTCAAGCGTACCAAACATAATAATCGAAGAAAATTAATATTGCAGTATACTTTTCCATCATCCTACAAAAAAAGCCTGAAGGAAAGTGAAATATTTATAATGAAAAATCGGAATTTCGGAGAGAGTTTGCAAAACACAAATATATACTTTCCGATTTTCTTTCTCATCCTTTGCACGTTTTCTTATATTTTTTTTCTGACAAAAAGATTATTTCTCTGTTCAATATAGTTCTTTTCGATAATAATCTAAAAACTTATTAAATATTTATTAGGTAAAAGCCATTATGCCTAAAAGGAAACAGGATTTTTGTTTTCACAAGAAAAAAAATGAAAACAAAAACTTAAAGTTTCATATTAAACTAATCAAATTTTATGTAAGTGTTTTCAATTTTTTTCCGGAATGTGAGAATACAAGCACACTAGTAGTAATAATTACTCACGATTATTATTCACAACATCTTTTGGAAAGGGAAGAGCTTTAAAATTGATTGTCTCTTAGAAACGAAAAAAAAAAAAACAAAAAAACACCTGAAATTTATTTTTAAGATGATGTTTTTTTTCGTTTCCAAAACATTACATAAGTACATATTTTATATGTCAATGAAAGGAAAACGGATTATTAATTATTAAAAGTTTAAAATTTAATAATTATGCTTAAAAAAGAAATGCGCATATTTTGTAATCTACTTTGGAAAATAGAAAGAAATTTATCCCTCCGATTATCTAAATTACTCTTGCGTCTTGACTTAACTTGGGATAGAGTTTGAGTACTTCCGTCTTCAGTGATGCTACGAGAGATGAAATTTCGCTCGTCTCAGTAGCAAAACACGAAGACGATATTTACTCATCACACAACAGCAAAGATTTCCTGTTGATGTTAAGCAAACTGGCTAGAATTTGTGCGATGGACCTAGCATGTTTTTTACAGACCCTCTAAGTTAGTGCACTGGACATTACTTTGAAAAGGTTATTTTTGAATGTATGGAGAATGATAACATTTTACTTCATTTATTAGCTCGATCGATAAGTGATCTTCGTAAATGATGTTGGGAATTGTTGGAACAAAAGCATCTTCCCAAGGCGAATAGCGGTACATTTCTATAGACTTTTATATTTTAAATTATTGTTTAGTAGTTTTTGGGCACATGATAAACCGTCCCTAAGTATAAATTACCCTTTACCACGTAAAGAAATAAATAAAGTCAGGCTTAGATTGGCGCAGTTTGGGCGCTTCGCCTCAGTAATGCTACAGCATGTTAGCTGATCAGCTCACTTTATCAGTAGCAAATGACGAAGACGATACAGATTGTTTCAGTGAATTTTGAGCACAAGATAAAAGGTCCAACTGATAGTTCCATGAATCTTTTTTTGAAAGATGTTAAATTTTGAAAAAATTGCAATATTTCAACATGATGCTCGCTTCATATATCTGATTTGAATAAATATTTATAAATGAATGAAATACTTCCATTAATTTATTAGAAATAAGAATACACAATTGATATAAAGAGCCATTAGAGTTCATTATTAAGTTTCAAAGTCAAGATTTAAAGTATGGGTATACTGGTATACATGGTAATATGTTGTGTCATCGAATAAGTCCCCAAAAATATTTTCTAATGTTCCCAAGTTTTCCTTGGATTCGAGGATAATACTTGATTTGTCCCCAAAAAACTGTTTAAAAATATGGTCGCCTTAGTTTATACCCGAGATCTCAGATAGTTTACATTCCGCCGAACGCGTTGTCTACTCACTTTTTATTGACTGATGGAATGTTCACGTAGGAGTGCCCTGGGCACTAGATCTTTATCCGCAGTAGGTGTAGATCTCCGCAGTGCATTTTCATCATGGCTTGAGTAGAATCTCCAAAGCATGGCTGATTATCGCTTAGTTCAAAATTCGCTCTATATTTTAAAAACAAATTCTATATATAAATAGTGGTCAAATATATTCCTTACTCTTCCCCCCGTCTATATACATGCATAGGAGATGCAAATATGTCACTGCGACGTGAGTGTGAGCTTTACGAAAAGAAAAACTGGTTTAAAGTTCATAAGAATGTGCGCAACCATACTTACTAAAATGCATTATTTGTATAGAAATAATACATGCTGTCCCAGAATAACACATGCCGGAAAAAGTGTCCTTTACTTTATTATGTTTTACCTTCGCTTTTAATCCAGCGCAGACCGCAATGAGTCAAACTTTAGCGTATTTTATAAAACAATTTTTATGCATGTAACTGCTTCGATAAGTTTATCTTCTTTAGTAAAACAATTATATAAGCATTAAATTTTTAACAAAATATGTTTTTTAAAGGTAAATTACTTTCCATGCATGAAAACTATTGTTTTAAATCCAGTCTTTAGAAAAATTTATGCATTTAACCAAGTTTATAAATTTGAAAACCTTGTATGATGTATTTCTTGTGAAGTGCGCTTCCGTTTATTAGAACGCATGAGGTAAATTTAAATGTTTTAAAGAATCAATTTTTTAAAAGTTTTATGATGGACCAAACATATTACATATATTCTTTGTTCATAGATTTTTATTTAAATTATATAGCGAATCGTTGGCAGAATACTGAATTTTTACAAAGATACTTTAAAAGGACTGCATGTTGTTTGAACGAATGCAACACATATGCAACCCGCTTTTAAGTATTCATCTCTACGTATCACTGACGCTGAAAAGTGTAATTCAATAAATAATACGTGCAACACATAAAACCGGAAAGCAATTTAAATTCTTGTTTTTTTTTTCTCCCAGAAAATTTGCATAAATAAATTATTTCATTCATGAATAATTTTTAGTATCTTCACGCCCAATATTATTACATAAAATATCTTTCGTGATTCCCATCTCTCTGTTACTGATAATGGCATGGTAACGGTATTTACACACATTGTTGTTTTCCCTTAGTAAACAACTCTTAGTTTTTATGTCTTGGCCCATGTTTGTTTAAAACCATTGATATACGGAAAATACTCTGTTACTAATTTCTTTTAAAAATGTTACGGAAATAAACAAATTTAGATGTACTAAAAAAAGTTATTAAAGACTTATACGTATGCATAAGTATTGTCAGATTCAAAAAATTATAATAAAACAATATCTTAATGACGTACTCATTTGGCGGGAATGTGCATGTGAAGATATGTTTTCTCAATGCTACATGCTTCCAGCATGGAACTCAAAATTTAAAAATAAAGAAATGCAAAATTTAAAAATGTGCAAATAAAGATGTTCAATAAGCGTTTCTGCAACTTTATTATAAGAAAACATTTCGTTTCCTAGATTTTGTGCTTACAGTTTTACTTAATTCGACAATATTTTGGGATTAAAAATTAACTTTTTCAAGACTGGAAAGTTTTGGTAGATTTGCGACGGGAATATATTGACCATGCTTTTCTCCTTTCAGTGATTCCTTAGATGAAACTACTCTTTATAAAACAATAGTTGACAGATTACTCTTTCCCGCCCATGAAGTAAAAGGAATTTTCGGACAAGGGAATTCTGATTATTTGTATAATTCCATTTTTTGAAACTGCAGTGCAATTGGAATGATGTATGGATGTTGTCATCTCTCCCCAATCCTCCGGTACTGTTGAACAATAACAGAGTGGGTAAAGCATTACTTGGTCGAAATTTTAACAAGGCCTGCCCTGTAAGATGTTCTGCGGTTTGGAAGGAAAATCTACTTCCCATCTTCAAAGGATTAATCAGTAGACTAAGCAAATTTTTTTTTAAAAGTAAATGTCTTTCTGCGTTTTATCCTACTATTTAAATAGTATGATTGAAATCTCATGACGAAATATCATTGAATATGTTCTACTTATTAGATAAATAGTATTACGATATCTATAGCTCAAGCCCTGAGGCGATTGGAAACGAAATTTAAACTAATTCAAACATAAAAATTCGATTTTTTTTTACTGAAAATTGCATTTTAAAGGGAGATAAAGTGAAATTGCTCGAAAAAATTCCGACTTTCTTTGTTTATATTAGTTTTAATTTCGTTTCTAACTGCCTCAAAGCTGATCTACTGATATTCTAATTTTATTTATATAATAAGTAGAACTGATTTAATGAGATTTCGTATATAAGATTTCAATCATAAAATTTAAATTTATTGAAGGAAAGAATATCTATTGAAATTTGATTTTTGAAAAAATGCAATTTTATAGGAAAGTTTGTGCATGTCTTCATCTTAAATGTATGAAAACAAGAAAAAAAACGTATATTGAAAAATATACCGTGCATTATTAAATACTACTCTCAGTTTTCAGATTTATTCTATAACACAATTCGATTACGGAGATAAAACATTTAAAACAATCCCCTCCGAAGGTGGGTGTGGTAAAATTGTAGCTATTGTGCAGCTGGCGAATAAACAGTTTTCCTATTACTGTTTTAAAAGTATAAAAAGATTGTTTCAAATTTTAAATACAATACTATGAAATATGAATGTTTGTTCAGCCTTCAATTGTTCGAATAATATCAGTAGAGAAATAGCGGTAACATATAAGGTTTTCTTTTTCGGTTTACTAATTACTATTTTAAAATAAATAAAAACTTTGCGAAAAAACACACAAAAATGTTACTTATAACAAGATACGATCATTACCACTGAAATTTTTTTCAGTCTTCTTCAGTCTAAGACTGACGTTTCAGTCAAACTCTCAAATTTTGTTTTTTAATCGTTTCCTTGAGGCATTTGGAAAGAAATGGCACCGGTCTGCAAAGCTGGACTTCCAGGTTAAGCATCTCCACTCCAAATCAAAAGCATCATTTTATTCTGCAGAAATAAGTAGGAAATTTTAAATATTCCATACCTATTGGAATTATTTAAGCACTTAAAGAGTGTACTGTACCAACACCTCCTACATATAGAAAGCCTGAGAACTGAAACTTTGATGTCATCACTAAGCCTTCACGTAGTGACGTCATCGCAATTTTAATTTCACAAACTATTTAAAACTTCTGGTGAATGCTACAAATATTACAAAATATCTAAAATAAAAAAATAAAATTAAAATACCTTTCTCATACAAAATTGTTCTTTCCGATCTATTTCCTTACCATTTTAGAATAACCTTAACCTAATTAGTCATGGTTAAAAACTGCCATTTGATAGAAAATTAAATTTTTTTATCTCAAATTATTAAAATATTGTTATTCTTGAGTAAATTCACATGAAACTTTTTATACTTTTATTTTGTGAAAATAAAACATTTAACTGTAGGCCAAATGATGACGTCAAAGTTTGGTGACGTAGGAGCTGTTAGGCTTTCTTTATCTAGGAGGTGTTGACTGTACCCATATCCAGTGGTATTTTAATGCAAGACCTAACATTTTGTTTTATCTTTTGAAACTGCAACAATGTAAGGAATCACGTCTGCTTGTGCAACGGCCGATTTACCACTTCCACGAATATTTTATTTACAGTAAAAATGACGGATGCTTTAGCTGTAGAATAAACGTTTAATTTCTGACATACATCATTGTTAAACAACTATTGAAAATAATTTCCTATTAAAATTTCCGGTTAATTTACAAAAATGGTGTCCATATTTCAAAAGTTACAACAAAAACTGAATTTAAAATTTATATTTTTTATTAGTTATGACATACAATAAGTGTATATATACAGGGTGTCCTCAAAAAGTGATAACACGTTTTAATTCTTTATCTGATGGAGATAAGGGGCAAGGTAATATAAAAAATTTTCAAAATAAGGTGGGAAAAAAGACTACTGAACGAAAAAAAATCTCTCTCTTTAATTTTCAAGAAGTTACGCTTTTTAAATTTGTATAGGTCCCCCTGCACAAAAAAAATCCCAATTAATGAAATGCATCCCATACACTAATGAGGTGATGAAAAAATTTTGAGCATTATATCCTGAAAAGTCTCAGAGGTATGACGATAAATATGTGCTGAATTAAACCACCTTTCAATGGTTTCCGAAGTGAAAAAATTAAGGCGGATGATCACGTTTCAGAGGTCGTACATAAATTACATAAACAGATATCCCCCTCCCCCCCGCACTTTAGCAACAAATTACTTACATTTGAATTTATGTATAGCCCCGTATTATGTTTGCTTATAGCAACACCTTCTAGATATACAATGCCTGAGAACAGAAACTTTTATGTCATCACTAGGTACACTAAAATGACATCATCACACATTTAATTTCACAAAGTAAAACTATTCAAAGTTTCTGGTGAATTTACTCCCGCATAAAACATTTTAATGATTTAAGACAGAAAATTCAATTTTACGACAAATACTATCACTAATTATATATCACTAATTATGATATAGAAATATATCATAATAAATTATTTTCTTTCAGAAAGGTATTTTAATTTTTATGTTTAGCGTAAGATTATTTCCAAAATTTGCATCATTCACCAGAAATTTTAAATAATTTCACTTTGGGAAACTAAAACTGTGATGATGTCATTTTAGAGGACCTATTGACGTTAAAGCTTCTGTTTTCAGGCCTTCTATATCTAGGAGGTGGTGCTTATAGATATCTCTTAGAGGTTTTATAATGAAAGGCTGACATTTTATGCATCACCTCATTTGTATATGAAGCACATTTTACTAACTGGAAATTTTTTCGTGTGGGGATTGTATAAAAATAAATAAATTGTAACTTTTTGAAAATGAACGAGACGATTTTTTTAGTCTTTCTTCCTACCTTATTTTCAAGAATTAATTTACATGATAGGTGATTGGAGTTTATAAAATATACTGGCTTATATAAAACTTATTTGGTTTCGCCGAAGTATAAACTGTCTTAGCTTAAAAAAAGAAAGAGATATCAGGATTTAAAAAAAGTTAACATTTAGGAGCAAGATTCATAATATAAATATATGTATGAACCTAAAACTTTATATATATAAAACTTTATTATAAAGTATTAGAAGCTTCTTACTGAAATCTTTTTAATGCCCACTGCTCACAAATAACCACTGGAAAATTAAATTTTATTTTTAAAACACTGCACTGAATTCTGCCAAGCGTACCTAGGTTAGCGTGTTTTTCTATTTTTCGCGCTGAGCTGAGTTTATGCTATAGATTTTTATTCAACCACAGTAGTTTAAAATTTGGTGCATATTTTAATAAATAGTTTATTAATTCACCTGAGAGATATTTAAATGTCTCTAAAGAATTTGATTTCTACTGCTTTATCAAGCACAAACAAATTGTCTGTATTCTCGGTCTATTTCTTTTTATAAGTTAGACATTGTTTCATTTCCGAAAATATATATAAAAGGAATATGCAGAAAACACTCATTTTTGTTTGATCGAAACTTTATTAATGCAAGAGAAATCCTTTTCACTATTTGTTTGAACGTCTCATTGAAGTTGAGAAATTTGATTCAAAATACGAAACGTGGAGTACATAAAACTTGAAAGTAATTTAAATTCCTCCATTGTTTCAGTAGAATCGAATAAATAAGTTATTTGTTTCATGAATAACTTTCAGTGTTTTGACATCTAATATCATACTATAATCTTTTTTAGTTTTATCTTTTTTACTTCCACGACGCCTACATTTTTCAATGAATTTGTTATTATTCATGTTAAGGTAATAATGTTTACGCGTTTGTTATTCTCGCTAAGCAAACATTTCATAGCTTTTATATGTAAGCTTTTGTTTAAACAAGACTGCTGAAGCTGAAAAAAAAGAATGTACTCTCTTGAAAAAAAAATTTTCGCTAAGTTTCTCTGACGTAAATAATATATTTTTGCATAAAAAAGGAGAAATATTAGCATTTAAAAAGAGCTGGCTGTATGAAATTGATTGGGGGAGAAAATTCTAGTTTCAACAATGGTATACTTGCCTAAAATCTTTCTTTTAAAAAAAAGTTTGGCTGACGTAAATCACACATTTGAAAAAGGAGAGAGATATTTGCATTAAATAAAAGTAATTATAGGTCATATTAGACCATGGGAGATTGAACGATAATCAGAAACTTATTTTCAACGAAAGCCACTAGGCGAAAACTAAACTGCGATTTAACGTTCGAGAAATGTAACAATGCAGAGTTTATAGAAATTACTTGATCACTTTAGCGTTCAAGGAGGATTAGAAGTTTGACACTCTCAAAATAAAAAAACACAATAAAACTATTGTTAAAATTTCTGGTGACTTTATTTACGCATAAAAATATTTTAAAGATTTGGGATAGAAAATCTACTTCTAAGGCAAATGGCCGTTTTTAATCCTAACTAATAATATAAGAGATGGAAATATATCCTTATAAAGTATTTTGTATAAAAAAAATAGCGTGTCTACAGAGTACACGTATCAGACGTGAAACTTCTTTGACGAGATTGATTAAAATCTGTTCGATTGTCAAATAAGTAGTCAGAGATAAAAATTAAAGACTAAAATTAAAGATAACACTTGAAAACAGATCAAAAGTGAGATTTTGTAGGTAGTCAAAGGATTGAGGCATAGTATTAAAATGTTTCACTCAAAAAAAAAAAAAAAAAACAGAGGGGTGTTTATTTTTATTTCGGACCTCCACCCACACACTCTCCGGAGAAAAGAATTATTCCCTCACTGGTTCTTAATTTTGATGTCAAGTGAAGCTAGTTTAAAAATTCCTTCTTCTGTCTTCGGAAGTTTAAAATTATTTTCGTACGGGCTTTACTAATTAATTTTTTAGCTGATCAAAAAATTATCGTAGACGCTTGATTTTTTTAAAGGAAAGCTGAGCAGTTTGTCCTTAACACTATATATTTTTTTAGTCGAAATATTCCATAGCTTATTAGATGCGAGCTGGGATATGCTCCTCGTTCTGAAATTCACCTGAATTCGCCAGATAAAAGGGTTGTCGATTTTTATTTATCAAAAATCCGGAAATGCAGCTAATTCAAAAATGATGGTCTGTTTTGAAAGAAAACTCTTTCCTCTTTCCGATCGTGTAATTATTTTTTCTTTCGTATGATCGGAAGTCTTCTTTTTCAGAGGGCAAAAACAGAAAACGGTGGAAAATAACGTAAAATATAAAATAATTCAAAAACTAATTAAAAAATTAAATAAGAACGAATGTAGCACAAAGAGGAGAAAGAAAACTCTCTCCAGCAATATAGCATGCTTACTATTTTTGTCTCTTTCTCTCTGGCGATCTATTCGGTAGCTCTCTCCGTCTGTTAAAATCCAAAATCGTCGCAGCCTCATCATGACGCTATTGCCGTGACGCGACCTTGAATTTTCACTCTCAAATTCCCAAAGAAGTTTCACCTCAAAAAGTAATTTTTTTAAAAATCTTACTCTTAAAACATTTGCTACTTGTAACACTGCACAGAAGTTTTATATAGTGTTTTATTTTATGATATTTAAGCTGTTCAGCATTTAAGCATAGTAACAATATGTATGGTTCTTCCGGATGAATTTCCACTTTTTATTATATTTGTTTTCCGGAGAGTTCATTATCAGCGTATTTAAAATTTTTAAATTATAGAAAAGGTTTAAAAAATAGTGGAGAATAATCTTCCTTAAATGTATCAAGAACAGGTTCACCGAAAGAAGATTCATACCAACTTGCATGTACACAATATCGCTTACGATGCCATACAATTGTGGATCACGTAACATTGTATAAAGAGTTGGCTTTGAAGTTGGTAGTTTTCCAAAGTGAACATGTTGAAAACTACCTGTTTATATAATGTAAATTAGAAATATTGCATCTTAAATGCTCGTCTTTGTGCATGATTCAGAAAAAAAATAAATGCCTTGGAAAATCGAATGCCAGAAACATAGACCTTAAACTTAAGTTCCTCTATTGTTTTGAATAACCGTAAAAATAAATTATTCCTTCCTCAAATAACTTTTAGTATCTTACATTGGATTGTTATTTTGCAAAACCTTTTTCTCGTCTCCCAAAGTACCGGTAGGTTTGTTATTTCTCTCCGTATTGTAACAGCGTTCACGCACGTGTTTTCTTCAAGTAAGCAGCTCTTTGCTTTTTACATCAAGGATCTCTGTTTGCTCAGGTTGCTTTCGCCGGCATAAATATGTATATCCAGTGCATTCTTTTGTGAAATAATTTTCAAAACTTCTCCGATGCGTAAACAAATATTTTGTGCCAAAGTTTTTCTCAAAAGAATCCGTTTAGTATTTGAAAAGAGTTGTGACGTCATTTGCAAGCATGAATGAAGTCATGTTACATAATTTTTGGATATTAGACTCTGATGTTTTCAGTGTATCTGACGGTGGGCTATAGTGATTTGGTTTGTTTGCTTGTTTGTTTTTTCTTTTTTTTTATGGCGAAGCCATACGACGACTATTTGCCTAAGTACTGGATGCCTTGACGGAGGATTTTTCAAAAGGTGCTAAGGAGAAATGATTTTACATCTGGCGAAATCTTCTTGAATTATCCAGATCTTTAGATTGATAGCCGTGGTGGGCCAGAGAATCCGGGACCTTCACAGTTCCTGAATCTACCAATATGCAGTAACAACCAGAAAATTTAAAAGGAAAATCGAAACTAATAAAATGTACAATGCGTGGGTCTTTGCGCTGTATTAATTAAGGTATTATCAATCTTGAAAAGCCGTCTCAATTTGATGGTTGTTCTTCGAGAAAATGTTACAGCAAAATGCCAGTAGGTTACTGTTTTATAGGGATTGAAAATGCTATTAAGGGCTTACAACTTTTTAAAAATTATTCTTTTTGAGTCAGTTTTAACTTACAAGGAGAGGGCGCGACCTTTGAATCACCGATTCGAATAAAATTTGGTACAAATGTAGCTCATAAAACGTACAATCACTGATGCGAAATTTAGGACGCAACCTACAGGAGTTCTCAAGAAATCACTCTCCAAAACATTCGAAAACCAGTGTATATTCAGCTTAAATATAATTTGGTGCAAAATAAAGCAAACCTCCGTGGCGTAAAGTGTAAGCGCGTTGATTTGTGGTACACGTGTTTGTAGGTTCGATCTCAGGTGTCTCTGATATTATTTTGAATGCTTCTTTTTTTTCATTTTAATGTACAATTTAATTAAACAATAAAATAAAATTAATTTTAACACCACAGCATGCGTAATTGAATGAATGTCAAATAAATTATTAATAAAATGTTTTTTTTCATTGTGGTATTTCTAAATAGCATAACAATTTCATAAGCAAAGAATCTCTCTATTCTAAAAAAAAGTAAAGGCTGCTGGCGCTGTCAAAGCTTGTTGGCCTATCTCCTCCTAAACCGTAGGGATTTGAGTTTCGACTAAGGTGCCCACAGATTCGAAAAATTTCGAGGAACCTGATAAGCTGACTTAAATTTCGAAAATCGAATTATTTTAGAAGATATTAATAAAAAACCGAAAAAATAAACATAATGGTTGCCAGATTTGGCATAAAATCATTCATTCCTTTGCAACAAAGCGTTTCCAAGTATCTAGAATCGCGTGAAATTTACAAACATGAGTTAGAATTACGCCCATTTTACGCCAAAAAAAAAAACTATATGAAATAAGTAACTCAAAATGTGTTACAAAAAGTTGACAATTTTCAAATAGTAAGTTCGCTTATACAACAGGAGTTTAGAATTAGCGATTATTCGTTTTTCCAAAACAGAATAACTAATATCTTGAAAATGAAAAATAATTAAAATGCAGATTATTTTAAAGCCGGTTCGGTCCAACTGGATTATTTGCTACCAGTAGAAATATTCGGCGGCGTTAACTATGCCATTATAGCAGTTATAGTATACACTTTGGATATTTGCTAGCGCGACGAGATGGTATAATTCGTGGTGCTAAGTACGCCAATCTGCAAACGATTATGTAAATGAAAATATGGATAACGGTTTTCCGGTAACCTTAAATAAACAGTAATTATAGGTTGTGAGCATGTGTAAATCACCAAATAATGAAAAGTCGCCATTGGTGGCAAGCTATTCTAGCTGTTCTAGTTTTTATTGAAGAAAACATATGAATTACTGTTTTCTTAGAGCTAATTATTAACTATACATATACGCAAGTCGCCAAATTATGAAAATTCTCCATAATTGGCTAATACGTAAGGCGTCCCATGGGTTTCACATAATTACAAATAGTGCGAGGTTTAAATTTTTATGTTCCAAGCAGCATTCAAGAAACAAGCAATGTGTAGCTCGGTAACATTCTATCTTATCCAACCTTTGGGTTTTGTTTGTTGAAATTATGTCTTTTTTACGAAGTCTTTTTAGGGGCCGAATGCCTCATACGAAATGCGAACGTAGCGAGTCTAGGGGCTTTAGCCCCTAGTAATAAATATTAACAATCTTATCCTAGAGAATACTTTATCAAGGAACAGATGCTTGGAGTATACAAATATATCTAATTTTGTAAATGGTTGTATTACGAATTACACTTCATATATTTTTCTAAATATGGCATTTTTGTATGCATCTACTTAAATTGCATCATTAGTGAGCATACTGTATAAAATTTGTATGTAATAAAATATTTGTGTTTTACAGTTAAATACGTCCAATTCAATTTCCAAAGGGCTCTAACGCGTAATCACGTTACATTTGGAGAAAACCATTTTAAACTCCAAACCATTAGATCGACAGTCGCGCAACACCTATTTTAAACTATGGATAACGGTTAGGAGACGGGATATGGGTTAGGCTTTTAATAATGGTCTATGGATAACGGTTAGGCTTTTAAAGAAGTGTAATTCGTATTTCAACTATTCACAAAACTAGATATGTTTGCATGCTCCAAGCATCTGTTCCTTGTAATCCATCCTGTTGTAAAGCATTCTCTAAAATTAAATTGTTTCTTTTTTTATTTTTTGCTTATTAAATTGCTATGCTATTTGGAAATACCATACAAAAAAACATTTTATTAATAATTCATTTGAAATTGATTCAATTACGCAAGCTGTGGTGTTAAAATTAATCAAATTGGACATTAAAAAAAAAAGAAAGAAACATTCAAAATAATTTCAGAGTCAGCTGGGATCGAACCAAAAACACGAGAATCCCAGATCAACGCGTTTACGCTTTACGCCACAGAGGTTTGCCTCATGTTGCATCAAAAATATATTTAAGCTGCATACACTAATTTTCGAATGTTTGGAGCGTGGTTTCTTGAGAATGCCTGTAAGTTGCGTCCTAAAATTTGCATCAGTGATTGTACGTCTTATGAGCTACATTTGTACCAAATTTCATTCGAATCGGTGATTCCAAGGTCGCGCCCTCTCCTTGTTAGTAGAACACATCGTTTCGTTATCATTACATTTTAGATATGAATGTATGCTTTTAAAATTTATTACAGATCAGTATAAAATACGAGCTCGATCCCCGCGCGTGAGACCAGAGCTTAGAGCCTGCACACTTCAGCCATCCCCCAATGTTCAGTGTCATATCCACTTGACAGATGATCGGCCAAGGGCTATTAGTGAAGTCAAAGCGATCCAGAAATGAAATACCGTGTGGGGTATCAATCCCATCTCGAAACAATATTTTGGTGTTTGATTAATTAATTTCTCCACACACACTCTTTTGTGCAATTTATTATTATTATTACTACTACTATTATTATTATTATTGAGTTTTTTTTTTGGGGGGGGGAGGGTTCGTTCTTCCTTGTATGTTAATATACATCCTCCAAATAACTGAATAGACATTTTTATATTTGCACCATTAGAAAGATTTTTTAATTGTGTGAAAGATAAAATAAATCTATCTTTTTTACGTAACTATTCCAATGCTGCATGTTTTTACATTGCATTGAATTGCTTTAGAATATGCAGCTGTATTGCACTGCGCAGTTTTTAAACGGTAAAAATTTTGAAGTCCAAGCATTCTTCGAAGAATAATTTTTTATTATTGTTACGTTTTATGATTTGACAGGAGTTTAAAGATCCGTAAGTTAAATCGTTCAATCGGAAATAAATACGGCATAAACAGCAACAGAATTTTATGACAGTTCCTAACTTAATGTTTGATTTAATAAAGTGATAAAAGAGAAAAAAAAGAATTTTAAAAATTTAGTACGAGTTACTTTTAATATCCAACCAGTAATAGATAAACATGTAACAAAAAAGCTTTCAAACTCATCTTCCTCAAATAAATGTGAACCATGAATAATTGACTATGTTTGCATTGTGATATATGAGTGTTTTCTGTAGTTTAAAATTATGGTGAATAGGTGGTGAATTTATCTCATTTATTATGGTGAATTTATCTCATTTTCATCACATTTTAAAGACTGTTCAGTTTTTAATCATAGTCTGTAAAAAAAGTTCAAAATATGGGGCAATTGTTGTATTGTGGGTGATCATATTATTTAGAGCCATTTGTTAAAATTGTCAAATAATTAAATACATTCTTATTCAGTCTGTCTTAGCTAAATAAATATATAAGTAAACGCGTATTTCATATTTTTTTTTCAACAAGACCCTCTAGTCACAAATAACAAAGGAATTCAGACTTTTTTCTTACTTTTATATTTTTTTATAGTATATGTTAACAAAATATGATTTTTACAATGTGGCTGTAATAATATGATCACCCACTATAGTTTAAATTCGCAGGAACGTTTCAAGTTGAGAACTATTCACAAACGTTAGAAACATTTCTATAAACTTTTGGAACGTTCTTGAATCTCACAAAAAAGTACTCAGAAGTGTTTCTGTATATTTCAGAAAGATGTCCAGAAACTTTACTACTGTGTAAAAAATGTTACCTTAAAATATACGACCAGTCAATTTGTGGTCCCACTGTACCTGTATATTTTTACAGAAATCTCCATTATGCAATGTACAAATCATAATGTCATAACAGCATAATTATGATTTGTGTATTTATGCTTACGCACTTTGCATAAAACCGAAGATTTCAAATCTGATTCAAAATATTTTAAATACCTTGGATGACTTCACCAGCGAAAAAACTGACAAAATCTCTTTTTACTTCTTTCTTGTATTTTTAAAATCTATTTTCTTCCATAAAAATTTAACTAGCAGGAAATTACTTTCAGCGTACAGAAATCGAACCTAATAGCATCCGATTTTCCTAGAAATGTTCTCATACATAAATTATTAACCTTAGGCTCGATTTTCGTTCATAGAAAATCGACTACATCTCGTAATCCAGCAGCTTTTCGCTACAAAATATCTTTTTCTTGTTTGTCAATTCTGGTAGAATACATTATTTGCTTTTTACATTTACTTTACTTAAGTAAACATCTTATTCCCTTCCGCTCCTCATGTTTTCTTTGCGGAAACTGATCAAAGAACTGGTAAACTATATAGGTTTATGTTATTTTATTGAAAATAAGGTAAATTATTTTTTAAATTATCACAGATGTTTAGTGATTGTGTGAGGATTTAACCATCATCATACGCAGAAAATTAATTAAAACGAGCGTCTTTACAGAGAACATTTTAGTGACTATCGCAAAAAAGTTATGTGAATAATTTTCTTTCATTTATACATAGCAGGGGCGTAGCCAACCCCCCCCCCCCATGAGGAATTTTTTGGCATACAATATGTATATTCTTCACTCCCTTATCACACACATGAGCCAACTTTATCACACACAGAGCCAACCTTATTCATATTAGTTAGCTAGTATTGCAGGTATTATTAACGAAATGTGTATGTATTAACGAAAAGCAAATCTGTCAAAGAGAAGGCAGAGGAATGTCTTGGGAAGAGTAATTTATAAGGAGTTCTAATGTGTGTTCATATTACACAAGGTGAAAAAACCCCAAAACTTCGAACTGTAGGATAGAGAGCCGCTTGGTTGGCCAGAGCCCTGGACCATACTGCTTCAGCCATCTACCAATGTTCAGTGCCATATCCCATCGGGTGTACATACTTTAATCTATTCCTTCTCATGAGTGCAATAAAGCAATAGCCAAGATTCCATTGACTGAAAAACTGGGCACATAAGCCGATCTTCACTGTTGCATCTTTCTACGAAGGGTACAAGTAGGCTAAACGAGACTTCAATCCAAGGCGGGCGGGAATCAACTCGATAGTAAGTTTTACAGTTCTGCAAGAATGCTTGATATTGACGTGGAATGAAAACCATTTTTTCTTTTCCGCTTCTTTTTTAGTTTTTGTCGAGACAATCAGACGGTTAATATGCTTTACCGACAATAATCTGCACCGTTTTCTGTGCCTGAATTGTTTATTGGCGATTGAACTTGACTTGTTTATTGACGATGCATGTGTAAAATTCTGGCAACCTTCTATACCCGTGTTAATTCAAAAAATTTTACTTCAGATACGCTCGACCCTATCGCAGAGGACCTAGTGTGCGTTCGTATGTTTGCCTATCTCATTTTCTTGTGCTATGGTGCACATTCGCATTTCGTTTGTAAATATTATACTATTAAAAGTTTCTTTGGCCATTTACGTATTTTTTAATTTCGTAAACCAGCGACCCATTTTTCATTAGTTTTATCTCGCAATCTTTGCCATCCCAGACAGCACATGAGCTTAAATCAAGCTAGACATTTCTTTGAATTTGACGTATTAATACAAGCTTGAAAGTTCAATTCATTTTAAGCTTGCAGCAAGCTTGGAGAAGTCATTTGAACTGTCAGGCTTGAATACAACTTGATTACTGCTTGATTTGGAAAGCCACATCCACATAACAAATAAGTTACCATCAGTCATAAATGTACTTGACTATAGAATTAAAAAAAAGATTCTATATTTCCAAATATTGAAATTCCTCAAAATAAAATAGAAATATACTACAAAATTGATTTCAAAATCAGTCGTTTGTCTCGATTTTGGCCAATATTGACCAACATGAGTGTTGCGATATTGAAAGTTTTAAAGCGTGTGCTGCTTTTAAATTTATATTATGCTTATTTCCGTATTAGTAGAGTCACACATAACATTATTTTAATTTTGATTCATCTTATGGAAAAGAAAAAGAAGCAGTTCGGCATCGGCCAGTAGGGATCAATCTCGCCAGAAAATGACGTGACAACCATAACAGTCACTTCAAATTTTAGTCATGTCACCGCGAGTCAAAATTGGCATGGTGGTTAGGACGCTGGCTTCCCACACCTGAGGTCCCGTGACCGATCCCAGCCGCGGACGCTAGACGGAAACAGTATAAAATAACTTGAGGTTTCAGCGTAGAGGGGAAAATGCTTGGAAAAATAAAATATATGGGGCTGGTTCGCCGACCGGCCCCCCATGTATTCAGAATTTATTTTTTTTAAAGAAAAATTTTAAAGTTTGAATTAAGCTTGCTATGTCAAGCTTAATGCAAGTTGGGCAAGTGTAAACTTGAACACTTGATTGAAGCTTGCATTAAGCTTACACGCTTGAAATTTTCAAGCTTAATTCAAGTTTATTGACTTCATAAACCAAGCTTACTGGAAGTTGGATGCAAATTTGCTGTGCTGTCTGGGATAGTCCGCTCGCGGAGTTAAAGTTGGCTCGTAATTTTTGTCAGTAAAAATGGCCAACGCAATTGTGCAATTATATTGAAAAAAGGGCTCATTGAAAGCCCAGCTAACACGCATGAAAAATGCCGTGGTAGACACCGCTGTCACGTGGTCAAAAATTAATATAGAAGCAAAGCAGAAATCCCTTGAAAAGATAAGGCCTTTACTATGCCACAATTTTGTTGTCAGATTCCAATATCGATTTAGTTGGGATAAATAAATCAGCTCATGAACTTAAAACCTTTGTGAGCAATCGAGGAGCAGCCATACAAAAGCTCTCTGTTAGCTGTCAGTGCGATACGTGTCTACGAAATAGAACCCAGCAGATTTGATAGCACAGGTTTAGCTCCAGATGACATTCAAAATAGACAACTGTGATGGACTAGCCCATCTTTTCTTAAAGAACCTACCGAATTAATAGAGACAATCGTTCCAGAATGTGATGTGAACAATAGTGTCTACTCGCGGGTACTATAACAGGCTGAAAACATTAATTTGACTGCCACACTAAAAAATTCAGTATTGGATCATATTTTTGAGATTACCAATAACTATGACATTAATAAGAATATTAAATTTCGTTTTCAGGTTTTTCAACAATTCAAAAGGAACGTAAGGCTTCAAGGAATCATCTCTACAGACGAATATCTGGCCAAAAGTATCCGGACACCCAGTGGTATGGACTTGGAGCGTCCTGAGGCACATATTTAATATGATGGTGGTCCCCCTTTTGCATCGATGACAGCCTGCACACCTCTGGGAAGACTTTGCACCAGTTTTTGACAGGTGACCGTAGGTATTGACTTCCAGGCGTCCATCACGGCTGAAGTGAGTGCTTGCAGTGAGGATGGTCGATTTGGCTGGCTACGTAATATGCGCTCTAATTCGTCCTAGAGGTGTTCTGTGGGATTAAAATCGGGGATCTGAGAAGGCCAGTCCAGGTTTTGAACGCTCATTTCGTCAAACCACGTCTGTGCAAGCCTCGATGTGTGAATGGAGCAGTTATCCTGCTGGAAGGGAAATGGGCCTTCCCCGTAATATTGCCACAGAGTTGGGAGTGCAGCATTGTCCAGAATGTCCTCCTACATCGCAGAGTTTATGTTTCCAACCACAGGAACTAACGGACCTAGGCTCAACCACAAGAAACGTCCACCACCATTATACCGCCACCACGAAGCTTAAGCAGTCTGCACAATTCAGTCACGCAAAAAACGTTCGCCGGGCATCCGCCAAACTCAGACACGTCCCTCCGACAGCCAGACTGTGAGGCGAGGTTTATCACTCCAAAAAACAGTTTTCCACACGTCCACAGTCCAACGACGGTGATCTTTGCACCATTGCAATCGATGCTTCGCATTTTGTGGAGTGATGTTCGGCTTGTGAGCGGCTGCACGACCACGGAATCCCAAGTTGTTTAACTCTCGACGAAAAGTCCTGCTGCTAACACTAGCATCTGATGAACTCTGGAACTCCTGAGAAATTTCTACCAACAAGGACTTGCGATTGTTTTCCACTACCCTTTTCAGAGTTCTGCGGCTCCGTTCACTAAGTTTTTTCGCTCTACTACTCCGTTTTTCTGCAGTTTCACTGCCTCGACGTTTGCACTTCACAATTACATCACTCACAGTGGATTTAGGCTTCTGTGGAATGCCTGTAATCTCACGAACTGATTTCCCACAAAAGTGACATCACACTATACTGCCACGATCGAACTCACTAAGCTCCTTTGACTTACTCATTGCTTCACAAATGCATACATACAACCGGACAAACCACTACCAACACTTTAATAGCTTTCGATTACGCGTCAAATTTGCGTCACCCGCCAAAACCACTTCTTTAGGGGATGTCCGGATACTTTTGGCCAGATAGTGTAAGGCCGCTAATTTAAGGCTTATAACCAGAGTTAAATTACAAGAACTTATGGAAGATTATAAATCCTTAAAAGGGGGTAAACCCTTCACAGGTGAGGATTTTTTAAGTTCGTTAAACCCCTATTGTGATACAAATGGCGTCATAAGTTTTGGGGGTCGTCTTGAAAATTCCGATATCGATTATGACCACACCAAATCATACAACCAGCGGGGAATAAATTAACTTGCTTGATTATAGAGTATTTGCATAAAAAATATTTTCATATATATTGGTCCACTAACACTCTTGTATTACACACGGCATAGGTTTTGGACTATAAAAGTCAGATACCTTTGCAGGAAAATTGTCCGTAATTGCGCAATTTGTTCAAAAAGCAATCTGAGAGCGTTATTATAAATACTCCATTTATAAAGACAGGTGAAGATTTGGCTGTACCATTTCTCATTAGGTATTGAAACCAACGAAGGGGTACATTTCTTAAGTTTTATATTGCCATTTATGTCTGTATGGCCACTAAAGCTGTTCAGATTGAGATAGTTTGCGTTAAAGACGCAAGCATTTATTGCAGCATTAAAGAGATTCTTTGTCCGACGTGCAAATGCAAGACCTCGTTTTCAGACAATGGATCAAATTTCGTTGGTGCCCATTCAGAACTCAAACGATTACTTTGATTAATCAACTATCGACACGAGGTACTAAGTTCCTTTCCTCTGAACAAATTAAATGGTCCTTTATCCATCCCGGAGCTCCGAATTTCGGAGGACTCTGAGAGGCGCGAGTTAATTCTTTCAAGCACCATTTATCTAGGGGGGGGGAAGAAATTCAAGTTTCAATTATGAATAATTTTTAACAATAATTACGGAAATTGAAGAAATCCTAAATTCGGGACCCTTGATCCCAATTTCGTCAGATATCAATCACCTAGAGGCCTTAACGACAGGTCATTTCCTCATTGGACGGCTATAACCACAATTGTTGAACCAAATATTGTCGATGTTCCTATCATTCGTTTATCAAGGTGGAAACGAGTTGAGAAATTGACTCAGACTATTTGGAAGCGCTGGAACTTAGAATATCTGAGCCATTTTAAAATCACAATTACTTGAAATTTTTAAAGGGTAACGAACGTCAGCCCAGGTTAATTGTAAAGGAGCCCGATCTTCCGAAATGCAAATGGCTTCTTAAAAGAATAGTAGAAGTTTTTCGTGGTAATGATAATTGTGTCAGTGAGGTCAATGCACGAACTGCTCACGAGATTTTAAAAAGACCCATTTCAAAATTGTGTATCCTCCCTGTAAATATTGATTAGAATTATTACTGTAATAAAAAATATTCTGAATTTAGTTATTACTATTATTTTCTTATTGCTTTATTATATTAATGTTTAGTTTTTGTTTTCATTTATAAATGATGATTGGATGGTACTGCTGATATTTATGTAAAGTTTATTATTGCATTAGAATTTTGTAGAAACTTTTACTGTTTGCTTGTTGGCTGAATATTAAAACATTCCACGGGGGCCGGGATCTTGCCACCTCTAAGAAATGTGCCTGACTGTGCATGTGCCAAATTCTGGAAACCTCCTACACTTGTGTAAATTAAAAAAAATTTGATTCAGATACACTCCACTCTATCGCGGCGGTTCTATTGTGTTCGTCTGTCAGCCTATGTCATTTTCTTGGGTGCACATTCGCATTTTGTTTGTAAATATTGTAATATATAAAATTTGTTTGGCCAGTTATGTATTTATTAATTTCGTAAACCAGCGACCTATTTTTCATTAGTTTTTTCTCGTTATCTTACCATGCACCATCAAAATTTAGTATATGTAAGAAAAACTATTGAACCATTTACTACGATATGGCCAAAAAATAAATACTGTACCGCAGAACCAGACGAACGTATGTCCATATATTACAATTTTCAGGTTAAAACTCCAATTCTAAACGAAATACTATGAATGGGTTAAGTATGTACAAATTTAATCATATCAATACGTTTTTGGTGTCTGATTCAATTATTAGCTCTGCAACCAAACCCAGTGCTCATTTCTTACAGTTTTGGTGCCCTCCTGAAAAGTTAGTCTAGTGTGACTTACATTAACCTGAATCTGAGGTACAGAATAAAGAAAAGAAAAATCTCAGGTATTTCATGCAAGTAGAAAAAAGTTGATCTTTTATTACAACGTATTGGAACACGTATCTAAAACACAAAAGTATCTTTTGATAAAAAGAAAATTACGGTGTTTAAATTTGCAAGGTTTTTACTTTGTTTTGTTTGATAACTAATCGCTGTAAGGTTAATCATCCGGAAAAAAGTACACTTTTCTACTTATTTTAAGATTTTTTATACAAATACATTTATTAAAATTCTTTTAAGGATTATAATAAACATTCATTTTTCTTAAAGATTAGGTGTATTTTTTTTCCCAAAAAAAAAAAAAAAATGCTTTTGGAAGGTGTCAATAAAAAGAAATGGTTATTTACCGTTTGCTTTCACCTTTTATCGAATTAAAATATTTAGATTCTATTTTTATGCTTTGGTTATTTAATATTTTAATCGGAAAAGTAGTTACTGAAAAAACCTGCTTACATGAAAAGATGAGTATTGCTCTGAACGTTTTGAAAGAAGTGCCGGAGATGAATAAATGTGTTTGCATAATTAAAATTTCAGAAAAGATTTAAGAAAAATCCTAACTAACTCGCATTTTTTAATATTATTAAGGCAACGGATTTATTATCGTAAATCACAAATTTTCTAGGTATTAATAAAGATTCTTTAGCTCAAAAAATTTCATGAGCGAATAACAGAGCTCTCCTTGTCCGACAAACATGTAAGAAAATAAGTTTCAGTTTACCTGGGACATGTGGAATTATTCTGAGAAACAAAAGTCCTCTTTTTTTATAACTATTGTAAGCTTTTCTTATACTGTTCTGGGGCAAAGCAATATGTATAAGAACGCAATATGTCAATGGAAAACTGTATTAATGTCAACCATAATGGAAAATAACTATCGATGCGCAGGCGCAAATCGCCAAAGAATCGCCAGAGAATGGAAAGTCGCCATTAGTGACAAATACTCCAGCTGTTCCATTATCTGAAATCGATTTTCTTTAAAGAAACATACTTTTTACGTTTATTCATCTGTCAGAAGACAGCTTCAGAATTTACCTGAGAAGCGTTGTCGAAATTAACATAAAAAAAACAAAATTACGCCATTTTCTTAAAAATAAATATCATTTAATGATTGAAGTATACTTTAATAATTGTATGCAGTTTGTAATACTTATTTTTGTAGTACAGTTTTAAGATGCTTTGATAATTTACTTATTCTAAAATTATACGAATTCAGTTATCACTATCATTATTATCATTTCTTTTTCCGAACAATGATTTTGATCATAACAAGTAACATAAATACGAGGAAAACGGAGCAATATTTTAACAACTTCATTTAAGATTAAGAGCTTAAATTTAATCTATTTGCACACCGCAGATTGAAAGATGGTATAGCAAAAAGTCTTTCGAAAAAGTCGGTAGAGTTGGTTGGTTCATTGATGTTGGTTATTTCGTTGTGGGGCCACCTTAGTAGGCAGACCATCCTCTATGAGTGTCCTCCTATTTTTGTACCAATTTCAGATGAGAGACCTAGTACTTTGATATGCGCCACTCCCCAAAAGTATCGTTTGAAAATGGAAAACATTGAAGTCATAACACATTTTTCGTGCATTAATTCCCTACAGCGTACAGGGTTCACAGTAGACTCAGACGAGAGAGTAGTTCAATTTCCCAAAGACTATGCAAGCCGTTGTTGCTTCCCTTTTGGGGTTATAATGTGAATTGATTTTTCACGATTAAATCAATTGAATATAAAATATTTCACATTTGACTATTTTTCTAATTTAACTTTTATCCTCTAAACAAACAATTAAAAAAAACTTTACTCGTTTAAATGAGCATTTGTTAAGAACTTATTGATTACCTATGCATTTTTTAGTTTGAAAGCAAATAGAGAGCAGGTTTTGCATATAGATTTTTCGAACTGTTTGATCAGTGTTCTGTAAGATCATTTGGAGTGCATTGATGCAAAGGGAACATATATTTAATTAAATGAAAACAGTTTTATATAAAAGGCAAGAAATTCTAAAATAAACAAAAAATTTGCTGCATTATATTTTAAACGCAAATATTTTTTTGTCTAACTCAAACATTGACACCAGCGAAACAGCCTGCAGCATTCTTATACACTTATTTTTACATTGTTTTAGTTTTTAGGAAATTCCTTTTGGCGATATAAAGATAAAATGAAGAATTGTTATATTCAGAAGAAATCGAGTTTTTTAGAGGAAATTAACATTTTTAAAGGAGTTTGGTGATTTTTTAGAAAAATTTTTAGCAATTCGGTATGTTTTCAAGAAAGCTGTAGAAAATTTTTTTTAAATGTTAATTTTTATGTTAGTGCCACAAAAGTTTATCATCATGACCACACGAAATAGCATCATTTTCACTTTTGATGCAAAAACAATCGGTCAGATTGCCAATTCATTAATTTTTAACCGATTAGCATTAATTGTCAACCGTTCTGGAACAATCCTTTACCAAGGGTACCCAACAGATGGCACTTTTTTTTATTTGATAGAGAGTTACTTCCATAATTCTCTCGTGATTCACGAGAAAGACAGGCTACGATGCTGACATTTTGATCACACCCTTTTGCCCTCTAATTGTCCAGTGATCTAGGGAGGGGTGGCCATCTTACAGTGGCTATCTCGGACTAAGATGACCACACCCCCTAGGTCACATGACTCTAAGAGGGCAAAAGGACCGCACCGCAGTCTGCCTTTCTCGTCAGTCACGGTAATTATAGAGGTTTTGGTTAGAATACGCTTGGTGAAAATTGTAAAACAATTTTAGTATGCGATTTTAATATAGATTCCGATTGCAAAGATTAATGGATTTATAGAACAAGAAACAAAAATACGGTACACTCATGAATAACAATACATTTTCCAGCGTATAGGAATAAGGAAGAAAAATAGAGGCGATGCATGGATTATGGCCCATTTCTAATATATTATCATATCTAATAGCACTAATAAATATATATCTAATAGCACTTTAGTGTGTATTTAAAATATGACAGTGTTTCAGTTTTTTTCTTTGTTTGGATTTAGGGGTTTACGGGGTTACTTTAGGGGTGGTCCCATGTTAATTTAGTCAAGTTCTTATGATATTTTCATTCAGAAAATCCGAAAAACCGTGCTTTTAAGCCATCGCCTGAAGTATTTCCATTAGCTGCAGGGGCAGAGGAAAATAAAACATCGCTAGGTTTTACCATTTTTGTCGATTTAAAGACAAGTTTTTTCGACAAGTACCCAAACCTAAAATTCTACTTGATGTACTACTTCACCTTGTAATTTCAGCCAGGATTTTCCAAACGTTAATGCTATTTAATAGAAATATTAATTAATGTGTTTTTTTTCAAACCGACTTTTTGACCGACTTCAAACCGACATGTTGAAGGATAATCTTAATCGTACTCTTACACTTTATGAGCACATACAAGAAATTAGGACAAATGTTTTAGGGTATAGGCATATATGAGATACTACTATAACGTCGTAATGGTAAAGCAATTTAAAGTATTTTTGTAAAATCATACTTCTAATGGTAATTTATTCATTATATTACAAATGATGAAAGTAAATGGTAATTATAGTAGGAAGAATTAAATTTTATGAAAGAAAAATAAACGATTATTTATCAAACTAGGCCATGACTAGGCCCTTCCTCTTTTGTTACAATATCTCCGTTGGTATAAGTACAGAGCAGAAATTTGTGGTAAATACAATTTTAAAAAAAGTTATACACTAGTTTGGTCCGTTCGCAGCAGCCTATGAAACACAGCATTAATATATTGTATAATTGTATTGCTGCATTATATTTTTATATTTTATATTTTTAAAGCACAGCATTATATTTTTTAAAGTATTATATAAAGCAATATTGAGTATTGTAATAACTGGAATATAGAATTTGTGGTAAAATTAAGTATGCGGTTTAGTATAATATTGTTACAAAATTATAATGTTGTTTTGACGCACCAATGTGTATTGCTGAAAAGTGCGTTGTATAGGCACTGTTGGAAGTGAAATAAGTAACCCCTTGGGATTGGCGACAAACTTGGCGACCGTTTTAATGGTTCTTTAATACTTTAAATATATATGTGTAATCATGATAAGGAAACAAAATTCTTTGTACTATATTTATGCCAATTAATATATGCATTTTGTTTAAAAAAAAGTTCAGGTAGCATTTTATGCTAAAACGACCGCGCGATATATTGACGTAGATTTACTTTTCGTTTAATTAGTTATAAGGAGCCCATTCAAAACTAACGAATACAACAAATAATTTTAGTTTAATATTCACGATATATTATCACGGTATATCATGTTTTGATCTACAGCATGTCCGGGCTAAAAGTATCTAAAAGTAATGGCTTATTATGACAGAATACAGAATCACATATTAGAGCGTAATAGACTGCTTCTCGATGGATTGTAAACCCTTTCAAGATTTATTGGTCTGGACGTTTGATTTTTAGTGATGAATCCTGCTTTCACACAAGTGGCATAGTTAATAGATATAATTGCCGTAGTTGGAATCATGAAAATCCTCATGAAGTGCATGAACAAGAATGGGATACACCTAAAATCAATGTGTGGTTAGGCATCAGTGGCCCAGTTTTCTTCATAGAGCGTACTTTTACGGGACTCGTTTATCATGATATGCTGGAAAACTTCGTTGTTCCAGAAATTCCACCAGGTTACCTGTTCCAACAGGATGGCGCTCTGCTACACTATGACAGCGATGTTACCAACTTTCTGAATACATTTCCTGCCCGTTAGATTGGATGAGGGGGACCAATTGCCTCTCCACCGAGATCTCCGGATTTGACTCCATTAGACTTCTTTGCTTAGGGATTTTTTTTGATCCGTTGTGTATCAACAAACATTCCAACTGTGGATGCGTTGAAGGAGCGTATCATTCAGGCTGTTAGTCTAATAACTCCTGATATGCTACGAAACACTTGGAGCAAACTGGCAACTGGACTACTGTTTAGACGGTTGTCGTGCTACACAAAAAAAAAAAAAAAAAAAAAAAAAAAAAAAAAAGAAGCACACACATAGAAATCTATTCATAAATAAAAACTTGGTCAGAAGTTCTTTTAATTTCTTTATTCTTTTCAGAATCTCATGGATAGTTTCTGTCATAAAAAGCCATTACTTTTGGATACTTTTAGCCCGCACACTGTATGTTATAAATGCAAATTTTCCATTTTTAAAATTTGTATTTTGCTTATAATCCTTGAAAATCATTTCACGTATCAAAATTAACAGTATTTTTGCAAAATTTATTCGAAATTTTATGAGTTTTCAATGTTAATTGTTTGAGTTTCAACTTATAGTAGTACGTATCGTAGTACAATTTTTTTAGTTACTTCAAAATATTAGATAAGAAATTTTGCGCAGAACTAATTGCATTCTAATAACGCTTAATTTATTAATGAGTTACCCACCAGATAAATAGATACTTCGATTTTCCCAAAACGTAGTTAATTTCTAATAATTAGTTTCATTTCATATCTATGTTTAATCTTTACAACTAAGTAAAGAACTGTTTCACAGTACGTTTGCAACGGATAACCTTGTTTGCGACACTCGTGTCATGTGCAGCATTTCACTGAACGAGAATGAAATTATCCGCGAGAGAAGATTGCGGAAAAGTTAATTTAATTAAAACTCTGGACAAAAACTTTTGTTAAAATCTAAATTTAATAAAATCTTTGAAGAATAACACAAAAAGTGATATATGTATTATTTATTCGTTTTATGTGAACTAATTTATAAAAATTTTGTCAATTTTATATTTAAAATTTTTGAATTAAATTTCTTTACGGTAATGCATTATTCAGATTTAAAAAATAAGTATAAATAAAATAACAAGGAATTGCATGAAAGTAAATTTATCCAGTTTATATTTTTAAAAAAGTGCTTGATCGCTTGATTACATTCCTGTGAGATGAAATATTAGGTAGAGTCAATGTAAGTAAAAAATAAATAAAAAAAAATCTCAATTTTAGGATATAGAGTGAAAAAAAATAGAATAAACTATTCTCAAAATTATTATAATAGGCTAGGACACTATTATCGAGAATTATTATAATAGTTTACGGAAGAAGAAATTGAGAAATGTGATGAATGATGTCATTCAAACAGATAACACAGTGCAAGATGATATAATATAGTACACTACTTACATGCCCAAATCGTGAGTGCCACTGAAATATGCAAGCAAACAACTTTGGGATCTGGTAGTTCTATCTCCAACTTCCAGCAAATCGTCATGAGAGGGCAAGTTCGGGGCACTTATCACTTCATTTAATCCATTATTTATACTAATGGCAGCAAGTTTTTCAAACCGTTGATCAAAATTAGATTCTTGTGGGTTTTGCTGCCTGTTTTTTGGAATTCTTTCACATATTTTGTGATTACAAAGAGATAACAGTTTTTTAAGTAACAATACGGGTGGCTACTATAGTCACATTTTAAAAATACATTTAAAATGGACTCTGCAATATTATATTTTGGAGTTGTGTGTATATTTATGTGTAAGTAGCGATGTGGAATTTTTCTTAGTCAAAAGTTTACTTCGTTTTAGAAGTTACAACTTATTTACATCACACTACATTTTCTGCGCTAGTACTACGAATCAGATGGAAAATAAATAAATAAATAAATATTTTTTTTATCTGCAAGTATTTATGTGTAATTTGTATAAAATAAAGTCTTTAAATAAATTTGTATTTATAATCTTCTTAATATAATTAGATTTTTCGAAACTTTCTTGCAGATATAAATGTACACTGCCTCCTCTTCAATGTGTAGTATTCTCAGGTTATTCAAGAAAATCAAATTATTTTGCGCAACTTTTGAAATACTTGTTATGTTTTTTAAAATGCAGATGAAAAGCTTTCATCAGCTTCCACAAACACTCTGAATCTTTCTTTTATTGCAGTAAATAAATATCTCTATTTTTAAAGTTTGTTAATTAGAATTATAAAACAAGAGAATGAGTACTATTATCTAATATTTCTGTGAGATGTACAATTTCAGCAAAATTACACAGATACTACTTTTTCACAGAAATAGATTAATAAATTTATGCAGACTAATATAATTTTCCAAGATGTGATATATGTTATAAAATAACAATTTTTTTTGAGACTTTTAATAAGATATTTTTAAATTATACTCCTATATATTCTCAGTACTTTTCTTTTAACAACACTCTTGCAGATCCTTTAATTTATACTACTGAATTAATTAAAGATAATTGAGAAAATTAATTAACAAAATTTAATCTTCTTTAAGGTGCAGTATATGTAACCAAAAATGTACCTTTCAAAATATCACTGTTCATTTTCATCGTAAAATACGTAGATATGTCTTTTTCAATTTTCATTAATTATCGTTTAATCAAGTAATTATGAATAAACAGATTCCAGATGAATGATCTATTATACTGCATTTTAATATTCAAATATGGATAAGTTGCTAAGAAACAACACATATACTATGAGATTTTTAAATTATGTAGAGTCAAATCCATGAATATGAATTTAATGAAGTATGCATTTTACCTTTTCTATTTAAAAATATTTTACTCTTGTAAATAAAGTTTTCAAATAATTTTCTTTAAAAATTATCATAAAAGAAATTTGCAAAGACATACAATTAAAGTAGTCTCTTTATATATAAAATGTTTTAGTAATTTTACATTCAGTTTAAAACAGTCTCGAATAAAAGATTTAAAATAATGCTTATTTTCTTTGAATTTTTCAAATTTTAAATTTTTGAAAACTCTTTTCTAAATGGCTTCAGGAGTACTAAAACGTTGATGTTAAAATGATCAAAATGACAGTTATTCTTCATTCATGTCTTCGATTAAAGAATGAACGTTGGAAACAAGGACATGCAGAATTGTTTCCACTGTTGTTCTATAGAAAATTGGACATTACCACAGCATACCACACTACCCTGAATAACAATTTCTTTCAATTCATAAACAAGAAACAACCGGAAATAAATTGGGAAACTTGTGTATTTAAATTTTAGTTACTTCTTGCTGGTGCACAATGTAGTAATCCATAAGCAGCAGTGGTTCGCTAAGTAATATTCATCCAAATTAAGGCACAGGTAAGTCGCGGGTCTGCTTACAGAATGTCATCAATAAAATTACGAAGTAAATTAAATAGAGACTGAGCACCGTTTATGTCATTTTTACAACTACGCAATCTTGTGAAAGACGTTACATTGCCGCGAAAGCAACCACAAACAAGAGCTCATATACAAATCAGGTTAGCTATTGGTGCCAGGGTTGTTGAAAAAACACCACGTGATGTCCCATCTGTTAACTCGAAATTATCATTCCGAATAAATAAATCAATAGACATATCCTGGCAACAGTTTGTTGCATCAATAAGCATCCGAGCCATGCATTACGTGTTTAAACACTAAGCGCGCTGTTCCGCTGAGTTCTCGTCTCTGGTGACAGATGATGTCTTGCATGGGTTTATAGAAAATAGTTCGATTTTTTAAGAACAATTATTTTTATGGGTTGTTATTTTTCCCTTCACTCCTCTGCGACGTGTGTGGTCTCCATGGACAACAGGAAACAACAAATCGAACATCACGTGACAAACTGTTACAGTTTCAAAGAATAACAAATGCATAAAATGATATTTCCAATTTATTTATTTAGGTGTGTCTTTTAAAGCTGTTTTGTTTTTCCTTCCTAAATATTTGCGAAATTAGAATGAAGACCGACTAAAGACGTTTCTTGAAGCTTCATATTCAAAATTCTATTTATCTAAAGATAAATAGACTGATTTTCTTTTTGTTCCCTTTTTCCGTTTACGGCTGTTCGGAAATAAAAAGTGCTTGACCTGCATAAATAGTAGGTAATTTGTGCCAAGGACAAAAGAAAATTAGGACTGTTGCCTCACAAACACTGATGTACATGTTTTCATCATATCATGAGTTCCTATTTTTATATTTTGTTATACATATAAATATGTAATTAAAGTGACCAGCTGTCCCGTATTATACAGGACAGTCCCACATTTTGTGGTTTGTCCCATTTTTTAAAATCTTCACGTATTCTCATCCCTGTGACTCCCGCCGGAAAATTGGCTTTCTTTGCTAAAAATCGCAATTTTATGGGCCATCCAAATTTATTTCTTTCCTTCTTCTGCTTTTTTTTTCTTTCAAAGGACAGCGAAAAATTAAATCTGTGCAAGTAAATATATGTGTATGCGTGATTGATAATGTTATAATCTACTGAATGCAGATTTGTCTAAATTTTTTTTCAAAGTTTAAACACTTGTTTTCATAAATCCTCCCCTTCGACTTACGTGAGTGTCCCGAATTCGAACTTAAGAAAGATGGACATTATACTATAATATAAATATTTTATTAATTATTCAGTTATTTTAGGAAGTTTCTCAGTGAGAATTAACGTATAAGAATTTATTCGAAAATTGTTGCCCGAAAAAATGTATATTACAATTTCGAATAAAATGTTTAGTTCTAATTCTGAGTATTAGGCGATATTATTGTCATTTATCTTTGCCCTTCTCTCTTCTTTTATCCCTTTTCTGGGGAAAGGGTTTCAGCGACACATGATGTTCCTTCCAGCTGTAACTATGAGGAAACGTTTCAATTTTGGGAACAATCCAAAGACTAAGCTTGTAAAAATATCAAAAAATGTAAAACGCATTGGGAAAATGTAAAATAATTGATGTTTTTATCACTGTACGGCTAGCGTAGAGAGTTGCGGTTCTAGAAATGAAGGGGCGGTAATTCGTCATGAATATAGATGCCTACTTTTATGCTTTTTTTACGCAAGACTACACACCACTATTTCCTTCTTGTTAATCAAGTTTAAACTAAATCAACCAAATATCTTGCTTAATGCATCCGGTAATCTTCCAAAAAAACACATAAATCTTGGCAAGGCAAATAATTCTTCTCTGATGATCGATGACGATTTCTTTTGGCCCCTAATGTTCCTTCCTAGCAGTAGTATTTCCTTGTAACCATTAGACTGCAAATACTGCCCTAGAACACGGCTTTGGAGTTGCGGAACGCGGGGCCCTTAGAGGATTCCAAGAAAAAAACGCTCACAAAAAATAACACTGGTCGGAAAAATTATTTATTCACCATTACATCTTCTCAGCGATTTGAGTAAATAATTTCAACTTAAGTTTCTCACATGAAATGAAAAAGGAAACCAATTTCCTTGAAAAAATTCTGCACATGCTACTGAATTCAATCAGTTTAAACTATTAAGATATGAATGAAATAATCTATAATTACCGCCAAACAGCTCTAAATAACATAGAAAGTTAAAAAAAATAACTCGGCTGTTCGAGCCTCGTCAGGGGGAGACACCCCCCCTGAACCCCCCTAATTTTTGAGTTTCATTATTGCCATATTAAAACGATATTAATTGACTATGTCATTTTATCTCTCACCCAATTTTCTTTTTCTTTTATTCTTCCTTTACACTTATTTCATCGACTGGAATTTGGAGGGTTTCCTGATCTTTCCTTGCAATTGCAAACGTGGGTGGATGATAACTGAAGTAACTTATATAATTTTTAGTATCTGTCTTGACACACCAAAATTTTTGCTTTTCGTTATTTGACATTGTTGAGAGAGCTTTAGGCGAGTAGGGTTGCTGTATTTCGCTTGGTAACCCTATTGGCGAGTCATCCAGAATGGATAAGAATCCCAGGCTGTTGTTCAAAATTATTCTTTTTTCCACTTTCACATTCGCTAGCCTAGTGCCCGATGCGTTTACACCTTTATAAGTTATTCTTGATGCATCCTTAATTTTATGAGTCCATGTTTTATGTTTCCATGTTTCGTAATTATCTTTATTCACAGCGTTTCAATTCGCCAAGTTCCAGTCGCCATTTTGAGGATGAATAATGCAGCCTTGAAACGAACGTTAAAAATCAGCAAATAAATAAATTAATCCATCTGGTGTCCATAACCTTTTAGAAATGTTAGCAGTGTTATGGCTCAAACATAGTAAGCGTGAGATTTTAACAGAACATTTACTTCATTAAACTAGAACGGAAGAAACAGGCACCCCACATAACAAGGTAACATCAAGAAGGAAAAAAGTATAGAAGAAGTTAGAAGTTAAGTATAAAAGAAGTAAAGAGCACAGTTACAGTTAAGTAGATAAATGTTTATTGAGAGATACAGAATTCAGGAGGATAAGACATTGCATAATAAAAAAATAAACAATTCAATACTCAACAACTTTCTTAAGCTGTTGAAATTTTTATGATTGGAACCTATTTATAGAGAAATATATGTGATGCATATTCTACAGCTTACGAAATATTGTAACAATAGAGCTGTTGTGAACTAATAGTATTTAAATATATCTAAAGTACTCAATATATGAATACTTCGCATTTTTGGGACAATTTTCAATAAAGGGGGTGAGAGATAAAATGAGATATTCATTAAAAAAAATCAGAAATTTGTATATTTTACGTGCATACTAACAACGCCTCCTATATATAAAGCCTTACAGCTGGTAGTACCAAACTTTGGCGTCACCACTAAAGCCTCCAATATGAAAGTTTTATTTACACAATATATAACTGTTAAGAATTTCTGGTGAATTTATCAATTAATAGCAATATTTTAATAATTTGAGATGAAAAATATAATTGAGATAAAAAACATAACAATTACATACACCGCATGTACACGGCGGTCTTTAGCAATTGGCCAGAATCGAACCCTCATCCTTCCGGTTACGAGCCCTATACGTTAACTACTGTGCTACCACGGCCTCGTGCTTTATTTTTTGAATCCAGCACTGTACCAATATAATACTATGCTATGCTTAAACATACAATGACATTTGTTGCTGATTAGTTTTTAAAATATCGGATGCATGTTTACCGCCAGTAAAGTTTGGTGGAGCAGCGGTTAGGAAACACTGTTTTGAATGGATAGCTTTCCATTCACTTTATAACAGTATAGAGCTCCCATCGCACCCCCTCCCTCAAGAATATATATATATATATATATATATATATATATATGCTTTGGAGGAGGACATATATATACATATAAGCATTAGTGAGTTTTCAGTCTTTCAATTCAAAGTTTATTAAGGTTTTTAAAGGTTTTATGATTTAGAGAATTAGATTTTCTAAAAGTATGCCATTCAAAGTATTACTTGACTTCTTCAGTTTTGTTTGCGCTGTACTCTTTTGAAAAAAACATTAATTGCTTATGAAACAGTCATCAGACGTATATCAAGTTTTTATTAATTTTCTTTCTCAATTTTCTTTTATAATACAGTAAACTGTAGTAATAATTCATTGTAAAACAGAAGCATGAGAACAGAAACAGTTTCAAGTTGTTATTTTTGCAGCTCTTAATTTCGTAAATAAAGGGTTAAGAAGTGAAGAATTAAGTATTTATGTTATAATGCAGCTAAATTGCATTACCCAAACAGTATTTATGAATGTTTTCCCTGAAACAAATGGTACGTTACTGTAAAATTCTATATTCTTATAAATCTTTGGAAGACGCATGTAATGTTATCGCCTAAATGTGAGCTGAAAATGGAAAATGAGAATGCAAATTTATAGCTGCTAACCAGTGCGGAATATAACTTACCACTTTCTGCAAATAGTAATTATTTATTTAATAAACATCCTCTGAAATTAGCCAATTCCAGACAAAATTTTCTTGGTTCAAGTATTAATTGTGCAACTAGAATTATCTTGGAAGGATATATTATTTTCACTCTTAAAATGTTACAGAAGGATTTCTCTATGTATATATATATATATATATATAGATATAGAACTTCTGATAATACTTTATAACTAGATTTAAAGAGGAAAGTGTATCTGATTGTAACAGTAAGAAAATTACAATAGCTTGGAATACGGAAATGCATTATGTTATTGAGTTAGTAGTGCTGGATCTTGAAAAAAAAATACTGCATCGTTCTCTATAGCGATTCCCAATTTTTTACACGAATTATGCATCACCAGATCCTAATGCGCATCTCTTTGTCCGACAGACGAAGATTTGAGACGATCAGGTTTGGGGAATAGTCAAGAATGTGTCTCCGACTTCACATGAAAGTAATATGGATTCCTCGAATCTCTCGCCCACCTCCCTCACAATGGAAAATGAATATGGAGCAGCGATTGTCAGTCAGAAATCAATTTGAAAAGCGAAGAAGAATGAGCGAAAAATGGGACATACTGTTTTCAGGAATGCTTCTTTTTCATAGATGCCAACTACTACGGAATACATTTAACCACTTTTAGTAAACAGTATATTCTTTGATTATTTTAGAGTAGAAGCGAATTCGGGTAATTGAAAAAATGCTACATTTCAATTCAAAAGTTACTATTTAGAAAAAGTGGTTAATTATATGCCGTAGTAGTTGGTAGCTATGTTTGTTCACCGGAAATAGAGACCACAGAAATAAAGGCCAGCGTTACAAGTCCGGACTTTTCAGTACAGAGAACTTTCTTTACCATGTCCCTTTTTCGTGTTCTTAGCACTCGTTTTGGGCATTTTCGATGGTAGGTATGTTGACTGATGTTTTCAAGCAGAAATTTGCCTTGTTTATTTTTTTTTTATATATTTCCATTTATTCTTATATTAACCGAAGAAGAGCAATATAAAAATTAAATGTTATACTATAGCATACTACTTAAAACTACCAAGCATTCGACTTCTATCTGACGACAAAACGGAAGAACGGTGTTGCACTGCTGCCAACGTTTGCACTTTTCTGTTGAAAGATTATTTACCACAATTTTCGAAAAATTTATTAACAATTACAGTTTAAATCGAATTTAAGTAATAGTTGTAGGTTCGACATCTTTAGCTCGGATCACCTGCCGATTGCATTAGAAATTAATGTTGACATCGACTTAAACTATCCTAAAAGGACAATCACCAACTGGATCAATTATACGGAGTCACTAATTGACGCACCCATAATTATGTAGTAAGCATCCAGCGTGACGCACATAGAAATGAAAGCCAAGAATATCACGGACAACATAATTCAAGCTTACCACAAGTCCTCCAGAAAGATTAACAATATATCCTCCTACCTTCCTGCTGAAATCCGAAGCCTTATCAAACAGCAAAACAACGCCAGGAAGTATTATCAAAGATCTCGTGACCCACTTGACAGAACCAGATACAACCAGCTCTGTGTGCAAGTCAAGAGAGCTATACACGCTCACAAAAATCAAGAGTGGACGAATTATCTCACCAACCTGAATGCAGAAGACAAAACGGTGTGGCATGCCATCAAAAAACTTACCACCAAAAAATCTGAGATGCCACCTCTGAAAAACGGTAACTCTTATGCATTCAAGAACACTGAAAAAGCCAACATCCTCGCTAAAACCTACGCGACCCAATTTAGCGTCAACATTGATCTCACCAACAGTTGGTCAACTGAAGTGCAAAGGACTGTCTCTAATTTTGCCACTTCACCTCCAACGTCTACTATCACTCCGGCTCTTCCCTCCGAAGTTGCCACTATCATAAAAGGGCTACAAGTTAAAAAATGCCCCGGAATTGACATGGTAAACAATACCATGCTCCGCAACATCCCCGCTAAAACACTGTTTGCCATCACTTCGCTAGTTAACGATGTACTCCGACACCAGCACTTCCCGGACGCCTGGAAGACCTCCATAGTGTGCCCAATTCCAAAGCCGGGCCAGGACCTTACTGTAGCTAGCTCCTACAGACCCATCAGTCTCCTCAGCAGTATTGGGAAGATTACTGAAAGGGTCATACTCAACAGACTGAACAGACACATCATCAACGCTCAAATCATGATCCCCGAACAGTACAGATTCCGCGCAAAACATAGTACCGTCCACCAATTGCACAGGGTAATTGAAAATATTTCAGACGCGTACATCAGCAAGGAACACACAGCCATCGTACTACTGGACTTTGCCAAAGCCTTCGACAAGGTTTGGCATGACGGACTGATTTTCAAACTTATCGAACTACGGTTCCCCGATAGCCTCATTAAGCTCATTCATAACTACTTGCAAAACCGCAGATTCGTCGTCCGGGTTGACAATGCCCTGTCTGACGAGCATCCTATCTCAAGCGGGGTCCTCCAAGGATCCATACTTGGGCCCACATTATTCAATATTTATGCCAACGATATTCCACAAAGCGAACATACAACTTTAGCATTATTCGCGGACGACACGGCTATTATCGCTCGATCGACCTACAAGACCACGTTACAAAAAACAATTCAACACCACCTTAACCTCATCCTGCAATGGACTGCCAAATGGCACATCAAACTCAATGTTGACAAATGCCAGGCAATCTACTTTTCAAATAGGCTACCACCTTCTAGAATTATGATCGACGATAATCCCATCGACTGGACTAGTAAAGCCAAATACCTTGGTGTTACGTTAGATAAGAATCTAACATGGAAAGCGCATATCACTGATGCCAGAAACAAAATGACGGCCGCCTTCCGCCGTCTTCATCCTCTCATTTTCAACAGCAAAGTCTCCAGACATAATAAAGTGCTATTCTACAAGTCTATCATTAGACCCACCGCTACTTACGCTGCCCCGGTCTGGGCAAACACGGTTAAATCCAACCTCAGCATTCTTGAACGACGTCAAAGCACCATATTAAGATCCATCAGACACGGACACCATTTCCTGTCTAACCAGACTATTCGACGGGACCTCAAGATCGCAACCTTAAAAAAAAACTGTGCACAAACTATCACAACGGTTCTATTCAAGGAACAGAAACTTACCGAATGAAACTGTGGCTGAGTTACCGGATTACGATCCGACGCTCCCAATGAACAGAAAAAGGCCCATGGCCTCTCTCGCCATTCTCCACTGACAACTGCATCGACTATCTGATTGATTGAACTAACGCCCGCCATGCTTAGGGCTACTATTTAAACACAAGATCAAAGAACTCATTGATCCTTCCACATACTGGAGATAAGCACCTCGAGTGCAGGTACTCCATTGTATACCCTTTCAGTCAGTCAGTAACAGTTGTAGGAAATACTTGGTGGTGATCCGACAAAAGCGTAATATTTGGTAGTTGGGGTGTTGGTAGATTTCGGGAGGGAATTGCTGCAGTTAACAGCTTGCTGAATTATTCCAGCCATATCTGTTACAATCTTTAATATTTTTGAACATTTTCTGGTGTAATGAAAGCGGTTTTGTACTGAAGATCCACCTGTTTTAAATTTTGTTGACTAAAGTAGAAAAAAATTAAATTTTAACAGTAAAATTACACAAGAGGTGTACCATTACTTTTGATAAATAAATGCAACACTGGGTAGACCTGGGAAATCTCGAATGGCGGCTTGCGACTGTCCCTATAAAACATATGGTCGAACCTAGCAACTAGTGTAACGATTACCTCTGAGTAACGAGCAAACAGATTTTGTAATTTATTTTTTCGATAGTAGGAAATCGATTTTTAACATTCAGAAACGGTATTAAATGCAAGTTGTTGGGGGATTGTAATGAATCGAATCGATAAAGCAAATCTTTGATTTTCCAGTGGCATTTTCAATGCTTTCAAATGACTAAGGATAATTAAAATTGACGTTACTGACACCCTAGGAATGCAATGGTGTAATATGCGCAGCAGGCTGTCACTCATGTGACGTAAGGGAAACGTCACTAGAGCGCTCTATGTGTACCGAAAGCTATCAGGCGAACGATGGATTCTTAAAGGCTGTAAATATGCCATGTGGTGCTCTGAAAGTTTGACAGGGAGTGTTTTAGTAGCTAATACTAATCATAAATTTCATTAATACTAAAGAACCAGGTCAAACAAGCTTCACTAGAATAAACAAAAAGTTATTCACAGGATAACTCACAGCCATACACAGCAGCTTCCTAAAACGCTGCAATTTGTGTAAAATCAAATATTTCACAAGTTAAATCTCAATTGAAAATAAGAGGAATCAGGTTTTATAAGGTTAACTTGGAAACGAACTTGCGGCTTCTTGCTATTTTACCGTTGACCTGAGTAACACATATTAAAAACCTGAAATTTTACAAGCGAGTGCTTCTTTCATATTTGCACCGGATGTTTTAACCGGAAGATGCTTATATTTTCTAAATTTTTACGTGTTCATTTTAACATCAGAATGGTTGGAAATGTCAATCATGTATTTCTCATGCATGCTGAGTTTTGACTTAAGGAATTTTTCGTATACCTGCAATGCTCGGTAATTTTCTGCCGCTGGTGAATTCCATGTGAAGGTTCGAATGGAGCAAGAAATCTTTCCTGGTGTTTTAATACGTGAGGCAGGTATAATTTTCATGAAGTTTCCTGTACAATTATCAAAATGCATAGATCTAGAAATAAACTAGCGTGGCTCACCACTTAGCCGAAAGAGATTACTCAGGTAATAGTACACTGAACACTCCTGCACACTCTCCATGGGACAAGCACAAAATTACAATCCTGATGACAACAAATTCCGCTTAGTCCAGGCCTATCTAAATCAGAACAAGATAGGGTTTCAGACAATGGACCCCAAGGCCCAACGGCCTAAGAAATACGTGATCAAAGGAATCCCCTCCACCACGCCCACTACGGAAATTGAACAATTTCTCAGAGAAAAGGATCTCGATCCCATACAAATTAATTTTCTCTATTCAAAGAAACTGCAAAGGCACTGGGCAATTGCCCTTGTGTCACTAAGGCTCACCCCAAACCTCGAAGAAATGCATAGAATAACCAACTCCGGGCACTTAAACGTCACCGTGGAAAATTATAAAGACCAAAAACGTGTGAAACAGTGTCATAATTATTTGGCCTATGGTCACCACTCGGCCACCTGCACACTGACACCTAAGTGTCTTAAGTGTGCCGGCCGACACACCTACACCTCCTGCCCCAACCGGGAAAAGAAGCAAGAGGCTGTATGCTGTAACTGCAAAGGCAATCATGTTGCCACTTACAGAGGTTGCCCCCGCAACACTAGGAACAAAAAAAAACCAAGACTGTTGCTTCAAAAGAAACAAAAAAAAAACGCACCGCCCACCATTACCCAACAGGTGCAAAGCAAATTCACCAGCCTGATCCCTGCCGAAGACTCTGTGAAGATAGCGGACCGGGATAGTAATGGCCAAAACGAAACTACTGATCAAGAACTGGAGAAGAACGAGAACCCTCCTCCCAAAATGAACAGACCCAATCAACGTTCGAGAAAGCAGAAAGCCTAGAGCGCAAAGGCGGACGCAACCAAGCCCCCTGGGCTAAACCCACCAACCAATAGCAAGCCTCCGCAGGAGAATACCAAAACCAAAAGCAAAGAGAAACACAACGAGACAGACGCCCCTGGCGAACAACAGGAATCTGTTGAAACAGTGTTAGAGCTGTTTGACGCCATGAGGGAACTATCCGAGCTCACAAATATTGCTAAAATGATAGGCTTCTTTAAGGAAGTCGCGGCCAAAATGAGGAAACACACAAAACCTGTTGATCAAGCATTCCAGCTCCTGCAGGTGTATAATAACTATTTCAACACTCAGCATGGGGAGTAGAAGCCATTTAAGAATCATCTCCTGGAACGCCAATGGCCTCCACGGCAAGTTCCCTGAGTTTAGGGATTTCCTCACCAAAGGGGACTTTGATATCGCGTGCTTGCAAGAGACAATGTTCCGAGCGAACAAACATTATTGGATACCTAACTATACTCTACACAGACACGACAGGGACTGTACTGGCTCTCGTCTGTGTGGCGGTGTGGCGATCTATGTTAAATCTGTCATTCCCCATACCCGGATCGATAACCTACAACTGGATAAACTGGAAGCCGTCAGCATAAGTGTTGACACCAATCGTGGCAAGCTCCTAGTTTCCTCAGCCTATGTCCGGCATTACCTCGGTTTCCCCACCGAAGACCTTAGAAAAATCTTCCATCACAATCAAAATAGTTTCATTATAGGGGACTTTAATGCCGCGCATTATGCGTGGAACTGCCGTAACAACACGCACTATGGCACTCAATTGCTGAAATTGCTCATAGAAGATCATCTCCGCATGGCGTTTCCCAGCTCGCCCACACATTTTGTAAACAATAACAAAGAACTGCACTCCACCATAGACCTGGCTCTGCATTCTATGGACTGCCTACCGGTCATCAACACGATCAACATGTTTACTTCGGATCACCTGCCCATATACACAGAGCTGCCTATTGTCCATTCTATCATTAGTAGGAAACCGAAGCTGAAAACCAACTGGCTGGAATTTACCAATCGTCTTATCGACGCCCCGCAGGTCCTCCCCACTTGTCAAAGAAAAGAGGATTTGGATGAAGAAGCGCTCAACCTCACTGAAGAAATAAAGAGGGCGCATCTGGCTTCCTCTACTCAGGATACCTCGCCCCAGCACCTCTCTCTTCCAATGGAAATCAAGCAACTTATAGCCAAGCGCAACTTAGCAAGACGCCGGCACCAATCCACTCGCAGCCCAGTGGACTGGGACGAGTTTAAGCATCTCAGAAAGAAAGTGAAAGACGAGATCCGTAAATTTCAGACGGAACAATGGTTGGAGTACCTCGACTCTATTGGCCCGGAAAACAACTCGCTATGGCGTGCCATAAAGCGAGTAAAGAACAAAAAGCTTCACGTTCCACCAATAAAACACAATAACGCTATACTAGTGCAGGAAAAGGACAAGGCGGAAGCCATTGCACAGGTATACGAAAGACAATTCACGAATGATGAGCAATCATCGCTCAACATCCAGCAGAATGTGCAGGACTTCCTCTCACGGGACCCGACCGCGGAAATCCAGCCCGCGAGCCCCTCTGAAGTAATAGACATCATCGAAAAACTACCTAAGAAGAAAAGCCCTGGGAGGGACGGTATCAACAACCAAATGCTCAGGAACCTGCCAGCCATCACCATATTTAAAATCACGGCTCTCATTAATTTGATGTTGACGCACCTGTATTTCCCTAAGTGCTGGAAAGACGCAGTGGTATGCCCCATACCCAAGCCCCAGCATGACCTAGCACTGCCGGCCTCCTACCGCCCAATAAGCCTGCTTAGCAGCTTGGGAAAATTAGCCGAACGAGTCATACTCCATAGACTGAACAACACTCTATCTGAAAATAACGTCATTATGCCCGAGCAGTTTGGGTTTAGGCAGAGTCATAGCACTACACACCAACTCTACCGAGTGGTCGAACAACTGTCTGAGGGGCTTCAGATGAAGGAGCACACGGCTATCGTGTTCCTTGACATAAGTAAAGCTTTTGACAAAGTTTGGCATGAGGGGCTCCTTTACAAGCTAATCAGCATCGGCATACCGGACAAACTCATCCATTTACTACACAACTACCTGTCGGAGCGATCATACACTGTCAGACTTGGCGACGTCCACTCAGATAGACATAAAATACGAAGAGGGGTCCCCCAAGGATCAATACTTGGCCCTACACTATATAACCTCTATGTAAACGACATCCCTAGGCACGAAAAAACCAACTTAGCCATGTATGCCGATGACACGGCCATTATTGCAAGGCATCCAAACAGCAGATACTTAAGAAGTGCCCTTCAGGCGCATCTTGATGCCATTGAACTCTGGATGCTCAACTGGAAAATCAAGCTGAATGCGCAAAAATGTAGTGCAATTCATATGGGGAACAAGACGCCCCCCTCAAGACTTATCATTAACTCCAGGGCTATTGAGTGGGTGAACTCAGCTTCATACCTGGGAGTGACTATTGACAAAAACTTGTCGTGGAAGAAGCACGTCACCCGAACCAGAGGCAAAATGAAGGGCGCTTTTGATGGAGTCAGCAGCCTCATCTACACCCGTAAACAAAAAACGAAAAAGAAAGCCATCATCTACAAGGCTTTAATCAGACCCATTGCTCTCTACGCAGCCCCAGTGTGGGCTTACGCTGCGAAGAGCCATATTGCCAGCCTCTCTGCAACTAAGGCACGTTTCCTCCGCATCATACGGCATGGCCCGACCTTCCTGCTAAACCGCATCATTAAAAAAGATCTGCACATCAACACACTGACCAAACAGCTCCACAAGCTTGCAAAGAGGTTTCACAACAAACTGGGCTCTATCCCCAATGAGATAATCGCAGAACTACCAGATTATGATCATAGTGATCCCCACTACAGAAAGCGGCCGAAGGCCGCCCTCTCTCTCCTCGCGGAGGCCCAACACTCAGTCTAGCAACCCAGCCGAAGATCACCGCTAGTCGGTGAGGGGAAGCTGGGTAGACCATCGAGTTGTTGGACCCCTCCCCCCCCCTCCAAGTCACGGCCATTTTTTGACTTGACTGAAAAACTTCCCAAAATCATCCAAGAGCATGTTCTCACCCTCACTGATGTGGGCTCCCCCACATCCTCCCTCGAACATCTCACCTAGGTCTCGCACAATGACACCTAGATCAAACTGGAGGTAAGACTTTTACAGTTAGGAACTCCTAGAATCGTACTTTTTCAGTCAGCACACTCTCCATTGGAAGGCCTCCCTCGCAAAGTGTCTCCCTCGCAAGGCACTCTCCATTGGAAGGAAATTTCCCACCCTCCCGTTTACATGTCGACAACACGGTACTGGAATGGGCTGATAGCACACCATATCTTGGTGTCGAAATTGACAAACTGCTTACTTGGAAGAAGCACATAAACAGAACCAGAGGCAAGATGACCGGAGCCTTCCAGAGAATCTCCAGCCTCATATATACGCGCAAACTCAGCACACAGAACAAAGTGCTTTTATACAAAGCCATTGTTAGACCATTGGCCACATATGCTGCCCCGGTGTGGGCCTATGCGGCAAACACCCACATCAAAGCCCTAGTGGCAAAGGAAAGTAAATTTCTACGAACCATCCGTTACGGTCACCCACTACTTGCCAACAACATCATACTCAAGGATCTCTGTATGAAGACCCTCAAGCACCACTTACTGAAAATCTCCAAGAGATTCTACAGGAACATACGAAACGTTCCTAACGAAATTATTGCCACTCTACCAGATTATGAGCCGTCGGACCCACAGCATAGAAAACGCCCCAAGGCTGTTCTCCATGCCCTTCAAGATCAACCTTAAGCCCGTACACGCCACACACGTCGAGCAACCCTTCCTGTGAAGACCACCTATGGTGGGGGGAGGAAGGGTCGACATGCACACCCAACATCCAGAAAAATGACTTTCTGTACTGATACAGGCAGCTTCGCTGCTATCTACGCACATCCATAACAATAACCTCCCTAACATTACACACTGGAGGTACGCGCGCTGCGCTGGCACTCCGAGATGCTAGACCTCAGTCAGTCAGTTGCACATGCATTCAACTAACTCGATTGAGCAGCTGAATATCTTGATTTAATGACCCTATTGATAATAACCTTCTGAGGAAATACAGAAAAACACTCAATTAACAAATACTATTAATTTTTTCTGGTGGTAAATACATGGTTTTTACCTTTAAGAATTAATAATTGTAAAAAGTAAAGTAATTTAAGTAGAAAAGTTTATTTATGGAGTAGTCGTCAGTGGTAATGCACGGAGAATTTTTTTCGTTTTTAATATTTATAATTTTTCTTAATTATTTTCATGGGCTCAAAATTACATGATGTTTGCCTCAACTATTTGGTCACACAAAACAAAAGAAATAATTTGAATAAAACTGCTTGCAGAAAGTGATAATGAAAAAAAAAAAAAAAAAAAACTTTGACACATTCAAAACCACCCATGGGTTGAAGGCAGGGGCGTAGCCAGGGGGTGGGATATCGGGATATATCCCCCCCCCCTGAAATTTTCTGATTAGTGATAAAATTCCGTCTGTTTATACACACATAAGTTCATATCGCCCCCAAAAATTTTTCCAGGCGCATATCCCCTCCCGAAAAAGTTTCCTGGCTACGCGCCTGGTTGAAGGAGCCATTGCAGGTAATGAATAGGTCAATAAATGAAATTTGAGAAAAAAAAATAATCTATTTATTATTAACACAAGAAGGCAGAATAGTGATTGTCATATCTATATACGTAATCTAATTGTTTAGTAATGCACATGTACAGCCTTGCATTGTACATTAAAAAAAAAGTTTCAGAGTTCTACAAAAACAACCAAAAGCGCACACAGGACTTTCTTTTGGAGGAGGTCTGTCCAGTGCATAAACATTTGACACTAACCATCTAAAAAAATTTTTTTCTCTTTTATTTAGTTATCTTAATTGCTAAAAATAAGAATTTGATAGTCTAACATACTTAATTGTCAAAAATTAAATGATTTAACGAAGCAAAGTTGATAACTCGTTTGGGAGAGATCCAGATAGATCCCTTGGACCCATATCGCCACTGAAAACAGCTGTTTTTTAATTTTATTTTTGGCCAAAAAATGAGATTGTCTGCTTAACTCATCATATAACTTTTTAAATAATTATCAAAAATCTATAAAACCCAGTAAATAGTTTCATATGTTTAAGAAAGTAAAACCAGAAAAAGAAAGTAACCTAAATACATGTGTTTATGGTAAGGACAAGTTCGGCCCACTCTGTATCATGGTATGTGAACCATTCAGCCACATCCATGCTTTCCAAACGTAACAGCATTTTTGTGACTAATGATGGTGAAACACAACCTAAATGCATCTGAGTATTAATAATTGAAAAACAAAGAAATAATGACAGTCTTAGGTATCATGAAATAATAAACAAAATTTAAGTATCATCTATCTTAGAAGAATAAAAAAATAAAAAACTTACTTTACAAACAGATTTTTATGGATCCCTCTCTGGTGAGAAAGTGGCTAGTAGAAAGCAGCTGAAAATGTTGTGTGTTTCTCAAGATAACTAGTTCTACCTATTGACACTAGAGATGAGAAGAGCTCAGCCCGGCCTCAAATCGGGCTTGGACTCTATAATTCACGATCATGTTCGGGGCGCAGGAAGAATTAGAAATTTCAATAGAAGAATTTTCATTAGAAATTTCTCCTTTACTGAGCATACTCTTTGTATTGTGCTGTTGATTGAGGAAAATTTGGTAGAAAAAGTAAAAATGCTTATGTACACATTTCCACGTGGACATTTAATTTAGAAATGTCTTAACCAGAATATGAAAATCGGAAAATATATCGGGGAGGGGAATGTTATTAGCTTAAATTCAGTTTACATATATGGCTCTTGGGTAGTTGCTGTTTTGTAGTTCCACTAGTTCCAAGATAGCCTTCGGAGGAATATTTTTTAAGTGAGCAATGGTGCACTCTCGATTATCTTAAAAATTGCGTATTTCGCTTAACCTAATGACTCCCATCGTCCTATTTTTAGACAGTCGTGAAATATTTAAGCATTAGTTTACTTTCCTGCTTTAATTTCTAAATCTTTCACTGTTTTTTTCATATTTCTAGAAAAATAAATGCATTCCCAAATGTCGGAAATTTATTTGTCACTTCTGGCATCAACATAAGTTGGAGAATGTGATGGAAAACGTAGGGTACTAATGAGTTAACGGACAATTTTCTAAGTATAAGTCTTCATTTTGTGCATATGAATTAATATCCGCATCAAATGTCAGTTAAATCCATGTCTCAGGCCTATTTTTATTTCTTATTCCATTATGTTCGAAACTGCATCCTTATTAATATGTCGGTTCTATTTGTCTTCCTTGCATCATTATGTAAGAAAGTGCATCACAACACATTATTCACAAATGTTATTTATATTAAAAATCTTTTATTTTATTTGGAAAAATAATATTTTTCACGAATTCCGATTATTTATAGGTTTATTTTCCGAAATAGAAGGGGATTGGCCAACGATCCAAGGACAAATGGCTCTAAAACTGTGAAGTAAAATTCAGTAATGCCCAGTAAATAATGTTTTATATAACGGTTCTTACATAATGAAAAAATTCTTAATTAAAAAAAAAACTAGAAATCTAGTAGAGACTGTTATGTCCCGTTTTCTGAGAATGACCCATAGCCAGCGTCTTGAAAATATGTTCTTCCTAAAACTTTTTCCACCTGCTTTAAAAACGATATGTATTCTGAGAGGAACTGCCAACAATTACGGATTCAAAAGCATTCACTTTTGGTGACCAGTATAATTTTTTTCAAGTAAAAATTACAGGTTAATAATTCTCATGCTGTATTATAATAAAAAAATTACTATTTAGAAAAGTGGTTTGTTGTATTCTTTAATTGTTTTCATCTATGATAAATTTTTTCTGTTCGTTCAATCATTGTCATTAGTTTTGTTAATCCATCAGAGTTCATCCAGAGAAGCACCTGACTTTCTAAGCATTTGTAATTCATGCGTAGACGCATGATACGCAGCGCGCGGGTTTAAACAAAAGAATAGTTCCTCCCCATTGCTGGATTATTTTAGCCATGAGGAAAATTGCTGCCACAGCTTTACAAAAATGAATCTTTGTGTACTTTAAAGTGGCAGCATTTTTTCTTTTTTTTAAATCAAGCGTTTGCCGATCATCAGACTTTGTACAATGGAGTTTGAAAATCAGAGGAAAATTTAGGAGTTGGCGGGAAAGGTGTAATTTTTCACTCAGGATTATGTTCTTTCATAATGGTCTACTTAAAAAACTTTCTTTTAACGTCATCGGAAATTATAATGTATTACAGTGATCTCTCACTCTCACTTATACGAGTTTTAAGGGACCGATTTAAAATCGCGTATTACAGAGAACCGCGTATAACTGAAAGGGTTTTATTTTCTAACTCTTATAGTAAATGAGAAACAAAACATTTGAAAAAAATTATGCTTAGAATTTTTCAGTTATAAAGAGTAATATAATATTTAATATTTAACTATACAGTTTAGTTTAACTTTTAATTCAAAAATATAGAATGTACGTATCGTGATTTCATTTTACGTAGGAGAAATTTTAATTGTACTAACATTCTTTTATCAAAATGCCATCAATATTATAGTTTATATTTGTTTAGGCAGCTTTTGCAATGCATTTTTTTTCTAGCTCATTAAAATATGTAATTCGTTTGAAATTGTCATTTTGCTGATAGCGTCTCACTTTTTTCCTAAGGCTCCTAAGATAATACAGAAAGCTCAATTACATTATGATCATATTCACTCAAATAACTCATCAAAAAAGTTTCGATAGTTACTTAATATTATATTTTTATCAACACTCCCAACATTTGCGTTTTCTAAACACTTATTTCCCAAAACTTATTTACTTTAACATATAACATTTTCTAACACTTATTTCCCTTATCATATTTCCCAAAAGAGAAGGGGGGAGGGCAACGATCCAAAAAATAAAATTCAGTAATGCCCAATAAATTATGTTTTATATAACGGTTCTTACATAATGAAAAAATTCTTAATTAAAAAAAAAACTATAGAAATCTAGTAGAGACTGTTATATCCCGTATCTCCGAGGACGACGCAGAAAGGTACATCTGCGTTACAGGATTTTGTGAATTGCTGTGTTTATTTTTGCGTATAACTGAGAGAGACAATTGAAAGTGTCGCTTATAAGTGAGAGACCTATATCATTATTTTTCTATTCCTCGTGACGGGACCTTCCAAAGTTCGTGTATAAAAGAGAGACGCGTATAACTGAAAGGCGCATAAGTGAGAGGTCCTGTATATAATATATTACTTAGCTAGAAAAGTAACTGGGTGAATTAAACAAATGAAGTAACTGAAATCAGAAAAAACCGGACAATATTAATTAAAAATATTGCTTGAGATTCATAAATTCTGCCTCAAAATTTATGTCAGATTCGCAATTTGTGCGATTCTTAATAGCAATAGCCAGGGCTTGGCATTAAATAAGTATTTTTTTCTGCTGTTGCCTGTGAAAAGGCAAGTATGACTGAAAAACAAAATGAACAGTTTAATTTTACTTCAACGGCGTTCAAAAGTGCCTATTACATTTAAAAACAGATAATGGAAAATTACTAATAGCTGATGCTTCTGGCAAATCTGTGAGTTTCGCATACTATAACGTACCTCTACAATAAATTTACAGGTAAGGGTCCAAGCTCGAAGTTAACGGTGGACCGTTTTTCTCAGGCGACACCTCCGAGATCCAGAGAGCCTTACAAGTTTTACTTGAGTAAGATTCGGCGATATTGTTAATCATAAGTTTGAAAGTTTAATCTTCATAAAGTAGAACTATCAAAAGTTTCTGATGAGTTTTTCCATGATTAGCAATATTTTAATAATTCGAGATAAAATATATAATTTTACTACAAATGGCAGTTTTAATCACAGTTAATGGCAGTCGTGCATAACTAGATAATAGGATGAGGAAATATATAATACTGAATAACTTTGTATGAGATAAGTATTTTAATTTTAATGTTTAATTTAAGATATTTTCTAATACTCGTAGAATTTACCAGAGATATTTAATAGTTTTATTTTATGAAAAAAAATTAAGTTTATTTTAAAGATGATGTCAAAGTTTAGTGCCGTAAGAGTTGTAAGGCTTTTAATATCTAGGAGGCGCAGTCTCAGCCCATAAAAATGTGCGACAGATTAGAAGAATGCAAATTTTCATGGTCCGTCGGACCAGCCGCGTTTTATTGACATTTGTCTTTTGCAAACTTTCTTTATTTTGTTCCACACGAGAATGACGATAAAGACAGGTTGCGATGCTGGCATTTTGGTCACAACCTTTTGCCCTCTAACAGCCATTGACCTAGGGTGTGTGGCCGTCTTAGTCCAATATAGTCACAGTAATATGGCAACACCCCCTAGGACATATGGCTTTTTGAGAACAAAAGGGTGTGACCAAAATGTTAGCACCGCAGCCTGTCTTTCGCGTCAGCCACGATTCCACAACCTTTACGTCACAATTTTTTTATAGTTACAAGTTTGCGTAAGGGTCTTTGCTTTAAAAAAATTCTATATAAGGGAAAATAAATCTTTTTGTTTCTAAGATTCCCCATACAGGGCAAAATAGGAATTTTTCTGAAAGTGAAACTATTCGTCTACATTTGTTTATTCGCCCCGCATGCTTAGATCACTGTTCAGCGGAAAATACTGGGATGTCTGAAAAGTGCGGAATTACTCATTTCGCACTGCGCACATTTTTTTTTTCCCTTTTTCTGCCATCTTCAGATAGTAATGGTTAGAAATTGACTAAAAAGAGTTTTTGTTTAATCTTATTGACATAGTAATGTGGTTTTCTTGCATCGGTAAAGAACGGAACTCCAACGGAAAACAATAACAGTAATTTTACTAGTAAGAATGAAAATGCCGCCCGGAGCCATTCTACCACACCATGGGTCAGAGTTCGATTTCAACGGTGTCATTCACCAGCTCCTAGATACAGAAGGCCTGAGAACTAAAGTTTTTATGTCATCACTAGGTCTTCTAATAAGACGTCATCACAGTTTCATTTCACAAAGTAAAACTATTTAAAATTTCTGGTGGATGATACAAATTTTAGAGAATATCTTAAGTCAACCATAAAAATTAAAATATATTTCTGATAAAGAATTATTTATTATGATGTATTTCTATATCATATTATATAATTAGTGATAGTTAAAATTTCCTATTTGTCGTAAAAATAAATTTTCTACCTTAAATCATTAAAATGTTTTATGCGGGAGTAAATTCACCACAAACTTTGACTAGTTTTATTTTGTGAAAATAAATGTGTGATGACGTCACTTTAGTGGACCTAGTGAGACGTAATAGCTTCTGTTCTCAGGCCTTGTCTATCTAGGAGGTGGTGTGTCATTTCGCCCGCCCATTCATAGGAGACAACGCTGGCCTGCATCCATAATAAAGAGACCAGTAACTCCGGCCTTAGTAGTGGACAATGTCTAAAATCGGCAAGTGCTCGCCATTCGAAAAAAAAAAATGACAAGAAATGTGGTAAAAAACAAAATATAAGATTATTTCAAGAACACTGGCTGAAGACTCATTGGTTGGAATGGGATGCTGAATTTACACACTTTATTCAGCTCTTTAACGAAAATCAAAATAGCTGATGCAATTGCTTTTGTTTTGCAAATTTTTAACACCACACACACAGATTAGTGATAACGGTTACGGACCAAGGAAATAATGAAGTCAATGCCCAGCAAACACACACAGGTTCTCTGAACGCCTATTAACGTTCAAAAGACGCATTCTGAATGTCTTCTGAACGTTAATAGATGTTCAGAGAACCTGTGTGTGTTTGCTGGGTGGTGGGAAAGACCAGTGACTATGAACATTTTATGTTTTAGCCCTGGGGGTGTTCTATACTGATAAAAGATAATGGAGAATGCAGCAGGCCTTTCCAAAGCATTGCAAGTATTAGATGCACCGTAAGGTAATGTCGATTTGTTGCATTTAATTCGAACGAAAACATTTCTGAATTATTAAATTAAAAACAAGCTGCACCTTCACATTGGAATCACATTTCATACATTTTAAATCACGAATATATATATATATATATATATATATATATATATATATATATAATATATTTCTTTAAATATGCTGAGAAAATAAGTTATAGGTATTACAAACATTTAGGATACGCCCCGCAACTTTCTTTCAATACAATCGATTAAATGCCGCAGGAAACTTCAGCATCAATTGCTTCCGTAAAGAAAAAAAAATTGAACTGCAAAGATATCAGCCAGGCAATTTTTCTTTTCATAGCATCTGTTGGAGTGACGCGAGTTCTATGCATGAGATAATAGTTTCAAAGACAAAAGCTTCAAAGGAAATTCCATAATACAATTCGAATGTCTATTGTATTGGATCAATGCCCATTTTATTCTTTTTGAAGTAACATATTTTTATATCATTGCATTGCATACATATGAGCAGTCAAATAAAGGTTTGTATTTCTTCCTGATTCTTTGTAGTTCTTTCAACCATTTCATTTTGTTGTTCGAATTGAAGTGCTTAGTATTAATGACACTTTGAAACGTTCGATTCAAAGTTTGCCCTTTTGTACCTTGAAGTACGAAAATAATTTAAAAACGTTTGGCCAACCAATGGTCGAGTGGATAGGGCTCTGAATATTTGTGGATGGCAGAAGTGTGATGGTCCAAGGTTCTGCCTTACTGCCCTGCTGTCGATCCAATAGTCTGGAATTTCGAGTGGTTCTATCCATATGTAACAATATTACGCGTTAGAACCCTTTAAAAAGTCTTTCGCTCACAACAACTCTAGTATAGGAAATTTTGAAAGCGCGTTAGAACCCTTTAAAAAGTGTTTCGCTCACAACTCTAGTGTAGGAAATTTTGCGATTTTGAAAACTTCCTGTGAAATTTTGAAAGCTGGTGAATAGGTACAATAGTGATTACTTAATAAAATAACATAAATTAAAACTGAAATATAGCGTTTATACAGTTTATTTTACAAGTGAAATTCTTCCTTCAGAGCTTATGCAGAGGAGCCAGCTGGAGGTCATGGCATTGGCGGAAGAATTTCATATGTAAAGTAAAATAAGTTAGACACTACCTTCCGTTTTTAAACAATGCCAATTTATTAACTGATCACTTTCGTACTCATTCAGCGAAAATAAAAGATGATCCTTACAATGATGCTCCATAATACCAAAGTTCGGCAAAATACAACGACAATGTATTTTCAGTACAAAATAAAAGATGAATTTATTTAAACATGTTAGAATACAAAATGCTAGATACTTTCTGAATTATAAAAATACAAAATACATACTACACGTATTTTCAAAATACACTCAAAATATAAAATAGATGTAAAATTTTTCAAGTGTTTTAATTGAAAATAGACTAACTTTTCAACCGAAGGTCCCAGTTATAGTTTCCGGAAAATTCAAAATAATACCAAACACAAACATGTTTTTACTTCTTTTGCACGTTACATGACAATAGTATGTCTTCACTCAATATATTTAATTTTTGTCCACTTAAAATAACTTCATATTCAATTTTTATTATATATCAAAATCGAATTTCATGCTCTCCTAGAAACGTGCGGCAACTTTTCGCATTCGAATTATGTGGAACAGCACCTCTTATATCAATGCTTCATGCACAGGAAATCAGTTTATTTGTGAGAAAACCCCAAAAATAAAATATTTAATCCGTAAAAACTATTCACAAATTTCCTTACAAATACTGATGACCGTGACTTCAAGAGAACATCAATAGAACTTGAGAGAGCTAATTTTGTCACTCAAATGATTAACGCTTTTTACTCTCGGAAATAAAACTAAGCTAAAAATAGCAAAAAATCGCTTGAGAATTAGGGAAACGATGGATTTTAAGATTTTTAAATTAGCTAAGGTGTTTTTCTATATTTTTTAAATAATTAGGAAAAATTTCAAGCGGATCGTACAAAAGGTGCTTTTTTTTTCTAATGGCCGGCCGCTGCCTTAGAAGGCTTTGGCCACTACGGGCCGTAATTGTTGGCCACTTTATTATGGGGACACCTAGTAGGTGGACCAACGTCACCCCCTATGAAGGGACGGATAAACGACAACCACGCCCAGTCGGGGATTGAACCCCGACTGCCGGGGGTTGAACATTAAACCATAATACGGTGCTTTACTCACCATACAATCCGGTCGGCGTACAAACGGTGTAGATTTTATTATGTTTTTAGACAGTAACTTTTAATCTGTTTGAATTATTGACGATAAAAATTGTCTTCGAGTGATTCAGTCGGCATCGTTACAGAGTCACTAAGTCAGTGAGTCAGGGGTCAGAGTTATTAATATACCATTAAAAGTTGCAATGGTTAATATATCTTCAAAGCATTTTTAATTGTTTTCGATTTTTCTATTTATTGTATTTCTTTAAAAATGTATGTAATTAGGTGGTAGGCCCGCTGGAAAATTTTCAAGAATTTCTGATAATGAGCTGTTAAAAATTAAGGTGTTTCCTGGAAAATTCTACATTTTCGGCCGTTTAAGAAATTTGTTTCTCGGTACTCTCTTCCCTTAAATTCAATCTTCGTTTTATTTGTTCTTAAGTTATTGCCAGGTTGAATGCTTATTTTATAAAGGGAAAACAAAAAAATAACAGGAACTTGCATATTCCATTAAATTTTATTTCGAAGATAAATAAATCTCTCGTGCACTACATGCTTCTTCATGTGTTGGTAATGAGAGTGAATGAATATCTAAGAAGTCAAGATGAGGCGGAGAGAGTAGTGCTCCAAATCAATTTTGGATTTAGGAAAATGAAGAGAATGAATAGAAATACAATAACGAGTCCAAACAAGATTTTAATATTTCCTGCTGAGAAACACAGGGTAAATGCTCGTTAAGCATAAATTTGAAAATGTTCTTTGCCTTACCGCAGCGCAGCGCACATCACCTGCAAACTAACCAAAAAACACATCCATCTTAACTTTTACCCGACGTTACTGTCTGGTTAACAAGAATGGAGACATCTGGTTAATAAAATGGCAGATACGCACATGGGGGAACTTTATTTTGTTTCTTTCTAGTTTAATAACATTTAAAATTTTATTTTCTGGTTGTAAAACATTTTTAGCAGCCTTTACAAGTAGCTTTTTATAGTGATATTTAATTTAATTTATATAAAATAAATTAACATGTCTTTAAAATTACAGTACAGTATTTCCAGAGGCGGATCGTGACCAATTTCAGTGGTGGGGGATTACATAAAATTACACAACACATTTTACATAATGTTGTAATATATTGTACACGTCTATAATCACTATTTTATTCCTTAAATACGTTGTAAATAATCATAGAGTATGGACTATACTTCCGTCTAAGTAAATATTTCTTGTATTGATAAGACCATGTATATAGAGCAACGCATTAGAATTTTGGAGGAAAAACATTCAAGTATGCGCGTTAAGCTCTCCGTATTCGTGGGTATACACTCCACAAGTTTAGAGTTTAAAAAAGATTTTGATGGGTGATTTGGATTGAAAGAAAAGCATATGAACCCATCCTTTGCAACTTGTCAAAGTCTAAATTAGAACGTAAATCAGCCGATTGCAATGTAAAGCGCTTCAAAAATGAGTAATGCTAAAAATAATAAATGAATTAATAAAAAATAAAATCTCTTTAGAGGAGGTGTAACCCAAAATTTTTTCTGTGGAGAGGTATAAGAGTCAGATTTTGATCTTCTGCCACTTTGTCGGAACACCTTTTGTAGCCCTTGTAAAATTTCTCCTGTGGATAATCTCTGTCTTCAACGAGGCTCACAAGATATACAGACTACGACGCTGGCATTGTGGTCACATCCCTTTGCACTTGAAGAGTCACGTCACCATATTATTATGATTATATCCTGAGACGTTAGATACAACTCCGTAGAAGGATGCGCATTTCCTCTGGCGAAATCTAACTCTAGCCAACATCCGAAATGGAGTTCTGCGCATGTGCGTCCCAGCGACTGGTCTATAATGCAAAGCCGCAGAACAATTTAAAGCGTTCAGAGGTTTTTTTGTTTTTTTTAAAAGGTCGGAAGGGGGGGGGGAAATCAAAATCAATTTCAAAGCATTCGATAGACGAACGGAAGCCATTTAGTTGTAAAATTAAGAATAAAAACGTAGCTAAAGGAACTTAAAATTAGCAATTTAATTAAAAATGGAAAGTTTCTAATAATAAACAAGCAACAATTAACAGAAATCTATGAATTCTACTGTGCTAAATCGATGCAAAAGTAATTCCTCCTGTTCTACGCTTGCATAATTTTTTCTATTCCGGAATGATGGGATGGGGATTAATTCCTTTAATGTGAAATTTAAGTATAATTAAAATGTAAATAAATTCATAAAAGAATATAGTTTATTTTATATAAAATACAATAAAAATGTTAGGTAATAACTAAAACTTCTAAGTTGATTTTGATAGAGTATGAAACATATACACAGAGAATAATATTCCAGGGATCTTATCCCTATTTTATTAAACTGATATATATATATATACAAATGGGGGGGGTTTGACATTCGAAGAGAAAATTTTGGATTCCCTCCAAAATTCCTGGATACACTACAGTTCCAAAGCATAATTTCTTTGGTCGTAAAATGAAGTTTTTCAACATATGTTTGAATATTTTATTTTCCTTACTTGTAGGGATTATAGATTAAAAACTAGATACAGTGTGCGAAAATTAGAATTTACGTAGCCTGGGGCAAACCTTAATTTAGCAACCCCTCCCCGCCGATTAGCCCGATGCCCGGAGCACTTTTGCCTTCCTCTTGAGTTTTAGAAGGTTTTCTTGTAATAATATTTCCTTTTTTCAATGACATTTATACTAAATTTCATTATATGTCCGGTATGCGAGGATATTTTCTTCTTGTTTGTGCCGTGAGTTTTGAAAGGTTTCCTTCCAAGACATTTTCTGACCCCCAAGACATTCATTGAAGACATTTTCTATTTTAAAACTGTGTTTAAATTGTATATTAAATTTTAATGTATGTCATCCAAGAATGTATTAAGTGATAATTCAGAATTCATTACGTGATAATATTTTGATCCAGTGGGTGATTTGAGTTTTGGAAGTCTTTCTTCGAATAACAGCGGATATGTTAAAACTTTTGAAATTGTATATTAAATTTTAATGTTTGTCTGTCATCCAAGAATCCCTTAAGTGGTGATACTTTGAACTGTGTGTACCTTTTGTTTTGGAATGTTTTCTTCGAATGACCTTTGCTATTTTAAACTGTATTTAGATTGTACATTAAATTTTAATGTATGTCATGCAAGAATTCATTGTGTGATAATATATTTTGATCCTGTGCGTGTTTGGAGTTTTGGAAGGTTTACTTACATTTGTAGTACTATATTAAAATTGTGTCTGCATTGTGTAGAACATATAATCATGTGTGTGTGCATAACGTTTTTAAAGATTTTATTTGAGTTATATATGTTATATTACAATTATGTTTGTCTTTGAATGATTAATAATTTTAATTCTGTGTGCAATTTCATACGAAACAGAAGTGTTTCGTGAATTTTTCTTGTCAGATAATTCTCGGAAGTTATTATTATTATGGCTTTAAAAGGAGCATTTTTCTAAATTGCATTATTTAGCTATATATATATATATATATATATATATATATATATAACTAACAAGTAAAACACAAAACATACTACAAATAAGACATATCTCGCATAAAAATAACAGCTATATTAGTTAGAATTAGAAACCAGATTTTGAAGCCAAATAAAGTGCAAGAATTATTGTGATAATATAATAGAACGGAAATTATAACCACTGTCAACCATCGTCAGGGGACACAAACAGTGGATTATAATTTACAGCAAACCAAATAGTAGGGTTTCGGTTGTGTGGCATATCAGAAGAGATATTAACTCCACACATCTGGGCCCTACCCTACTATATAAAGGAAAGAAGAAATCAAAAAGATAACAAAAATTAGAAATAGGAATTATAATTTTACATACCAGACCTTGAGCACATGGAAATTTCATTTGAACAATTGATATGTGTTGCCACTAAATAAAAGTGTAAAAGTGGAAAGAAGAAAGTATAGGAGTTGCCAAATACTAAAAGGTAATATTATTAAATTTTAAGAATATCCAGGTATATTAATATGATAAATATATATTGAATAATAATAAATTAAAGTGATTGAATAAAATAAATAGTATAGCAAAATTAAATACTATAACATATTGTTTAAAAAATATAATGATTATTATTATTGACAAAGTATGTATAATAAGTTATTGTATGACAGAAGATTAATCTAGTAAATAAGAAAAAAATAAAAAATAATGTTTAGGACAGAATAATCACAATATAGGAACCCCGTTTTTTTTTTTTTTTAAATCCCTCCAGATATATATATGCATGCATATACACATCCAAATTTATATATACAGAGGCGTAGCCAAGGGGGGTCATAACCCCCCATGAGGAATTTTTTGCCATACAAAATGTATATTCTTCACTCCTTTACCACACACATGCATGCATATATGTGAGTTGCAGTAGTCGTAACCCCCCCCCCCATGAAAATTTTCTGGCTACGCCCCTGTATATATATATCGTGTGCAAAATTTGAGAAGTCCTTTTTCCATTTCCACCTTCAGTGTAGCGGGGTCGCCGCGACTGAAGAAGAGGAGAAAGCAAGAGGGGGTCTGGGTACTGGTTTTCGTGACGTCACAAGAAAGGATGGGATTTGGAACAGTTTGCATTGAGTTCAATGGAAGAAATGGAATTAATAATGCCAATAAATACGAGTAGCTTAATTTTTTATGACGCATTGAAATAGCATTTTCGTTTTACAACACTTTGTTCTTAAATAATAGTGAATCAACAATATTTTGTGTCAGAAATTAATGAAATAAATTGGTACTGAATTTAAAGCAGTTTCAGCATTGTATGCAGTATGTTTTGCATTTCGGGCTAGCAAATACATTCTAAATAATATAATGGTTACTCAATGTTATCATTTATCTAAAATAATATGTATATGGATTAAATTTATACGTTGTATAAGCGTAAAGTCATATTTTTAAGTAAGTAAAAGTAAATATATTTTTAAGTAAAAAAAATAATTTTTATTAATTTTACTTAAAAACTGAAATACATTATTTAGTTTTGCTTCGTTTTAATAAGCTTTTTGAAAGAATTGATGTTAAAAATATCCAGATTCATAAATAGTCATCTCAAGCCATTTCGTGACGTCACAAGAGAGGATGGGATTTCAAAGAGTTTGTATTGAATTCTATGGAAGAAATCTGATCAATAATGTCAATAAACACTAGTAGCACGAGGAATATAATCAGAAATTTCCACAATTAATATTTTAAAAACTTGTACAATACATTCTATATATAATTATGTTATACAGACTCCTAATGTCAAATTTTATTAGAAGCAATTAAAGCACAAAAAACAAGAAAATAAAAAGTAAAAGCTTTTATTACCCAAACCTTACAAATACTATAAAGTTTTTCATGAAAGCACTACAAGTGTTTGCTTTAGTTTTTTCTAGATAAGACTTTCAAATATCACATTGAGACATTTGAAATATACATAATTAAATATTTTTAAAAATTAGTGAGTATAACTCTTGAATATGTAAAACTGCCTAAATGCTCTCAGGGGTTTTCATGTAAAATATATTGCAGTAATACATATACTTTTTTGTTATTGTTGTTAGCATTGCAGTAATACATTTTCTTTTTTGAGTTAATTTCCAAATCTGTGTTCATACTTAATTTCAGAATTTTCAACAAATTCCGGTAAACCGTTTAGTTGGAAATATTTCTTTAATAAATACCTTCTATATTTTTGTTTTTCTAAGTATCCAGCAAATACATTTCTCTCTCTCTCTTTTTTTTTTTTAAATAAATAAATCAACCATGAGATCCGCATTGAACCTTAAGCTACTTGGTATGTGCAGTGGAAGGGGATCTGCGTTTAATTTATAATTAATGGTGAAATTTTCTTAACATAGAATTGCCATGAAACTCTTGATACATTTCTTAATTTCAAAAGAATTTATATTTTCCTTTGCATTATTTTTTTCGGTTTCCTCAATATCTTTTTCCAAAACGTTTTCTCTTCTTTTAGTAGGATCAGTTATTTCTTGTTTTTTGGTAATATCGGATATATAGGCTGGTAAGCTCGAAAAAATGCACGGGATAGCATTCGGTTCTAATTTATAATGCTTTCTTTTTACAGTTAAAAGTGCCCCATCTGATTTTAAAATAGCATCGTCTTTTAAAAGATCTTCATCTCGGAAATGCTCAATACAAACATATATTTTTTCCTGGGGACCAATTTTTTCTTGGAATATTTTTAGTCCATTCGGCCCTCATTTCTTCGTTTTTTGGGAAAAGTGAAAACATTTACATTTTCTCCTCTTTTGTAATTAGCTTTACTTACAGCCTGGGACGCAGCAAACGGAAGCATAGTGATTGCTAGAACAAAAGAACAGAAATCAATAAAACTAACGCAAAATACGGCAATTTTATATTTTTATGTACTCTATAGCTTAATAACTATTATCAAGTATGTCGTATTAAGAATAGAGATTGCTGACTTACCATTAGTATCCAAAAAAGGCACAAAACATCTTAGTTTCTTCTACTCTTCCCTATGATTCTAATGCTTTTAACGGAGAAAAGTCCATCCTCTCTTGTGACGTCACAACACCTCCACGCGTTCAGTACCCAGGCTCGCCTTGTAATTGTCTACTCTCCCCCTCCCTTCCCGGGGGGCTCCGAGTGTAGCCACTATTGACATGTTGCTACTGGATGTTGCTATCTGTGAACTAATAATAAAAAACACCTATGAGCTAAATTGAAACTGGAATTCTTTTATTTTAATTAATAGATTTCCTGTTTATCAGTGTTGTTTAGCCTAACAATATTTTTCTTATGTTTCATTATTAAAACTGAAACGACCCTCACGTTTCCGTTCTATCATTTTTAATATATGAAGGTTTGTAACTATTTATTTTATCATAACATACTTTACAAACGGCAATTTTCATTTGACTGGTTGTATTACACGGGTTTGGAAAAAAAAAACCTTTATAATAAAGACAATCTTGGTCAGCGCCCGATTATGACCAACAGGGGGCCGGATAATTAATAAATTAGGAAGCCCCCATCTATGAAATTTGTTTTATTTTTCATAAAATGTTGATATAAAAAGAATATTTCAGAATAACATTTGAAATTGTGGGCCCTCCAGCCTGGGGCCCTTGGCAAAGTCCCGATTTGCCCTTGCGATAATAAGGCTCTGATCTTGGTGAGTTGACGAACAATAAATTGAAAGTTATGAGCTACTTTTGTTGCTGCACTACGCGATGCTCCTGCTTCAGATAGAAGAATATTCTTTCCTCCTTCCCAGCTTATGAACAGGGTTGCCAACAAATTTAACTTTTAAGGACTCATTAGACGCGGAATTTTATGCTCTTTAATTTTGTATCAAACCACTTTTCGGTACGATGCACCGTTTTCAAGGTATATGCGAAAAACTGAAAAAAAGTGCCAAAAATTCGCGCTTTTTTGGCTCCTAAAAGTTAAGCCCACCTAAATTTACTTCGCAAAACCCACCCAGCACTTACTTGGGATGCCGACGATGGATTAAAATCATCTCCAGCTCTGCCATATTTTTCGGGCAGCTGGCCTCATTTTGGTCTTATTTGCCTGGGCTACGTACAACCTCTACCTACACACTCGCATTTCTTTTGATGCTGTATGGCACATACAGCAGCTGCTCGTGCATTCCAGAAGTGTTCATGAAACCTTTAACAAAATTTTAAAATAAAAATTCTCAGACTTTTGCAAATAAATATTAAAAGCATGGGACTCATTAATTAAACTCATTTGCAATTGAAACTATATTTTTAAGCCTTTTGCTTCCTTAAAAACCTTCATCTGATACGATATATCATTAAAATTAAGAAGATATATTTTTCACAAAACTGATCAATTCTTTCGTAACTTTCAACATATGAATTTTATTTCAGGTTATTATGATTAAAGTTCCAGAAACATAACGAGAGACGTAATAATTTAAATACGTACTACGATAAAATTGCTATTTATCTCCATAAATGAGAAATTACATTTAAAAGCTGATTTGAAATTTACACACGTGCGATACAATAATATACAAATAGCGAAATTTACGTAAAGCGATATTTGGTACTTCACTAAAATATTTTATTTACTTATATATAAATAACTTGAATTTATTAGGTATGAGGTGATTTGAATATAAATATTCATGTTGAAACTGCTTTTAGGATGATAAAACTTAACAAAATTTTAAAGTAGTTTAATGAAGAAAATTTTTATTTTTGTTTGTGTTACAATTGTCTCATTTTTAAGGACTGCAACAGTTGGCAAGCTGTACAATTATTCCCGCAGCAAAATAGTAGTATTTGGCAACTGCTTTCCAAATAGGGAAAATCCCAGAGTTTAATTTGACATGACATGAAGTAGGAATTAATGATGCACCTTACGTATGAACGCTTATCTCCAGTGTGAAATGTTAAGTGTGTAGTTTCGAAATCTTGAAGTAAGCCCAGCTGAAAGGGCAAAAATCATGTCAATGTCATATAAAAAATAACAGTACGTCAAAACCTACGATCCAAGTCGTGGCAAGTTGTCGAGATGCAGAGAAGCTGCGAAAAACAACAAGAGAGAAGATGGAAACTGACCCGCTCTCCCCCCGTGTAAAAAACCATCGAGCGAATTGCTCAGTTAGACCAAAGTGCGTCAAAAATTTTTGAAAAGATGTTAAAAAGTTCAAAAGAACAGTGTGACAATCATAAAAAAGGAGAGTTAAAAAGTCCGAAATGGAGAAAGAAAGAATCTACTAAAAAAGCAGAAAAAAGGTCCAAATTCAATAAAAGGAGCGATAGAAACGAAGGGAAAATAAATACCTGGCAGAACACAGCACCGAATGAAGATTAGCACCCTACGTTGCCCATAGAGGGTGCCACCATAAAGTGACGCTCGATCTACCACTGCCGAATACCCAGCTACGGCTCGAAGCACACTTGAATAGCTCTTATTTAACAAGTAAAACAACAGCTTAGGAAGAAACGCCACACCGCAGGTCAGCTGCCCCTGCAAGCTGATCAACATCCAGTGGTAGTGTGATGACAGGAACAATAATGGCTTCGCTCCAATAGGTCCTGGGCCATTCCATCGACGATGTCATTGCCGAGTAAGTGTGTGATTCGTATTAGCATGATGGTAAATTGCTAATTCCAGCAGAGAGATGTTGAAAGTGCTGTGACAGCGGTGAGAAGATGAAAAATAGTCAGGTTGGGCGATTTTGAAGAAAGTTTGTTGCTAGGAACAGTGTGACCGAGATCGTAACCTAATCCCTCTTCAGAGAGCAGGATATAGAACTCCGGCGGCAGCCCCCACCGTAGGCCCCGGCAGTCTTCCGCATCCGTTCACTTCACCAGTTTCGATTACGAGAGCTCATGAAATACAATGCGTCCCGAGCTGACATACCCGCTGAGAATCCAGAGTTTAATTTAGGAAACATATTTTAAAGTTAAACTTTCTGATAAACGCTCAAAAGTGGTGACTTTCTGTATAATTCAAAAAGTGCCGTAGGTGTCATAGAAATAAAATTTTATATCAAACACTGCCACAAAAATTTCTTTATTTCTGTACAGCTTTTTAAGTTAGAAAGCTGTAAATCGTCCCACTATTTGGAATGACAATATCAAGAGAACGGGATGAAATTAATACGAAACCACCCTTTAGCTATAGGTTCTTTCTAACAAACAAAAAAATTATTCGGTCTACATGGTAAAAAATTTACTTCCCCTAAAATGACAGTAATTTTTTTTATTACCAGAAATTCAGCAAAGGAATGTAAGTAAAAAAAAATTAAACCCTCTCTCTGTATCTCCTTCGTTTTCGATTATTTTAATAAAACCTTTCTAAACTGTTAGGTTATTTGGAAATCAGATAGCAAGCGACGTTGCAGTCTTACTATTACTTTTCCCCTTATAATTGTACATATCGATTAGACGCACATAAACAATTGTGATTATTAAAATGTATGAATATTTTCTATAAAGACCTATGACCTCACGCAAATTTTGGGTTAAACGTAATCTTTCGTGCAAAATTTTAAAGCATTATAAGCTTCTAAAAAGCGTTTAGAGATAGATGTAAAATCATTTCAAAATTAGTGCTTATAGAAATATAGTTGTTGTTTTTCTTTATGGATTAAGACAACACCTACGTCACCAAGCTTTAACGTCATCATTTGGCCTACCGAACCGGGGCTTTAATGGAGTACCTACACGGTAAGTGTTTACCTCCAGAGTGTGTAATTCAAGTGTGTATACTTTGTGATCATGTTTTCGAACACTTAAATGTTTTACTTTTACAAAATAAAAGTATAAAAAGTTTCTGGTGATTTTACTCATGAATAACAATATTTTAATAATTTGAGATAAAAAATATAATTTTATGCCAAATGGCAGTTTTTAACCATGACTAATTAGATAACATGATAACGAAATAGATCGGAATGAACAATTTTGTATGAGAAAGGTATTTTAATTTTAATTTTTTATATATGATATTTTCTAATATTTGTAACATTCACCAGCAATTTTAAATAGTTTTACTTTCTGAAAGTAAAACTGTGATGACGTCATTACTTGAAGGCCAAGTGATGACGTCAAAGTTTCAGTTGTTAGGCTCTCTATATGTAGGAGGTGTTGATTAAGACCGATAGGCAGCACTAGGGTACTCGGCCTACATACAGAAAAATAGATAAAAGAACAATCGTTTAATGATTAGCACATAGTGCTGCCGTGCAGTTCGTCTAGGTTTTGATTCCCGGGTTAGGCTACGTCAGTCTATTAGGTGGATAAAATGAAGAACTTGCTTGTTTGGGAAACTAATTAGCTGTGTCGGTAAAATGAAGAATTTGGGGAATCAAACGTTGGGGTATTCGTCAAGCTGACCATCTGATGGGGTATATGCTTCTGCAGTCGAGTTCTCGCGAAAGCATGGCTGAACAGCACAGACTTTGGCCCACGTTTGGGTTGTGGTAACATTGAGTTTAGTTTCCTTTTAAAAAAAATCTTAAAAACTATGAAATGGATAAACCAATAATTTTATAGATGAACTATATATCAGTAACGCATGTACGCCAAATTCAGTGACATTTAACTACAAAAATGAGTAATACTTCATGTCCGTAACTCAAATTAACATATCAGTGGGTCTTGATTACATGCAGAGCTGCCAAGTCTCCGGCTTTTTACGGGAGATTTCCCACCACAATTTTTAGGCAGTTTTATTTTACATTAAGTATTTGGACTTATTTTAAGTATAAATTCGTAAGTAAAGATTAGTGGTGGGAAATCTCCTGAAATGAGCCGGAGACTTGGCAGCTCTGATTACATGGGTTTCAAATTCAAAGGAAAAAATTTTGAGGAAAATATCAAACAGTGATACCTGGTGGAGCTGCTTGGAACTGCACAAATTGCAAATTTACTTTGAGCTGGCGTGTGTTTTGTGTCAGAGTTTATCAATTTCAGGCGGTTTTCAGTTTGAGAATCGTCACTTTTTTGAATGCCTTAAAAGAAGACACCTCGCTCAGTTCCGCTAGGTCACCAGGTTATATCATCGAGTTAATTCTCTAGCAGAATATTATTTTTTAGCATCGGACCGTCAAAATCCCCTACGTTATCCTACTAAAAGATCTACGAAAATATAGCCTACTTTATATTTTTAATCCTATATTTAAAAAAAAGAAAAATATGTAATATTGACAGCTAAAATATCCCTTATCAATTATGAATGTAAGCGTGGCAAGTACCCCTAGATATAGCAGATATACAAATACATCATTACTAACTTTTAAGTTTTCTTTACGTAAACCGCCCACTAATGTAAATTGAGAATTTTCTGGAACTAAGTTGTGAGCATCAAACTGAAAACTTTCTCTACTAAACGAAATTAGTGGTAAAAAATTGTAGTTAAATATGCGAATAAATTGGTTATTTTTTCTCATACTGATAGTTCACACGTTAATCTAACAACTTAACGAAAGCCAAAATGACCCCCTTTCGCAAAGCGGACCTCTGCCAGACATGCAGGAAGACAGTCAGTTAGTTTCTTGAAGGTGTTCACTGGGAGGTGGAGCTATGCCGTGACCTTGCTATGCTGACTCCAGTAAAGTGGACAACTGCGTCAGGTTACATAGCTGAGGATCCAAAGTGCGAATACCCGATCGATGAGGTTCCACAGATTCTCGATTTGGTTTAAGTCCGGGAATTTGCTAGCCAGGGGAGTACAGTCAACACCTCCTACATGTAGAAAGCCTTACAATTGAAACTTTGACGTCATCACAGTTTTACTTTCACAAAGTAAAATTATTTATAATATCTGGTGCATGCTACAAATATTAGAAAATATAAATAAAAGTTAAAATTAAAATATCTTCCTCATACAAAATTATTCATTCCGATCTATTTACTTATCATATTATCTAATTAGTCATTGTTAAAAACTGCAATTTGTCAGAAAATATTTTTTGTCTCAAATTATTAAAATATTGTTATTCATGAGTAAATCCGCCAGAAACTTTTTAAAGTTTTATTTTATGAAAATAAAACTTTTAAATGTAGGCCTAATAGAGATGGGCGGTTCGACTCATTTTACTGATCCGAATCTCAACTCACTCACTACTTCGATGATTCGAATCAGTGATTCGAATCTTGAATCAATAAGAAAATTTTCCCTTTCTCTGCGCCGAAAGCCGTACTATTTAAACACCCTTCACCCATTCATCGGGTTTCCTCTCCGCTGAGTTCTCGGGCAGCTAGCATCTCTCTCTCCTTGCTCCTTGCATCTCTCTCTCCAGTAAAACTAGTGTTTAAACTGCCCGAAATGAAAATACAGGGCAGCTTCGTATGACCCCCTGGGCCTGTAAGATTAAAAGGTTAAGTTTGGTGTCAAAGTATTCGAAATTTTATGTATCGATGGGGGTGTACGTTTAGGGGAGGTCGAGAATCAATAAAAACGCGCTCCGATGGATAGTTTCCGAGATATACGTTAATTAATTATGGTAATTAGACTAATAAACCATGGAGCTGTTTTTTCCGCGATCCGGCATCGTCATTAACGGAGAGAAAGCAGTAGCAAAAGCATCACAAGCTGGTATTGATCTCAGGATTTTCTTATCGCCGGCCTCAAAGGCGTAGCCAAGGGGGGGGGTTAGGGGGGTCATAACCCCCCATGAGGAATTTTTTGCCATACAAAATGTATATTCTTCACTACATTATCACACACACGTATACATATATATGAGTTGCAGTAGTCATAACCCCCCCCATGAAAAATTTCTGGCTACGCCCCTGGCCGGCCTGTATTTTTGACCTTTATCGAATTCGAGATTTCACTGAAATGAAAATGGGAATATCGGATATTTGATGTTGAAATAAAACCGATATGCCGATATTTATCGATTTTTGGCCCAGTCCTACTGAGGGGCTGCTGCCCCCCCCAAAAAATGGGACCCTTTACTTAGCTTACAATTGAACTTTATCTTTAAATTTGATACCCAGCCCACCCCGAAATAAAATCTTGGCTACGCCACTGTCAATAACACTAACTACGCCACTGCTTTAGACCCTATTTTGCATTTCTCTGAATTACGAAAGAAAATAAAATCATTCCCCTTAAACGACAAACAAGGTAAAAAAAATATCTTAAACGAAATCTGCAGCAATAAAGCGAAATGTTATTTTGCTTACTACAAAGTCCTTTTGTGAGAGCGCTTAATACCGCCCCTGTATCCTTCATTAAAAGTGACAAGCACAATCCTAACTTTATTTCATTCTATTTCCCTTCACATGAAAACCCGCCACCATGTAAACTTAACGTTCCGTTTTTTTTTTTTTTTTTTTTTTTGAGGGTGGGGGCAGGGGGACATATATTGAAGTTAAAAGTAGAAAAGGGATGTTTCATTAAATTTTAAACAAATATTAAACCAGCCAGACAAGTTGGAAGGAGGGAGTCCCCCCGAAGGAAAAAGGTTTAAACAACTTTGAGACACCCCCCGCTCTTCCACGAGCATTGGCGTAAATTGGCATGTAATATTTGGATGGGGTGACAAAATGTTTCCGATTGTAGAAAATATCATTATTATAAATAGCTCTGATACTTGAATTTTCTTAATTTTTTTTTCGGGGGGGGATTGACCCCTCTTGCCCTTAGGAAGTAACGCCTATGCCCCCGCCAAAAGCAAACGATGTTCGACCCACTCCACACCCACAGACAAATAAAACTTTAAATCCGACCACCAACCAAGAAATGAAACACCAAAGATTCGAAAAAAAAACTTCAATTAAATGAAACATCCTTTCAACTCTTTTCGACTCCTTTCGACTCTGAGTCGATAGAAGATTCGAAAAAAAAACTCCAATTAAATGAAACATCCTTTCAACTCTTTTCGACTCCTTTCGACTCTGAGTCGATAGAAGATTCGTAAAACTAACGAATCTCAACGATCGTATACAATCACCGTAACAGAGCGAAACACTGAATCAGTAAAGATTCGTTGCTGCACCAACTCAGTGACCAACTCACCCACACCCACTCATTTGCTGTTTCAAATCATCTATCGACTCAGAGTCGAAAAGAGTCGTAAAGAGTGGAAAAGAGTTGAAAGAGTAAGGGAAAATCTCTGGGAACGGCAAAGGGAAAATAAGTTTTCCTTCCCTTCGCACTTGGAATGTATTTCCCCACAGTTGAGTTCTTGTGATTCGAATCAGTAGAGAGTGAGTGTAAAGACTGAGCCACTCAGTACCAAGATTAGAATCACTGATTCGACTCATCGAATCATTGGCCATCTCTAAGGCCTAATGATGATGTCAATGCTTGGTGACGTAAAAGTTGTTAGGCTTTCTTAATCTAGGAGGTGTTGGTACAGTAAACTCTTCCTGTTGCTCTTCGACGTACAGTTACCACGCACGTACACTGAGAGCTGTACGAAACATCGCAATTTCCTACTCGTCGATGTCATCACCCTGAGGAAAAGCAATTCGCATGTAGGGGTGAACATTGTGCTAAAGGATACTTGCGTTGGCCCATCGTGCCTTCTACAATGCCATGAAGTATAGTATACTCAAACGTCCCACAGCTGCCTTTCACCTCTGTCATCTATGGCCCATGGTGCATCACATTTCCAACGTCGCTGAGTTTGGATAGTGCCATTTTGAAATGCACAATATACTTTTACCACTGCTGCCAGGAGAACAGTATACAAAATCAGCCGTTTAGGAAATGCTTCTACCGTCTGCCGAAAGCCAATGTCCATGCTCTTTTGGACGTCGGATAAATCGCTCTGTTCTTGCATTACGCCAATGATTGCAATGTTTTAGGATTCCCTCGAGTAGCTTTTAAATACGTTCCACTGCAATGTGCTGCCACCTGCCTTCTGTAATTGTTTATTGCACGCTGGCATCCAAAAGTAGGTGGTGGTCACATTAATGTGACTCGACTGTGTACGTCTGCATTGTATCAAATCAAATTAGATCTTCTGTGAGAAGTATGGGCCTGAAACTCTGAATAAAAACGCCAAAACGGTCACTGATTACAATCAGATCAAAACGATAATATTTTTTGATTAGGAAATGCCACTTGCAATAAAAATTTACTTTTCAGCCTCAAAATTTAGGATAAATATGATCGAACGAACAGAAATTCCTTCAGATAAGCTGTCTTCACATATCGTTAATAATCACTTCAAGAAAAGTTTTTGTGAAAATTAATATTCCATAATATGTTTATTCCAAAAAAATTGCATTTCCATAAAGTTGCATTTTCTTAAAATTAAATACAATTTCCAGTTATTTATATTTTAATGCAGTTTATTATTTATTTTGAAGGGAAGTTTTATCAAAGCACAGATGGAAATTTTACAGTAATATCAACACCATTCTTCGCAATAGTTATTTCCGGGACATGAAAACAACATTTTGGACTCCATATTCTTGCATCATTCCTTTGTTCTGTACCCTTCCTCCCTTAGAGTTTTGTAAGCCTTTAGTTGATACATTCGGTATAAGTTACAATAATCAGTGAAGAATTATTCCGAACTGAACATAAGTATTTATTTTTCTTAAGAACACACTTAATTTTATGACTTCATCATTTTTTTCAAAATCGAACGCCTCTAGAGAAACAGGTCGTAATTTAAAAGTTCCAACTGGAGATTTGGTGTATGATTACTCTTCGATGGTGCCACCCCCTATGGCTCCTAATAAAAAAAACCCGACACTGCATAAGAGAGATCTTTTTATCACAGAGAAAATTTAAATTATTCATTTTTGTATTACGTTAGTCGAAAGTTTAAAAATATAAAACCCCTGACTTTAAGTTATATGTTCACAAACAAGTCAAAAACTTTTGCACCTGATAAGAAAATCTCGAATATTCCTTCGCTCAAGTTTTGCGTATCGTATAACTTGGCAATGCGTTTAATTCTGTCACACTTAAAATCTTTGCGGCAGTAACTGAGAGATATCGTCTGAAATATCATTTCCTATCGTCTGGAAATACCAATAAACTAGGCGATAGTTCCATCTTATACTCTGGACTTCGATGTGAAGTGCTCAGGAAAATTTACTTCCTATATTTTTTTTCTTATATGCAGCTTCACACCTGCTCCACAATTTTACTTGCAAATAAATAAAAATAAAAAAATACTAAAGTTATCGTTTTCGTTGGAAAATTGGGATGCAACTTTAAGAAAAACTTGAAAACGACTTCGCCACAAGATTTAAAACGTCTACCTATGGAAGTAAATTTTCAGCTGTAAGATTCATCTTCAGACTATCGGTGCCTTACGCATGCAAAATTTAGATACAGAAAACTTTAAACTCGTAAGTTGTTATATCAAAATTAAAAAGTAATATGTAAGAAAATACGCGGTGTTTATTACTGAGATTAAATTCTTGATATATTTTAGATTATAAAGAAATGTTTTATTCATAAATTAATGCTGTATTCTTATTTGTCCCATTTTATGATTATTAATATCTGAAAATTGTCCTATTTTGTGTAATTATATTTCATCTCAAACTAGAAAAAATTGCCTATTCTTGAATAAATTCACCAGGAAAATTAAAAAGTTAATGATGACTATAATTTATAGTTATAAGCATTAACTTATCCAATTTGATATTACAAAATCGATATGAGGTTTGACTTTCTGTTTTTACCTGGTGTTGAATAGATATGAGGCAGTACGTAATTTCACTTAATTTATTTTATGAGAGTGAACTACTACAAACATTCTAACGAACATCCGAACGTGTATGTCTATGTTTTTATTATTTTGCTGCAGAATACTCTGTGTGTTTCCTGGGCTCGTAGTTATAAAGTCCAGTTGGTTCTAGAAAAGAGTTCACTTGTCAGAATGGAACGCAAAATTTATTGCTTCTAAAACTTCTTCGAAAAATCAGCTCTACAAAATTCACAGGCACTAACGGCCAGTAGCTCGTTTATAACAGTCCACTCAGTACCGAAGATTTCCAAATGCTGTAATTCTCACTCAAAATAAAACACTTCCACAACCAAAATTCAGTGAAAATACACGAGGGATAAAACTAACAGTCCCTCAAGATTCAACAATTAAGAATTTACACACAGCACTTAAAAATAAGCTTCGAAAAGCAAGCGAAAATACCGCTTCTATCGCACAGTTCACAGACCAAAGCAGTGTACTCATCGGAAGCTCGATCCACACTGAACTGGGGGGTCTGTCATGCTTGTATTTATAGGCCACGCAGACGGTACAAGAAGCTTCCAGAAGAATGTATCTCTCGAAGATTCTACATGAAGCGAGACTTATGATTACGCCACAGAAGAGAAATATTAGGCTGTCATGCATGTTAATGCAGAAAAACTAATTTTACACGCCCCATTGGGAGAAACACGCCAAATGTCCAAAATGTCACCACGCTTGGCGACTTTTGGTGAAATATCACCAAATTTGGTGCCAAAAATAAGTCCCCAAAAGTGAAGTTACCGAAGGCCTAATATTTCTCGAGATTTCTAGAAAAGCTTTAGAAATGAATGGGGAAACCCAAAACTCCGTATCTCCGGTTCTAGCTGACCGATTTTGATGCAACTAAAAGCAAAATTTAACTATTTGACGCGTAGAATACGAATTTTATACTGTTTTAAACCCCAGAAAAGCGGGTTGCTCCGAAAATTCGTAACAATTTTATCTACTTATATAACACGCTAACGTAGGCAGTACCAAAATCGACGGTATTTCTATGCTGGGAACGGATACTTCATGTGAACATTAACGTAATAACTATAATACATGCGCAAAAATCCAAATTAACAGTTCAATAACGTCAAGGGAAGCAAGCATATTCGTTACTGGCTACGTATGTTACGCAGTAGCTAGATTGCAAAATAACAATGCATACGCGAAAAAGCAAAATCTTTCGGATCTTCTCACAGCGCATTTATCACACATTAAAAAAAATTGCCTTGCTGTGGGCTGAAGCATATTTTAGCCATTTCCGGTTTCTGTTATATTTTTGTAAACAAGAATACGTATTAAATAATGCAACCGTACTATAAAACACCAAGTTGCTAACTTTGGCAGGCCTCTCCATGGCACAGTGGTTATGTCACTGGAAATGGTAGATGAACGAAGCGTAGGTCCGGGGATTTTGTCCTATTGCGCGCCCATCGACCTAACCGTTCGGTGTTTTCCTTGGTGTTCTCGGAAACTCAGCGTAAATGCGGGTTAGGACCCCTTAGAAAGACCCCCACGGAAGGCACCCTCCCTTGTGTTGTCCTTCTGACGAGGATTTATAAGGGGTCTCGAGCTAAGCTCACAAATCCGATATACATGTTCACAATAATAACAACAACAACAAATTTGGCACTTTGTCCTCGCAGCTGCTGCAATTAAGAGGTATTTCTGTAGGAATTTGTACACGTTATCACCCAATACACTATTTTTATAATAATTTTATGAATGGAAATGTCACCAATATGTCTTTTCACATATCTTGCAATGTTAGTACTTGGCTTTGCCCCCATGGCCACCATCAGCTTTTATCATGGCACCCAAACTTGTAGCAACCCTGAACTACCTAAATAAATTTAATGAGAAATACTGTTAAAACAAAGAAACATGATTTTCGTGGAAATGAATACGATAATTTGGCCAAAAGTGCACTGAGAAACAGTAAGGTATGGGGAGACGAAGCTGGCAGCCTTGAGGGTAGAGGTCTGCGCCGCCGCCGCTGGGCATTTGTACCACGCCGCCGCCGCCGAGGTCTAGGCCGGCGCGCCGACAAAGAAAGCCCATTGTATGCCGCAGCGTACAATCGGATTCAAAACTTTAAAAAAAAATTGTAACTAAACTTTCAACTTTCCAGTTGAGAACATCAAATTAAAAAATTTTAGAAAAATTAAATTTATCAATATTGACTTGAAAAAAATAGCATATAAAGTTAAAAGATGACTTGATTGTTTGAAACGCAAGTTGCATTTCTATCATTAGTGGGAAACTGGAAAAAAATCATAAAAATAGCCATTTTCATAAATTTTTACAGAGCTATCTTGATCCCCGCCCCTTCAAACTTAATTCCTATCTTTATTTAAATTTAAAAATAAATCTTTCATTAATTATTAATATTTCACTTATTATTTAAGCCATTGGTCCACAACCCCCGGGCCACGGACCGGTCCCGGTCCTCGGATCAAATAGTACCGGGCCGCCAAGGAACATTAAATTCTTTGGATTTTATTTACTTTGGTGTATTTCTCTCGGGTTTTTGCGACTTTGTCGTGTGTTTGTATTGATTCTATATACTCTTTGCTAAACAGAAGAAAATATTGTAATTCTTTTAACATTTCTCTTTTCTTTTTGTTGTTTATTAAAGATTTCAAGGTCATGAATTTAAATTACAGTCTTAAAATAGAGAATAAATGTTCTTTCCTTAAAACTATTCCAGACACAACTCTGCCGGTTGAAATGCTGCATCACTTTATATTCTTTTTTTTGTTTGTGTGTGTGATGTGTGACTGTATTTTATTTTGGAGGCATGTTTAAATACAATTAAATCAAACCAATGTAAATTAGAAACATTCAAAGCCCTCGCCCTCCCACCCTCAGCGGGCCGCGGTAAAATTATTATCAAACGTTGACCGGTTCGTGGCAATAAAAAGGTTGGAGAGCACAGATTTAAGCTACCCATCACTATATCATAGCTGCCAACCGTTCCGATTTTATCGGAACATTTACCACCACTATTTTTTAAAATTTTTATTTTAAATTAAAAATATGGACTTGTTTTAAGGTAAAATGGCGAAGGAAAAATTAGTGGTGGGTAGGGGGTCGAAATTTGCAGTCGCCCACTTTCCCGGGACAATTGGATTTTAAAATGGGCGAGTAAACCTACTTTTTTCTGGAAATGCCTGTCATCTTTGGAATAATACAATAGGAGAGGTTAAGCGAGGCCATTTATGTAACCCGTCTATTTCAAGATACGATCGATTTAAATTAATATTTTTATAACAAGAACTCTTAAGAAATACTGGTGTTGGAATGTAAAATTGACAAAAACTTTGTATAATAACAAAAACATATAATAACACATTTCAAATGAAAAACAAATCTATTAAATTTAAAACTCATGATAAAGGTGCATGAAAAACTTAAAATGATGATTTCTTTTTAAATAAAATATATTGGAAATGTTAATGTCCATATTTTTATGGTAAGAGTATAAAATGGTCTAATGTATTCATAATCAGCTGTTAATTTAGAATGAGTTTAGCTAAATTTAGAAGATTTATTTTCTTATTTAAAATTTATAGACTTAAAAAAAAAGTTCTGCAACTAAATCTTTTAACCTTTTTAAGTTGAGAAATTACTTTATGTATACATATTTCATTTCTTTTAAAAAGGTGGAGAGGGCTTGAATTGAAAACAAACTATTTTTAAACTACAGTCATTAGTTGCTTTAGATTTTTTTAAAGCGATCTAGAGGAGGAAAACATATGAAACATCCATAAATGGTATTTATCAACAATGTATTATACAGTTTTTATCAATTTTACATTCTAACACCAGTATTTGTTAAGAGTTCTTGTTATAAAAAATATTAATTTAAATCGTCCAATTCTCCGTATAGGTAGGCAACGTAAGTAGCGCCACCTATCGTTTCACCTCTCTCATTGCATTGTTCTAAAGATGACAGGCAGTGTTTCTGGAAGGCGGTGGTAAAACAAAAAATTCAGCTGTCCCTCGGGCAACCAGGAAAAGCAACTATTCTCAGTTTTATTCCTTAACTTGAAAATGCAGTTTCCTACTCCTATTTTAATTCTGAACTTCTTTCTATTTCTATTTTTATTTCCGAACAGTAATGACAATTTTATGAATAAACGTTTGTCAACTTACTTTCATTGTAACGGTCGCATGTTCTTAAAAAATTTTGTGTAGCGAAATTTTTATGGGCAAGAAACTTCATTTGTGGGCAACCAAAAAAAATTCAGTGATTGACCAATGGACAACCAAAAAAATCACAAGATTCTACCCTTGGTGGTGGGAAATGTTCCAATAAAAACGGAATGGTTGGCAGCTATGGTAATTCCGTTTTTGAAACCAATGTAAAAATTTGTCAGAAGTCATTACTCAGAATTGCGAACACAGGGAAAATTGTATACAATTTCCCCCCAGCCCCGTTTAAATGACTAACATCCTTTAATTAACGCAGTAGAAGGCAAAATATACAGAAAACGAATTTAAACTATGGCTGGATCTGAATTCGGTCTGTAAAAGGTTAACACTAGTAACTTGTAAAGATACCATCTAAATTTTTTGAGTCAATGGCGTAATTTGATTGCTTTAAAAACTGCTTAAGCATTGCTTTATACCTCAAAAGAACATTATAGGCTTGGAATGGTTCATGAGAAGGTTATGGAGAAAAAAAAACGCTTAAAAGCAAATGTATGCATTGTACACTGACAGCTAAATGTATCGTGAATGTGCTATAAGATCAATATAAACCTATCCGATTTTGATAAAATCCATTGTTTCAGTTTTGCAGTAGAAATGTTTTAAAAGGGCACCGAAACTGCAGGCTCATACTCTGAAGCCCCACCACTGGCCAAGCGCATGGTGCTCTGAACTGGGAGACGGAAGGTGCCTGGTTGAAATCCAGGTCGTGTCCGTCGACCTAACCGTTCGGACTTTTCCGTCGTTTCCCTCTAAATGCTTGTTAGGACACCTTAGAAAGACCCCCACGGAGAGCCCTCCACACCTCGGCCTAGAGCCCACATGTAGCTAATTGGCCGTAATCCCACAACAGAAAATCATACTCAAGACTAGTTTTCATAGGCTTAAAAAAATCTTTTAATATTAATTTATACATAGGTGTGTGTTTGTGTGTTTGTACGCATACGCCCTTTTTCAATACGCTCTTTTTCAAAAGAAATTTCACGCCGCGGCGCGCCGCCGTGTTTTTGAGGTCGGTACGCCGCCGCCGCGAATTTGAGTACGGCGCAGACCTCTACTTGAAGGCTAGTATTGAGTATTTTGTTTATTAATTTAATCCCTCATTGGTCGGGTTTTCTTATGAATTTCTGACCCAAAATAAGTATTTAATTTCCAGAGTTGCCAGCCTTTACAACATATCACCAACCACGTTTCTTAAACAGTGTGCGTTTTCAAATAGTTTTCACAGTTTAACAATTTTAATTGTTTCTAGAACACCGATTATTTTATAAGGATTCGTGATGCAATTCTGTAAATCAAAATTTACTGTTCTGAAAAAGCGGTTGGTTATTCGTAGAGGTTAGCAAATGCTTATCGCTTTGCGGAGACGCCAATATTCAGAAGCATCGAATATATCTTTATGGTACAATATTAATTATAATAAAACAGAACATTATAAAATTATAAAAAAGCAGCAATAATTACAGAAAATTTATACATATTAGGGGAAATGTCTTAATGATTAACAATCGAGAAAACTTTTCTAATATTAAAATTATAAGTTCATAAGACCGGCAAAAGTTGTGCAATAACTTTGATAGTCGTTTATCACGGTAAAATTTTTAAATAATTACTTGTGTGCACGGAGGATAGGGTGCTCTCAATGATACAATGATACAATACCCACCACAACTTTAAATAGTTTTACTTTGAATTAAAAATTTGGACTTTTAAATATGCAATGTTAGGGGAAAATCAGTAGTGGAAAATCCACAAATTTCGTCCAGACATAAACGTCAGATCCTTGTTTCCCACGTTCAATCCTCCCCTTTTCAGCGTTTAAGGATTTGTCTTGTAAGCGCCACAAGCAAACAGGCATAAATGGGCGTACTGGTGGAACACACGTAACTACTGTTTACTGCGATGTTTTTTCTTTATTTTATTTTTTGATTTAGTGATTAAAATAGATTAAAAATCAAATATGAAGGACCATGAAATATGTTTTTTTTTTTTTAATTTTCTTAAAACTTTCGGTAAAGGTACTTACTGCCAGGACGCACTTTTTGGGTGATACAAAATTGTTTATTTTTTCAGTTCCAACTCTACTACTCTCATGAATCTCCTTTTCAGATGAAGAATTGTGAACTTTTTCTTTCACCCGAAACGTGCGTTCTGTTCATAGGTTTGTTATTTTTCAAAGTTTCAACTATTTCAACCCCTTCGATTTGCCTGAAGCCAGCGATTTTCTCTTTTTCAGGAATTTATTAACTATGAAAGGGGCGGGAACTTGAGTGTCGGCGAAATATGGGTGTGACCACACTTTTCCGGACTTCAGCTCGCACATTTTCTTTCTTTTCTTTTCCCAGGAATAGTCCACGGGCCGTCACTGATTGGAGTGGATATTAGAATTACTTCTTGAGAAATATTTTCTTATTTTTTAACATAAAACAATCATTAGATTTTTCCTTTTTTTTAAGTTACAATACTTATTTGCATAATTTATTCACGGCCATCTTATCCCTTTGCTTTAAGGATCCTAGATAGACAATAATGAGGAAGGAAAAATACATATGGTAAAAGCTTTTCTCTAAATCCATTTGGTCGACTATCCCTTTTCATAGCTACCCGTCCATTGCATGAACTTACGTCACTATCGAGAACTTCTGCCACCTTTCAAGTTTTTTTCGGAAGATTTTTTTACCAAGTGCTAGTACCTGTGATGGGAAGTTAGAGTTATTCCAAAATTTTAATTCAAAATAAAACCGTTTAAAAGCTGTGGTGGAAAAGCTTCCAAAAAAGTTTAAAAGTTCAAAGCTATGCATTAGGTTTTCAGGCATAACCACGAGCAAAAATTGTCCACTGATGATCAGTGATAAGTCAATGTCTTTTTTTACAACCACCGATGCACAATGTGAATACGTATTCTAAAAAGTTTCTTTGCAGACGTGTACTATTTTTCGAACACTGTATCTGATGAAGTTACATAAAATCGTTTAACCAGATCCCGCTCTCCCCTCCCCCAGAAAACCACTTTCGATAAGAAAATCGATAAGTCCCTTTTTAAACAATAATAATAATCGTGAAATTCCACTATGTAAGAATAAAAAAATAATTTAAACAAAATCCTACAAGTGCTCTTAAACCAAAATTAACCCTTAATTGCATCATCTGCAATTTAAGCTGCCAGCTTTTACGGAATATAAGCAAACCACTTTTTGTTTAGAATATAGCAAAAGAGAGAACGACTAAATAAATTTGGTATACCATTAAAACTTACAATTTACAAAAAGTGGTTTGTTCTATTCTGTAATGGTTGGCAGCTGTGGTACAAAAGAGGCACACACTTGTATGTACTATGTATATACAGGATGCTTATAATTAAACCATCTATGAACAGTTCTCTATAGCTAAAACGGACGAACAAATTGTAGCCAAAATTGGTATAGTGGCTAGTGATATGCGCTCAAGGAATTTCGAAAAGAAAAAAAATTAGTTAAAAAAATGTCCACTAGGTGGCGTTTTGCATGAAAAACGTCACATTTAATGATGGAAATTGCTAATTCGAACTATACAAGCAATTTTAACATTTATTCAATAGTTTCTGGGCATTTATTCACTAATTTGGGTAATATTTGAGCTGATTTCACCATGCAAACTACCATCTAATGGACATTATTTTAACTAATCGTTCTGAAAAATTCCCTTGAGCACATCTCGTTTACAGTCCATATGCCAAATTTGGTAACAATCTGCTCGCCGGTTATAACCTGGATAATGCTGCTTGTAGGGGAAGTTTAATTATGACGACCCTGTATATATATACTGCCGCTCTAGTAAGCAAATTTTAGCGATTAGTTAAAGCAAAATGTGAATGACTGTTTTTTATTCCTGAAGCTATTTGTAATGGAAAAAACACAAACATTTTCTTTTAATTTTTCCAGATTATTTTCATGAAAATATGGTTAAAATAACAATAAATATCTTCAAGCATTGCAATTTAGAAATTAAAAATTAAATAAATTATTACATAGTTAAAAATCCATAAATAATAGTAATACAGTGAAGCACCGTTTATACGTTTTTCAGAAAGGTCCCGGAGAAATTCATTGGATTTTAATGTTAAATAATTTCATTTATACGTTTTCCTGAAATCGAAAACTTCATCTATACGTTTTTTTAGAACTGAATATGGGAGAAAATGTGTGATGCAAAAGTTTTCAACAAGTTTTGCCACGTTCTAAGTTTATGAAAGAATATCTAATTTCCGTCGATTTAAATGATAATGTTAAACAAGCACTTTTTACTATGAACTTTTTTCTGTGCAGTCCCAAACAGCCATAAGTAGAAAATTACAAAATATTTTCTACATGCCGAAAGTATATGAATACGACTTCTAGCTGTACATTAAATTCAGAATAAAGCTGTTAGTCTTACATGATATTGGTGCATTCTGTTTTGTTGTAGTGATATAAGATGTGATATCTTTTATTTAAATCTGATTATTTATTCTTGGTTGTTACGAAAATGTACACACTTATGAGAATTTCGTCTATACGTTTTTGTCATTTATTCGACTTTTCCCCTTAGTGCCTTGAAAAACATATAAATGCTGCTTCACTGCATAAAATTCAGGTATTTTTTCTATAATGCATAGGACTACTTATCGTTTAGTTGTAAGGCGCCCACCCGTTGAAATATTAAAATATAAGTAATACATTTATTTACTACTAGCGGCTACCCGCGACTTCGTTCGCGTCGGCTATAGAATTAGGTCCCGAGAGGAACGAAGCAGCATGTGTGAATAAAAAATATGTTTGCGACTAAAGAAACTGCATTTAAATATTATTTGCTTTTTACTTATTTTAAATGAAGTATAATGCATGGTAGTATACTTCATTTAAAATAAGAGGGTATACAGAATTACTAAATTTAGATTTTTTTTCAGGCATTTGGCAAATAGAGACAGTTACGACAATATTTACAAACTGTTTTGAGTGTTCTTGTAAAAGAAATATTTATGATATTTGCATGAATTTTAGCCTATGTTAATCAGGAACAGTGCAGCTTTCTATTAGCGAAAAAGTTTTAGAATCGGTTCTGTAGTTAAAGAGATGCCCATATGGCGCAATCTATTAGAATTATTTTGAGTGTTCCAGTAAAGGAACTATTTGCGCTACATGCATGAATTTTAGCCTATACTCAAGAATATTGTAGCTTACTATCAGTGAAAAAAGTTTTGGAATCGATTCAGTACTTACAGAGATACACATACAGCGTAATGTAATTCTTATGAGTATCCCTGTAAAAGAACTATTTGTGATATATGCATAAAAGGTAGCCTATAACACCCAGGGTACCCCAGTGTCTAAGAGGTTCTGCTCTCAAAACTGGAAGGCGGGAGGTGCCAGGTTCAAACCCCGGTCGCGCCTGTCGACCTAGCCGCTCGCAGTTTTCCGTGTTTTTTTCCAAGACCTCGCGAAAATACGGGCCAGGATCCCTTAGAAAATTCCACACAGAGGAATTCCCCATATAGGCCTAGGACCCTATATGCCTAGGACACTATAGGCCTAGGACTTTCAATCAGTGAAAAAAGTTTTAAAATCGGTTTAGTAGCTACAAAATTTCCATAGAGTGCAATGCATTAGCATTATTTTGAGTGTCTTTGTAAAAGAATTATTTATGCTATATGCTTGAAAGGTTGCCTGTATGTTAATCCAGGGCATAAGCTATCTTCATTACAAATTTTTCCAACCATTTTTGTGTGATTCAGTCAAAAACATCCAAACACATAAACGTACACATTTATATTATTGGTAGGATTTGGAAATTTACGAACTTTAAGAAACACATCTGGACTTTTCTTGGTACTTACGTATTATCCCGGCGGTCATTCGCGCCAAACTGTTTTTTCGTCAAATGAGTTGCCAAACTGTTGCCAATCGTATTCGAAACCATTAATAAATTCATGTGCCCGGCATTTATCTCGGCAAAAAATCGCTCGTCTTGGCGGACCGCCGGGATAATACGTAAGTACACTTTTCTTTATTTATGCTTTTTAATTTGGCGTAAAATCAACATAATTTCCATACTTATTTATGTTTTCCAAATGCATGTGATTTTGCAAATAGAATTTCTGCTTTATTTCAAAAGCATAAATCATTTTGTGCGGGCGATAAAACGGTTTTTAATTAATAGTTAGAAAAGTAATTAAAATTTCTGAGCCTCAGGTACACTTTACCGAAGTCATGGGCCCAGTCATGCTCAAATTTTCAAAGCTCTGCTTTCTGTAGATTTGTCTGGAGAACATTCATTTTTTATTATTAGAGATAGATAGATTTGGCATAAAACTGGTATAATTTCCGTATTATTTAATGTTTTTCAGATGCACGTGCTTCTTCATTGAAGTAATAGCATTCTTGTTAGCTCAAAACATGAATCACTTGATACGGGCGAAACTCGCCAAGCATGGCAACGTAAAAACGGTTTTTAATTAATAATTAAAGAAGTAATTAAAAATATAAAATTCTAAGTAGCCTATAACCTTCTCCAGGGTCCCATCTATATCTAAAACCAAAATTCATCATAATTTATTCAGAGGTTTAGGCGTGAAAGCGTCATAAACAAATAAACAAACAAACTCACTTTCGCATTTATAATATTAGTTAGGATGCACAAAACGTTTATTACTACTACTTATGTTATCTTCGTTTCTCAATATGGCTATTTAAAGCCTTCATGGTTCATCAGAAGAAATGACAATGTCATTTTATCTCTCACCCCCTCTAATGAAATTTGTCCCAAAAATGCGACATAAAAATATGCAACATAATTTTAAATATAATTGAATAGTATTAGTTCAGCTTTACTCTATTGTTACAATATTTCTTAAGCTGTAGAATATGCATCACATGTATTTTCTACATATATTTAAATACTATTAAATCACAACAGCTTTGATCTAGTGTTACAATATTTCGTAAGCTGTAGAATATGCAAAACATGTATTTTTTTACATATATTTAAATACTATTAGTTCACAACAGCTTTAATCTATTATTACAATATTTCGTAAGCTGTAGAGTATGCATCACATATATTTTTCTATAAATAGGTTACAACCATAAAAATTTCAACATAGGGTTACCAGGCGAAATACACGAAAGATGAGAGATAAAATGACACAATCAATTAATATCGTTTTAATGCGGCAATAATGAAAAAAAATTAGGGGTGCAGGGGGTCCCCCTGACGAGACTCGAACAGCCGAGTTTTTCTATTTCTTTTTAATATAAGCCGTCATGTTTTTGACTGCGTGAAAGAAATAAGAGGGAGTAAACATCTGCGATTGTTCACCAATTTAGTTTGCTAACGGGGTAATATTGAAAATTCGTAACGACGTTGAAACAATTTTTTTTTTTTTTTTTTTTTTTTTTTTGTTACATAGGAGCTGTTTGGAGGAACATAATCCTACAGTAAAACGAATCAGGGAGAGACATTTCCTGTTCTGAAACCCCACGCTAGATACCGTGGCTGACGAGAAAGACAGTCTGCGGTGCTGATATTTTGGCAACACCCTTTTGCCCACGAAGAGTCATGTGACCTAGAGACGTTTCCATCTGTCTGCGCAACGAGTAATATTTTCTTTGAGTATCGTCGGGTTCATGAACGAAAACAAGTAAACGAATAATTAATGTGTTAGCACTTTGTAAGTGACAGGTCAGTGATCCGAAAGTACGAAACAAATAGCATACATGATACATCGAGATATCTGGTAAATGTTTAATCATTATGAATGTTGCCTAGCGTTGTCGGAGAAGTTTCGAAGATAAAATAAACTCGCTGAGCATGAAGGCGCGCAACAAGCGGTACTGCGAGATATAAACATTAAAGTCTCCGACCAGCCAGATTGGTGTCGTGAGATCTGGCTTGTATTCGGTCTAAATCTTAAAACTTAACGATGTTTTTAGAATAATTTAACAGTGATTGTAACATACAAAGCTTAATTTCTGTTAACGCTATGCCCGGAGCTGCTGCCTAATGTATTTTCATAATCGGCAACTGCACAAGATCGATGCCTATAAAGTCCAGAGTTTATGTAGAAGCGAACATCATCCACATACATAGGTTTTGACGACCTATATGTAGACGTACTGGCGCCACCGTCGTTCATTCGTTCAGACATCATTTTTTTTACTCTCACAGTAATGCAATACAGATTATTTTCAAACTACCAGAAATTTCAAGGAGATATTTAATAAAAGAAATAATATTTCGTTGTATTCAGAACGCCAGAATAGTAGCATGTCAGCAAATATGTATTTAAAAAGCCTGCCCTTACCGTAGGTCGGGTAGAATTGAATACGAGACGGTCGCGATTTGGCATGCAGTCAGACTGCTTTCGCAAGGATTGTTTGCCCGGATGTTACACACTGCATACTAGGGGTTGCCGCCCTAGGGGTTACAATTTTTCAGCCCCACCCGTGGCCGAGCACATAGCGCCTTCAATTGGGAGATGGAAGGTGCCTGATTCAAGCCCACCTCCGCCAACATAACCGTTCGGAGTTTTCCGTGGTTTTATTCGAGACTTACCAATTAGTAAATTTGGGTTAAGACCACTTAGAAAGACTGTCAAGGAGGGCACCCCCCATCGGTCTATACCAGGGGTTCCCAAACTTTTTTCCCCCGTGGCACCCTTGTCAGGCTAAAAACACTTCGCGGCACCCTTGTCAGGCTAAAAACATTTCGGGGCACCCTTGTCAGGCTGAAAATCATTTCGGGGCACCCTTCTCAGGCTGAAAACGTTTCGGGGCAGGTTACATTTAAAGCAATATGAATATGAAGGTTAGAATGAAGCAGTTTGGATACATTTTTCATTGTTTCTTTTATGTTTATTGGGCTTACTATTACACTATCTTGGAAAAGGGATATAGAATTTTGCCCCCCCCCCTCCCCATATTTCAGGGAGTTCCTGTAAAATAGAGGCGACTGGACACCGAACTCTCTCGAACTTGACTAAAATATTTTTGTTTCGCCTACTTGATCATCGGATTGGCAAACTTTTTTTGTGAAATATCGGTTCAAAGGAATTTTTTTTGATTATGCTCCCCCAAAACTTAGACTTTTCTTGATTATCTCCACGGCACCCCTGGTAAACGCTCGGCACACAATTTGGGAACCTCTGGGCTATATCCCTAGTGTAGATAAATGGCCGTAATACCACAAAAATAAATCTAGATTACTTGCCCGTTGAAAAAAGAAGAAACAGAATTTGCTGCAGGTGTTAACAATACTTCAAAACGTTATTTTAAAATTAGCTGATTCCAATATTTCTCCTTTTCCCCACAGAGTCTGTGGAAAGAAAAGCCAAATAAATACAAAACACGAATTTTGCATTGGCTGTCTTATATGCTAAAACAGAAAATTAGTTAAGTGATTTCAATTTTGCCTATAATTAAGTAAATTATAGGAGGGGCTCGTGCATCCATGTTCCCGTATAACTCTAGGCCTGTAATCTGAGTATCTAAGAGAAGTTCCTTAACTAAAACGCCAACAGCCTCCATTAAGTGAGTGGGCGCGAGGACTAACTGATCAATCGTTCTTTTAATTTTTAACTAATTTTCTTTAACTATTAATGATTATTCTAAATCTTAAAGAATCTTACCCAATTCATTTAAAAATGGATTATACGTAGATACATATCGTAAGACCTGATAAAGTTAAAATAAGCTCATCAAATTTGAAATAAACTGAAATGCTAAAATTTTTTATTTGGCTAAAATTTAAAATTCCACTCAATTCTGCAATTTCTGCATACTCTAATTTCTGGTATCTTATCATAGCAATAAACCAGTTTTAAAAGTGTATTTGTTGAAAGTCTATTTCGAATTTTTGATTGCACAATTGTACAAAAGATAAGGTTGAAAAAATATTTCTATAGCAGCCTTGCTTGCTGGACGAAGCGGAGGTGTGTAATCTGGATGTGTACAGGTAGTGAGCAAAATCATTAGAAATTTCACAAACTTTCTACACACTTTTCATCATTTATCAGCCTTGACAGTTATGACTATTTTTTCTGTAAAATAGATATGGGAATTGGGTCTTCTTTTAATTCAGAATTAATACCTCATGTTATAAAGTCAGACTTAGTTTCTGTTAACCATGCTTCCCTTCATTCTTATAATTTAAATATTCACCTCTGTACTTTGAGTGTAGTAAATATACTACAAGAGGACACGGAAGAATGGCTTGTTCAAATCTCTACTTTAGAGAATAATGAAGTTTCAAAATTTTAGATAGAAATTCACGCCATTACATGGCACACACCTGCTATGATAGCTGAATGATTTTGTATTCTTTTAATCCAGAGTTAATACCGCATGTTATAAAGTCAGAATTAGTTTCTCTTAACCATGCTTCCCTTCATTCTTAAAATTTAAATATTCACATCTCTACTTCGGGTGTAGTAAATATACTAACAAGGTGACATGGCAGAATGGCTTGTCCAAATTTCTACTTTTGAGAATAATGAGGTTTTAAATTTTTAGATAGAGATACACACCATTTACACGGCACGCATCTGCTATGATAGCTGAATGGTTTTGTATAGTGTCCAAGGCAATTGATACTGTTTTATAAGGTCTTTTACTAGTCTTTGAAAATTGAAATCCTGAATACGATTCACAATGTTTGGATCAATTTCTTCATAGTGTTCATTAGCCATTTCTAAATGCTATTTCATTATTGTTTACTTTTTTCATTAGCAATTATGGTTTACTTTTAATTCTGAGTTCGTGACTTTGATTCGAAGTAGGTTAAATAGTAGACAATTAAATTAAATGAAGTTATTACACGATTTCTTTACCCAACTAATAATCTTCTAATCAATATTTAACTTCAAATTTTCCCAACAGAGAAAGTATTTAAGATCTGTATGTTTATGTATTTTTCTCATTAAATGAAATTAATCTATGTGCCTATCAGTTTATTAATTAAAAATATTTGACAGACTATTAAAATAATGACAATAACTCTGAACAGTAATCAAAGTTTAGTTTCTGAATATAACTACTTCTAAGTATCTAATGATAAAAATGTAAATTGAGAATTTAAAGCATGCTAAAATAATTTAATTGTATTTAATTAGCTAAAACATTTTAATTAAACTCAGATAAACAAACGTAATAACTCTTAGTTCACCAAGTAATGTACCGAAACATGCACCTTTACAATATGTTATATTTAATAATTGCGTGCTAAATTTGAGTAATTTTATTTTTGCCATTTTTTTCCCACTTTCCTGATTTTTATTAGTTTTTGCCACTGTCGTAGCAAAAGTATCTTTATGCAGGAAAGTTGCCGAACTATGTTTACAAATAAATAAATAAAATAAAAGCCACATTCACCTAACCTGAATACTATGATCCCCTAATATTTAAGTTTAACTACGGCCACCTTCGGCTCATTTGCTATATATTTTTGTAAACTGAATTAACTTTATAGAACGAATTTAAAATGTTATGTATGTATGTATGTATTGTTCGTTTAGTTTTTAGTATGGTTTTATTGTTTGGTGGTCAATTAAATAATTAAAAAATATTATATTTAAAACTCGGTATTATTTTATTTCATTCTCATTATCAAGTTATGTTAGGCATAGGCGCATCCATGGAGGAGGCTAAACACTAAAGGGTCTGATCACTCCTCCTTCCAAAGTTAAAAATCAAAATGAAATTTTCTTCAAAGTCGTCAGAGACTTTGAATTATTGAACTAAAATATTTTTAAAGTTGTCTTTGAAAGAAACTTTAATAAAAAATATTGGGTATTTAATACATTTTTCTCTAATAATGCCATATACAAATGAACTCGATTTTAAAGTCATTGAAGGGAACATATAACTTAGGACGCTATAAGCGAGTGCGTTGTAAGCGATGTTCGCACTTTAGCTGTGTGATTGAACCTATAGATAATATCTTAACGTTATAAGAGAGTTCATTATATCAGAATTCAGCTGTATTCGTGCATCCTCTCCCCCTCCCCCCCCAAGCTACATGCTCCCGCATGATGTTAGGGGGCCGGTCTGGTCGAATCGCCCGGGCCGTTTCAGCGGTCCAGTCCGGCCCTGATTGCAGTATATTTACATATGCATGTATTTAAATATGAATAAAAATTTTAGATTTGAAGGTAATTTGTTACGGAAATAAAAAGGGAACAGTATAGACAGATAAAAAATAATCATCATTTATCTTTATTATGAAGAGAAGTGAGAAATTCCGTGCTCTGTTCTTTGTATTAGTATTTTATGATTTTATTTATATATTGATTGCTTTACATTTATATTTGACTATATTTAATATTGCAGTGTATATACATACGGCTTTGCAATAATCCGCTTCTGTCACTGCTATGCAATAGCATAGGTGCCAAGTATTACGGAATATAATTAACCACTTTTTGTGAACAGTAATTTTCTATTTACAATATAGCCAATTTCAGCATTAAACGTTTAGTTTGGTATCAACTTTGAAATATTATTGGAAGAAATTACTGTTTCACAAAAAGTGGTTAATTTTATTCCGTAATCTTGGCACCTATGCAATAGAAACAAGTCATTAGAGGGACAGGGGTTTGGCTTTAAAAAAGTACATATTTATTGATGTAATAACAAGAATGGAAAATATGATTTATGTCAGATGTTCTCAAACATTTGAAGTTACGGAGCACTTTTGAAATGGGAAATTCAGCGTGGAGCATGAACTGTTATCTCGCAGTTCTTTACAGTTTTCGTGAATTCAACGGCAAAATGCCATTGACAATACCAGACATTTCATAAGATTTCAGCGTTCAATTTTTTCCCCCCCTGCTTTTATACGTAGTCCATGTTCTGACTGGTGTTGATAAATGATTTTTAAGCACTTGTAAACTTTAAAACCGGAGCACATTTAAAGAAACGCTAATATATGCAAACAAAATAGTTTTTCTCCTTTTTTCCATTTATAAATAGAGCGCTCAGCGTTGCCTTACGCTAAGGCATGTGGAGTGATTATGGATTGATGCAATATATGGAATCTGCATGAATTATGTTTCAAAGATATTCCTTTTTCTGCTTTTTATCTATAGCATATAGAATTGACGTATGCCGTTCATAGGGCCTGTGAGTTTCACCAGAGTCCGATTATCATATTGTTAATTACAAAATATCCATTAGTTAAAGTTTCCTTCCTATATTTTATAAAGGATATTTTATTTTTTTATAAAAAGCATACTTGAAAATAATATTCGACACTCGTTGTGCTGTGGCTGCCTGTGTAATAACAGCATAACTATCAATTCTCCGCAGACAACTTTTAAAGTCATATGCCTATTAGTGTTTTATACTGTTAATTTATAAACTGTTAACGTAAAGGTTTCATAGGTACGTCTTGAATTTCTTAAATGATTTTTGTTTTGAATTTATACGTGATATTAGATGCCTTATGCTTAGTTTTCCTGCAAAATCCTGTGTACCGACGTTAATTCATACTCAAAATAAATGATTAAATAAATATTATCACGCCATAAGTGTTTAATGGCACTTCAAAGAATTATTTGGTTCTGACGACCTTAATTTTTATTTTCACTTTAATTACAGTAAGTTGTATTTAAAACAAATAATACCTTTATATAAATAAGGTATCTAAATAATCTTTTGCTGTTTAAAACAAAGTCAACAGTAAAAAAATTATCTAGAATTTGCTTTCTGATTTAATTTTAAGTTTTTAGCTACTATATACTTTAGTATTAATTTTTCACTGAAACAAAATGGTCAAAAGAAACTCTTAAAAAATCGTTCTTGGATATACGCATTAGTTTTTACTTTCATTGAATTAGTAGTTTGAGTTTGGTTAAAAGAATTTAGCATTTTATAAATATAGATTATATGTAAATGAACTTTACAAGTTTAACATTTGCTTTTGTACCGTTACAAAGACGAACGGTTATTATTCTTTGTTGGTACACACATTATTGCTAGCCCATATTAATCTTTCAGTATCGTACAAGAATCGGTAATGCAATTTTCGTACTCGCTTCAATCTGCATTGATGGGAATATATAGGTTTAAACCAAAAGAGTTTATCTGAATCTATAATCAGGGGCGTAGCCAGGGGGGGGGATATCGGGATATATCCCCCCGAAATTTTTTCCAGGCGTATATCCCCCCCCCCCGAAAAATTTTCCTGGCTACGCGCCTGTCTATAATCCATATCTATAAAATGCTAAAACCACGGACATTTAATATAGAAGGATTTTCTATAATCGTAAAACTCTTTTTATTTTAAATTTCATACAAAAGCCAAATGATGATTATTTTTTAACTGTACACTGTTTCTTTTTTATTTCAGTAACATATTACCTTCAAATCTAAAATTTTTATTCCTATTTAAATGCATGCATATTTAAATATACTTCAATTTTAAATACATTCAAATATATATTTAGAACATTTAATAAATAAATAAAATCATAAAATATTAGAAAAAAAACATGGAATTTCTAACTCTACTCTTTTTCGCGGATCAACTTGCGGGCGGCAACCCCTAGCGTGCGGTGTACAACAGCCGGAGAAACGATTCTTGCCAAAGCAGTCTGACTGCACGCCAAATCACCAGAGAGCAATTTAAGATCCGCTTGCCAGCGTCTCGTATATTCTTGTGCTCCAAGCAATGCGTTTGGAAGTTTCTACAAAAATTTCTATTTTTGATTGTTATTAATAACAGCTATTGATAACACTTATTCAAAAATAACGGAAACGCTCATCCGCAACTTATGCTTATGCACTACAAAATATTTCATTAAAAAAGGTTCCCGTAATACGGTCTACCCGAAAATTCGAAGCAAAGTGTATATTTTTATGGTGTTTCACATTTTAACTATTGTTTGTAAATTTTAATTTACTAATACAGTCAGTGCAACTTCTGGTTGTTTGGCATGCATTAATAAAATGAACTATAGATTTAAGTACTTATTAATCTTTAGCAAATAATTTTTGTAAAAACTCCTTTTCAATCCTTTTTTCCATACAAAAAAGTTTATTAAATCAGTCCTAAGTCTATTATTTCTACTTCAAAATACAAATGCACGATTAAGGATTATAAATTTCTATTTTTGAAATTTTTTTGTGTATTTCTGACACTTCTACCTATGATTTTTTCACGCTGCCGGTGAAAAAGAAACACTAGATTTATCTGTAAAAACATGTACAACTTAAAAATCTAAATTTATAAATGAATAACACACGTTAGCTGCAGCACAAATTGACACTTTAAGAGCAATATAAAAATTAACTAGCATTTGCTGATTACCAAAACTGTTCTGGTACAAACATTTTGTTTTTAGAGTTTAAGTGAACTTTCAAAATTGGTATCGGTATAATTTATTACAAAATATTGAAATTTTCTTAGTTTAAATGTCTTCATTTCGGCGACATCAGTAATTGTCTTCAAGAAAAATGATGGCTGCAGTGATAGACATTTCGTGCTCCAGTAGATGGTACCTAAGAAATGAGTCGTAAGACATACTCATCTATCTTTTAATGAAAACCTTTTTGAAGTGAATAGCAAAAATATTTTATTAAACGGTAATATTTTACTCTCATTAAATTATATTGTAAAAGCAAAGAAAATGCTAGACAATATTGCAAACGAATAATATTAATAATAATAATACCACTCTCATGTAAGTTAAAAAGCTTGAGTAGGATATTACTATACCATATATTTTACAAATACAAATATTTTTCAATTTTCTGAGTCTTATTATCAGAAAAGAATAAAATATCAATGTAATTAAAAATGCACTGAATAGAATTATTTTATGCACAGAAATATTTTATATACTATAACCTGATACAATTCAACATAAATTAATTTCTGAAAAGAAACATACATCAAATAGAAACAGGTTGAAAAGTTGAAAATGAAGTTATCTTAATTTCAGCATTAAAGCAGCTACTGAGAATCTGAATTCTTTTAACAGGTAGTTTAGAATCTCAAATTTTGACACCTAAGATTAATAATATTCTTCCATCAACAGTACACTAAAAATATATTTATTTATCATCACACTTCATAAGTTCAAGGGAAAATATCATTATCAGATGAAAGCAATTTTCTTTTCAGACGCATTAACTCTTGCTGTTAATCATACATACAGGGTTATTCAGAACGCTTGTTAAATATTTTAGGGGGTGATAAAAGCGCTCACGTGTTGCACAAATGGACTTAAACTGTTTTACCACTATAACGGATAGTATGAAAAAGTTCATATACTAAATCCCTCATTGCTGAAAATTCTAAACACGCTAGACAAAATGTAACACCATATTTTGCAAGAGCAGGAAAAAGAAATCCTACAAAATTACATATACTGTATTACAATATCTAGATTTGATGTTGAATTGCAAGAAATGCAAGAGTCGTGAAATACAATATGAAATATTTACCAACATTTTAAAATTTTAATTCCTTAAATACCGTTTAGGATAAAATCAGTAAATTTTACTAAAAGTTGGTCCATTCTGATTGTTCTCGAAAAAGCTTACAGTGCACTATATCGGTTGCCTTGTTCAGGAGAAATTTAGATTTTTCTTCGCTAAACAGAGACAAAATACATTCGTGTCTCTTATTTTGTATTTTCACTCGTAAAAACAAAGTTTTTTGAGAATGCATTTTGTATTTTCAAAATACAAGAAATACATTTGCATTCCGATATAGAATTAATAGTAACACCACAGATTGCTCAGATAGCATCTGCAAATGAAAATCATAAAAGTTCTGACATTCACTTCCCCCCCCCCCTCTCTTGATGTAATTTATAAGCTACTCCAGAAATACACGTGGTTTGTAACTGAAGAAGTGTTAGGATCTCTTGTGAACTTTAACTAACCAGGGAGTGAAAAGCTTTTCATACACCTGTTTAATGCAATATGTTTCGCCTAGGAATGTTTCTAGATTTACATTGTAAATGAAGCCAAAAGTAATAAGCAACATATTTGAGTAGTACTTTTTGGAATCTTAATCCTCCAAGCGTTTGTGACGTAAAATCCCGTCTACACCATTCCAGTTTTCACTGCAATGCATCTATAATTTAAATTATTTACAACAATTAGGTATAATAAAATACATTTTGATATGAAAGATTATGGGTACTTTAGGAGTTAACTTTTCAATAATTACAAATATTCCTATCAAAAAAAATTTTTTTTAAATAATTTTAAAGCTGCTTGAAAATTTTATCGTGAAAACAACTTTACATTATTTGCCATTTTCAAAATGTTCAGAGGGTTTATGTAAATAATTTGAAATGTGTTGCAAGTTCTAGAATAGAACTATATCAAACCGCAATATATCCTTTATCCCGTAGAATTACTGTCACTTGGGAATGGCATTTTCCGCTGCTTCACGACAGCCACTGCCATTTTAAATGACGCGGCAGACTTGACAGAATGCTAGAGTTATTGGGCGAGATTCGGAGTGAACTGAACTGAACTGAAGTTCTGGGTTTTTCGGAGCACCTTAGCATAGAGCTTTATCTCCAGTTTGTAGTTATATGTCTTGAGGTACTTTATCATGAGGTGGGGGGGGGCGGGGGCCCGGAAAAGTTACAGATCAGATTGGTCGTGCAGGAGTTCACTATGAGGGCGCAAAAACGAAGAGGACCGCTTTGGGGCGTTTTCGATTGCAGGGTTCGGAGGGGTCATAGTCCGGGTACTCCGCGGCTATTTCATTGGGAAGCTGGTTCAGCGTACCATAGTACCGAACAGCAAGTCTGTAAATGAACTGTCTAAGAGTTTTGATGTTCAGGTCTCTTCTAATGGCCGCGTTCTTTAGGAAATGATGCCCATTATGGATTGTGCGCAGAATTCCATTCTGCTTGCTTTCTAGTCGGTCAATTGAGGATCTTGCGGCATAAGCCCACACCGGTGCGGCGTACGTAGCAGTTGGTCTTATAAATGTCTTGTAAAGAAGCGCTTTGTTTTGCGGAGAGAGGTTCTTGTTTTTAATGATGGGGGCTAGCTTCCTGTAGGCCAGGGCCATCTTGGCTCTGGCGCTATCAATGTGAGGTCTCCAGGTGAGATTTCTGTCGATGGTGACGCCAAGGTATTGAACTTTAGGAGTTAACTTTTCAATAATTACAAATATTCCTATCAAAAATTTTTTTTTAATAATTTAAAGCTGCATGAAAATTTATCGTGAAAACAACTTACATTATTGCCATTTTCAAATGTTCAGAGGTTTATGTAAATAATTTGAATGTGTTGCAAGTTCTAGAATAGACCTATATCAGACCGCAATATATCCTTTATCCGTAAAATTACTGTCACTTGGGAATGGCATTTTCCGCTGCTTCACGACAGCCACTGCCATTTTAAATGACGTGGCAGACTTGACAGAACGCTAGAGTTATTGGGCGAGATTCAGAGTGTACCAAATTTCTAAATTAAAATTAAGAATGTTCCATACATTTTTTGTGGTGTTTTTTATTTTCTGAACTTCTATTTTGGTTCTTAAATAAAAATTTATTTACAGAATCAATGCAACATCTGGTGTTTTGTACATGCATTATTAAAATGAACTGTAGATTTCAAAAGGTCTTATCATTCTCCAGTATAGTGGTTCACAATTTTTCGTCTTCGCACCCACATTCACCTAGAAATTGTTTTCGCGAGCCACTACTACATAACGATAACCAGTATAAACTATATAGAATATTATAGAATTTTAACCGTCCTTTTATCGATCCACCGAAATTGCTCCCTCGACCCATAGTTTGCGAACCACTGCTCTATTTTAAATCTTTTTTTCACACAAAAGAGTTTATTTAATCAATCACAAAGCTATTATTTCTACCTCAATATATGAATGTATAATTAATGCCAACATATTTCAACCTTTATAACTAACCACTTTACGTAAATAGTAAATTGTTTGAATATTTTTTTTAAGTTGTTATCACACTGTATAACGACTGAAAAACTCTGCTGCATTCCGACAAGAAAATTGTGGATAACAAAGATCTGTTATAAAGTAATTAAAAAACTTTTCCTTTTACTTCTTATGTGTGTTTTTTACAAAGTTTTTTAATTACTTTATCGTTTAACACCAGTATTTTGAGTGTTTTTTCAGTCAAAGATCTGTTATAGTTAAAAGTCGTCGGCTATGTTATTCTCTAGAGTGGACGAGATGTCACTATGGACTTGGATCATAGGTGTTAACTAACCACAAATATTTATAATAAGTTGTTAAATTTTGGTGTTTTGCTTACCATTACTGAAAATAGTGTATATGCAACCATCTTATAGCATCTTTCTTAAATTTTGTATGAGTAAACGAAAATGTATAGTTCTACAATAAAATGCGATACTGTGTGTGTGATTCACAATGGCTTTTGCAGGAAAGCTTTCACTATTCGGTATTTAGGAAAATAAATTGAGGATCTGATAAGGTCTGGATGGCGCCAGACATTTTAGTATTTTATTCCACGAGAGCATAGAATATGCCTTAATGTAGTCCCCATTCAACTTACTCCATATCAACTAACTCCGAGAATGCATCAATTTTCTTACTGAAACGGCTTTTCCACGCAAGGTCTTAAAAGATTGAATGGATCGTAAGTGATTGGCTTGCTGTTTCAGAATTTCGCGGTGCTGTAAGTTTGAGAAACTAACTAAAGTTATTTCGCATGTCAAGATTTTAAAGTTTTTAAATTCACAGCTGCCAACTTTAACGCTTTTTTTCCTCAGAAAATTTCCCACCAAAAGTCTTTATTTTAAGTTTAAAATTTAGATTTATTTTAGGTTGACACTCTTAAAAGAACAAAGTAGTAATTAATGAACCCCCCCCCTCAAAAAAAAAAAAAAAATAAAAGTTGGCAGCTATGTAAATTTGTCGTTAATATTAATTGTCTCTTAGGCGTTCTGTTTGGAGTTAACGTGAAATTTCTTATCAACTCTGTTCAAAGTTAGAAAATATCATTAAGTGATGGATTTTAAGCGTCTTTTAGCCGAACATCAGCTTTCTTATTATTCGTAGTAACAGAGTAATGTTTCATGGAGAGACTGCGCATATTTTCGCGGTGCTGTAAGTTTGAGAAACTTTCAGCACCGCGATATTTTGCTTATTAAATACATTAAATGTTATTATTAACATACTGTTACATTAATAGTAAGTGCTCACAAATTTGCGTTTTTCGACCTATATTTGCTATTCTACGTAGATGTACTGTCTTTCATTTCAAATATGTTCAACCCACTGGTCATTAGTATAATTGCTGAACATAATATTACTACGCTTATAGACGTTATTTTTCAGATCGTTTTTTTTTCAGTCTTATTGTTGGTTTGAAAATAATAATTAAAAAAGGGAATGGGTCAATTATAATTAGTATCTTCCATGTGGTTGGCCGACCAGTGGCATAGCGCTAGCGCTTTGAACTGGGAGACGGAAGGTGCCTGGTTAAAAACTAGGTCACGTACGCCGACCTAACCGTTCGGAGTTTTCCGTGGTTTCCTCCGAAACTTCGCGTAAATACGGGTTAGGACCCCTAGAAAGTCCCCCACGGAGGGCATTCCCACCCCTCGGCCTAGAGCCCTTGCGTAGCTAATCGGCCGTAGTTCCACAAACCAAACTTCCATGTGGTTTTGTGCTTCTATTAAATATCTATCAGAGTTTCGTAGATTTGCGATTTTGAAATTGAGGGATCACAAAACATGTTTTAAAAAACATAAGATAGGGATTCGATATATAGTTCAAAATTACTCCAACAGGTAACGATATAATAAATTCTCCAATGTCAACAAAGAAGTCAGTGATTTTTTGTACGAAAACTCGGTTGAGCACCTTTTTATGGAGCAAGACGAGCATAAAATTTCTTCAAAGCAACAACGAATGGATTGAAGTTAAAGAAATATATTTTTAAGTGTATTATGAAAATAGTAGTGTATTTTAGAATCTGAAAATTTTAACTGTTAATTCTAAAATAAAGTTTAAAACACTTTGATCAACTTATAGCTAAGATGGAAAACATGTTTCATACAGTCGATCGTCTGACAGAAAAAAAAAAAAAAGTTTAAAATATATTACTCTATGATATGTTGTTCTTACATGGATACATTCTTATGTTCTGCCCAAAATAAATAAAAATTGCTTTAAAAACATTTTCAGGGGGAAAAAAGAAATAGTAAAATTAAAAAAAAGAATAGAGCAACTGATTGGACTTAAGGCTAATTACCTGGTCATTAGTTTATACTTTTAGCAACCAGAAATTAAGCGACGTTATTTTAAAAATATAAAACTACAAATATTTTATGTGTCTATGTATGTCATGTATTGTACTTAGAGGTCTACGCCCGGCGCGCCGTCGAAAAACGCTGATTTTACACCACCGCGTACAATTGTTTCAAAACTTGAAAAAAAAAAGAAACTGTACCTAAACTTTCAGTTGCTTATTTTTGTATGGATACTTCTTGACGCTAGTAACTTGTAAAGATACAATTTAAATTTTTTTGAGTCAATGGCGTAATTTGATTTCTTAAAAAACTGGTTAAACATTGGGCGCATTCGTAAACGCCAAACGAGTTTCGATCTAAGGTGTTCCTTAAGAAAAGTGAGTGCATTCAGTTTAAAAACTCGAACGTTCGTATACAAAACTGAGTGCAATTAGTTTCAAACGAAGTAAACCGGGAGCGATTTAGGTTGATTGAGTTTGTTGAGAATATTACTTGCTGCACGTTGTTGCTGTTTACAAATGGCGTCTGTTGTTATAGAAAAGTATGTTGTTATGAAAAGTATTTTACGTTTGCTGAAGCTGCAAATATTACTTTTTCGAGGAGGAAATTCATGCATGCGCTAGAAACAGCTACGAAGGTACATAATTTTTCAAAGGTAATCATTTACTTGTATTTTTAATTTAGTAAATTCAAAAATGCATGTTTTAGTGTTGAGATTGAAGTTGATTCAAACCTTTATTAGAGAAATTTGAACTTCTTTTACTAAATACTTTTGAAAAAATGAAGTTTAAGTTGAAATTTCTAAATTTTGATCTGTTCACTTCAATTATGGCCACTCTGTCTTTTAAAAATCCTGTTGATTTTATATTGAGTATGTACTAAAAACTCGCCACAGCAAAATGAGCACATTCGCGAATTGTAAACAAACACGTCTCCTAGGCGACGAAACTAAATAAACTGAAGGTGTTCGTAAAGTCCAAAGAAACTGATAACCAGTGACAGCACTAAACACACGCATTCCAGTTTTCTTACGAAAACTCGTGCAACGAGTTTGTCGTATACGAATGCACCCATTGTATTATACCTCAAAAGAACATTATAGGTTTGGAATGGTTCATGAGAAGGTTATGGAGAAAAAAAATGCTTTTAAGCAAATAATATGTATAATTCGTATATTGATAACTAAATGTATTGTGAATGTGCATATAAACAACATAAACCTACCCGATTTTGATAAAATCTTTTCAGTTTTGCAGCAGAAATATTTTTTAAAAGTGTACAACAAAGGCAAGCTCATACTCTGTAGCCCCACCAGTGGCCGAGCGCATAGCTCTCTGAACTGGGAGACGGAAGGGGCATGGTTCGAAACCAGGTCGCGTCCGCCGATTTAACCGTTCGTAGTTTTCCGTGGTTTCCATCAAAAATTAGCTTAGATACGGGTTAGGACCCCTTAGAAAGACCCCTACGGAGGGCACTCCTCTAGAGATGAGTTCGAGCTCATTTTTTAAAGCCCGAGTCCGAAGACTTAATGCGAGCCCGCCTAAGGTGATATTATTTAAGTCGGAGCCCGATCCCGAAATTTCATCTAATAGATAAATAAAAGACAATTACTTCATTGATAGAATATCATAAATTTTGCCGTTTGTATAAATTAAAGAAAAATACAATCGACCCCACCCGAGCCCGAACATAGTAGAGATCTCTACACCCCACCCCTCGGTCGAGAACTCACGTGCAGCTAATTGGCCGTAATCGCACAATATCATAATCAAGACTAGTTTTAATAAAAACTCTAGTCTTCATTCTAGTCTTAAAAGATCTCATTTTAGCTCCAATTTATACATATATCTGTATGTCTGTACGAACACACCCATTTTCATTGTGCTCTTTTTCAAAAATATTCTCACGCCGCGGCGCGCCGCCGCCGCCGGGTTTCTGAGGTCGTTACGCCGCCACCGCAAATTTCCGTGCGGCGCAGACCTCTAATTGTACAATGCCCATATTCTTGTGAAACCTGGCTTGAGATGCTAGGTGGTGTTTACGGGTATATTCAGTCGTCTTTCCTCAGAACGTCTGTTAGCACACATAACTCTCATGTATCTCCCAGATGGAGAGTATTTCAGCTGTTTAGCAATAGTTCCTGATTATTTAAACATTTGTTTTTAGTTCTATGAGAACCTATTTTGTATGAATTAATACCAGTTAGCTATCGTTATGCTAAAACTGTTTGTAAGGATGAATATGTTTATCTGACAAGTGAGAAAAGCAAGCTTTCGATATTAAATGCCTATTATCATAGCTGCCAACTCTTCCCGATTCTTGGAGATTTTCCAGAACAATTATTAATCAGTTCAGTTTTTGGCATTTCACTTATTATGAATCTATAAGTAAAAATTAGTGGTGGAAAATCTTCCGAAAAATTCGGGAAGGTTGGCAGCTATGCTATTATTTTACTAATTTTAAATTACGTAATATAGTAATGAATTATTTGTTATTAGTAGGGAAGGGTTAGGAATTAAAATAATCATTTAATCCATAAAAGAATAATTTATATAATTTTCAATTATGCTGACAAGTAATATTAATCTTTTTACTAACTATTGTTTAAAAGAAGAAACTTAATTAATCTCATACGTCTCTCTCGAAACCAATTTTACTACATTTAGGTTTTGTAAACTCGCATTGATCTACATATATTTAATATTAAACACAGGATCAGACGGAGAAAAAATTTCAGATTTGGAGAAGATAGGGACGGTAAAGCATTTGATCAGAATTGGGTCATACATTTTTTACTAGTCGCTTTTAATCTTGAATCCAGGTTTATTTTCATCATTGAAACAATGCAGCTGCGAAAATCCCCCTTATGTGAGGAGTAACGTGTTGGTAGCGAAGGTCTTTGAAATGACCCTGTGCGTGATCGATGTTGCTAGCCACAGATAAGAGGACCCTTCACCATGCAAATGAAAAGGATAAATATGAGTTCAATATTGGGTTAAACCGTGACCTTCTCAAACAAGGCCTGCTGGCTCAAATGCTGAATCACCCTATGGAGGCCAAATTCAGACGTAAAATTAGAAGTTGTATAGTAATATTATGATTGTGGTTGCTTATCGATCATCAGGTTATAAAATTTATTATTTCTTACATTTATCTTGATTTATTATTGATTACGGATTAAATATGACACTAAAAATGCATTTAGAAATTGTGTTTGCAGCTCCAGTGTTTAATACTTACATATATATATACTACATAATTTTAACTTTTGTTCTGAAGATATGTTTTTAAGCACTGATAAATTTGATAGAATGATGATGAGCAACCAGAATTTTAATTTTAAATTACGAATTTTCCTCTTATACTTAAAACCGCCTACTTAGGATGTTCCAGCGGGTGTGTCAGCCCGGGTCTCACTTTTCTCATGAGCTCTCGTAACCGAAACTGATGAAGTGAACAGATGCGGAAGAGTGCCGGGGCCTTTTGTTGGTGGGGGCTGCCGGCGGAGTTCTATATTCTGCTCTCTGAAGAGGGATTAGGGTATGATCTCGGTCACACTGTTCCTAGCAACAAACTTTCTTCAAAATCGCCCAACCTGACTATTTTTCATCTTCTCACCGCTGTCACAGCACTTTAACATCTCTCTGCTGGAATTAGCAACTTACCATCATGCTATTACGAATCACAAAGTTCCTCGGCAATGACATCGTCGATGGAATGACCCAGGACCTATTGGAGCGAAGCCATTATTGTTCCTGTCATCACACTACCACTGGATGTTGATCAGCTTGCAGGGGCAGCTGACCTGCGGTGTGGCGTTTGTTCCTAAGCTGTTGTTTTACTCGTTAAATAAGAGCTATTCAAGTGTGCTTCGAGCCGTAGCTGGGTATTCGGCAGTGGAAGTTCGAGCGTCGCTTTATGGTGGCACCCTCTATGGGCAATTATCCTTAATTTATGGACATGAGTGTATATAATTTTAACTTTTGTTCTGATAAATTTGATAGATTTTAATTGATTTAAATTTGATAGATTTAGGGCGCTAATCTTCATTCGGTGCTGTGTTCTGCCAGGTATTTATTTTCGCTTCGTGTCTATCGCTCCTTTTATTGAATTTGGACCTTTTTTCTGCTTTTTTAGTAGATTCTTTCTTTCTCCGTTCTCGGACTTTTCTTTAATTTCATTTTTTATGATTGTCACACTATTCTTTTGAACTTTTTAACATCTTTTCAAAAATTTTCGTCGCACTCTGGTCTAACTGAGTAACTCGCTCGATGAAGTTCGTGTTTTTTACACGGGGGGAGAGCGGGTCATTTTCCATCTTCTCTCTTGTTCTTTTTCGCAGCTTAGCTGCATCTCGACAACTTGCCACGACCTGGATCGTATGTTTTTTGACGGACTGATATTTTTATATGACATTGACATGATTTTTGCCCTGTCAGCTGGGCATACTTCAAGATTTCGAAAGTACACACTTAACATTTCACACTGGAAATAAGCGTTCATACGTACGTCCATTAATTTCAACTTCATGTCATGTCATGCATACTTAGGATGACGTAATCCTTAAGACAGTAGGCCTAACTCTGAATTTTTATATTCTAGTGTAAAAGTGGAGAAATGCTTTTTCCGTTTAAAAGAAGCTAGTTAAAATATCCATTAAAAACTCTCTAAAGAAAAATTCTCATTTCAAATGAGACTCTGAATTTCCAAATGAAGTAATTCACGTTTGTAGACAACATGCAATAGCCTTTTAACGGTGGGAAGGTTTTGGTCATATTGCTGGCTAAAGACAGGAATACCTTGAAGATGCTTTCCTCATTAATGCGAATATTCAGATGAAATTGGTATTTGAACAACAACAGGTGACGAATTACCCTGTTCCGCCCATGAATTAAATATCCAACTTCTTGAACAAGGGGATTCCTTTCAGATCAGTAGCGTAGCCAGGATTTTATTTCAGAGGGGGGGGGGCTGGGTATCAAATTGTAAGCTAAAGTCCATTTGTAAGCTAAATATAAAAATGTAAACTAAGTAAAGGGTCCCATTCCGGCGGGGGAGCTGCAGCCCCCCCTCAGACTAAGCCCCTTTTTCAGATGTATATTTCCCTTTTTGAAGGTGGGCACAGCTGGAATGATCGATTGATTTGGGCATCTCCATCCGACCCTCCCGTGCACGTGAACAAAAACAGAAAAGCGAAATATGATCCATATCTGTCTTTTAAGATGCTCTGTGGCTTGGTTGAGAAATCTACTACCCGTCGTCAAAGGCGTAGTGTGAATATTACTGGCGGAATAAGAATTCTTACCATGTGTATGTATATTTTAGGAGGACAGAAATATTAATTGCCAAAAATTTTCTGTGTACGTGCTGTTAACTTTCTTGTTTAGAACTCGAGTGCAGTCAAGGATTTTTTCTATATGGCGAAACGCTGATTCACTTTTAAAGGTTTGGTTTTTGAGGTATTGCGATAGTAGTAAAATGTCAAAAGTTGCCAACAAAGTTGGCCAATTTTTAGTGATGGTTCCTTAATGTTGCTCTAAAAGAACTCTGAATTTTAATGCTACTAGGGGCCAAGGCCCACAGACTCGCTACGCTCGCTTTTCATATGAGGCATTCGATCCCTAATAAGGCTTATTCGTAAAATAGACATAATTTCAACAGACAAAACCCGAAGATTGGATCAGATAGAATGTTACAGAGCTACACATTGCTTGTTTCTTGCATGTTCATTGGTACATAAAAATTTAAAGTTCACGCTACAGTAGACCCCTTCCCCCTCATCACACGGAAGATAGTTTTTTTTTGGGGGGAATCCGTGTTGTACGGGTCCTGAGCTATACTCCACCTGGAGCGCCGACTCCGCTTATAATCGCTGGAAAAATTATTGGCACTCCTCAGAAACACAATGATATTTAATGTTGCAATTCAAAAGTTATACTAATTAGGAGCTAAAGCATAATAAAATCAGAATATCGGTTTCAGCTGTATTTTTAATAATGTAGCTGTATTTCAGCTGTATTTTTATTGGACACCTTGCGAATTTGCCACTAATGGCGATTTTTCATTATTTGGCGATTTGCGTACACAAAGTTAATAAAAGCTACGGAACAGATAGGATAGCTTGCCACCCATGGCGACTTTTCATTATTTGGCGATTGACACATGCTCACAACCTATAATTACTGTTTATTTAAGGTTACCGGAAAACCGTTATCCATATTTAATTTACATAATCGTTTGCAGATTGGCGTACTTAGCACCACGAATTATACCCTCTCGTCCCGCTAGCAAATATCCAAAGTGTACTATAACTGCTATAATGGCATAGTTAACGCCGCCAAATATTTCTACTGGTAGCCAATCCAAACCGGCTTTAAAATAATCTGCATTTTAATTATTTTTCATTTTCAAGATATTAGTTATTCTGTTTTGGAAAAACGAATAATCGCTCATTCTAAACTCCTGTTGTCTAAGCGAACTTACTATTTGAAAATTGTCAAATTTGTGTAACACATTTTGAGTAACTTATTTCATATAGTTTTTATTTTGGCGTAAAATGGGCGTAATTCTAACTCATGTTTGTAAATTTCACGGGATTCTAGATACTTGGAAACGTTTTGTTGCAAAGGAATGAATGATTTTAATCCAAATCTGGTAACCATTCTGTTTATTTTTTCAGTTTTTTATTAATATCTTCTAAAATAATTCGATTTTCGAAATTTAAGTCAGCTTAGCAGGTTCCTCGGAATTTTTCGAATCTGTGGGCGCTTTAGTCGGAACTCAAATCCCCACGGTTTAGGAGGAGATAAGTGAAAAAGCTTTGACAGCGACAGCGGCCTTTACTTTTTTTTAGAATAGAGAGATTATTGTTACTTTTCATTTATTTCCGTCGCATGTGTCGCAACATTCTACGAAACCCATTAGAGCAGCGGTTCTCAAACTTTTTAACGTTGCGTCCCCCAACAAAGGCTACAGTGCTGCCTCCCCTCACATTTTTCAGCATACATTCAGTTTTTTAATCTTTAACAATGAACATTCGGTCGAATTTTATACAAAATAATATCGTCAATAAAGTTTGAATGAACATTTTAAGCGAAAATGGATATATTTTTGTGTAAAAATGAGAATTAATAAGATGATTTTTTAAAAACATGCACCATTACTTGCTCTTTGGTTTTTCTCGAGCCTCCCCTGCAAACACTCTGCGCCCCCTTGGGGGTCCCGCCCCACAGGTTGAGAAACGCTGCATTAGAGTAATGCTTGCAGATCATTCTTTGCTGTACTTCACACTCGTATATGCGTTTGACACCTTCAAGGGACAGGACTTCTTCTCTCGGAAGAACTTGGGTCGATTTAAGAGATTTAGCTTTATAGATAATGTTGATACTCCTACAGTAATCCGTGATTGGAAATAATTCACCTTAAATTTCAAGAAAGAGCTGTTTTTTGGGTGCGATAGAAGTTTCAAAAATGGTTATTCTGACAGCAGTTCAATAGAAACGCAAAAATATGGCCTGGAGGAATTCAAATACTGAAAATTACTTGCTTGTTTTCCTTTTGTATACGTGCATAAAACTACCTAATTTCTGTTGTAATCTCAAAACCAGTTTTTTATCTTTTTTAATTTAAGCTAGGTACCGTTGAATTATGTTACACGATAAACCATTTAGCAGTTCCCTCCGGTTACATAAAGTAATTTTAATTACTTGTGTTAGAAAAATGTCTGCTAGTTTCCGAAAGATTGATATGAAAATTTCAAAGTGAATGATGACAGCCAAATTCATCAGAGAAATGCAAGTTATTACGCTTTAGCGCCTTCATTAGGCCTTCAAGTAATGACGTCACCACATTATCATTCTCATAAAGTAAAACTATTTCGCATTTCTGGTGAATGCTACAAATATTAAAAAGTATCTTAAGTGAAAGATAAAAATTAAAATACGTTCGAGGCACGAAACATTTCATTGTGATTTACTCCCTTATTACATTATATAATTAGTTACAGTTAAAAGCTGTTCTTTTCTGCAAAATTAATTTTTCTATCTCAATTCATTTAAATGTTGTTATGAAAGAGTAAAATCACAAATTTCGAATAGTTTTACTTTATAAAATTTAATCTGGAATGACGTCACCTTTAGAAGGTCAACTGATGACGCAGAGGCTTGGTGACGTAGCAGTGGTTAGGCTTTCTATATCTAGGAGGCAGTGATATAGGACGGCGGTGGGCAGAAGGGGACGGCTTCCATTTGAATCAGACCAGTGGGAGGAAGTCCGACTTCGCACGGGTTCCCCTAATTTTAAAATAATGTCGGATGAGGGACCAACCACCTGAAATCGGCACCCTGAGAGGCATCGTTAAACATTGAAGCCAAGACGGATTTTACGTGCACCAGCTCTCATCAGCGTACGCGGCCCCACAGCAGTCCAGCCGAGACAGGAGCTCACCCTCGCAAGCACTGGCGAAGCTGGATGCTAATTCACTTGCTGTGTTCTAGTGCAAAGGAGTTTAGCGCCTGCACTACTGCGAAACCCTTGGAAGATAGACAGACTGGTTTAATAACTTAATTATATAAAACTTACAGGAAGGTCAAAATAGTGGTTGAAAAATGTACAGATTTCATTTTTTTATAAGGTTAGCTATAACATCATTAGTAATCTGAGTATTTTTAAGTCGCTAGTTAGTTAATGTAATATGCTATTTGTTTCATATATATGCAGTTTGATTTCCGAATTCTGAGAACTGTGAAGACTATTTTAGTATTCTTTTAAACCTTGAATTGAACAGCTCAAGTGATGTACAGAAAAGTGATCAAAACTAGACTTACTACTAATTATAAGAATGGCAACTGTTGACTCTGTTACTACGATAACCCTAATGTTAAAAATAAGGGTAAAAACTTTTGAATAAAAATAGGATTAAGATAGGACGGTATTTGAAGTAGACGAAGATCAAATGCATTGAGTGTACTTTTCTTTTGTTTCATTTCTTCTCTAGATTGCTTTTCATTATTGTAAATATCTATATAAAATTACCTCTAGCATATATTGCACTCTTTTGGTGCGGGAGATTGGAGGTGAAGGGCAGCCCGACACAGTATGCAAGGTAAGCGTTGCATCGGGGTACCATTTCGTACTCAAAAACTGAGAAAAAACTTGATCTGGACCATGAAAGGGTCACCTTTTTTCACGTTTGCAGGGGGCTCCTCGTATCCTAGGGCTAACCTTGTTTGATGTTGTTTATTACTATTATGCTACTGGAGCCGTCATTCTTTCGTAATTAACAGCGCTACAGTAGGATATGGCACAGAGCACCTACTATGATGAATAACTGCCATGTCTGGTTCCCTGCCAAAAAGCAATAGTACCCGATTGTCGGTCATTTCTTAAAATACATCTCGAAGTTTAACCTGCTACTTTCCAAGACCTGAAAAAAGAAATTCTTTTTTGCTATTCCACCAAGGTTAAATAACCCACGTTTGATGGCGGAAATTAGGTTTTATCTTTAAAATACTTAATTATATTTTAAGCATATTTTTAATCTTATTGCCATTCTGAAATAAAACGCATTCGGTTAGTCAAATAAATTAATGGTTTAAAAAATAAATATTACATAGTCCAGTCTCTTGAAATGATTAACTGTAACTTATTTCTTACTTACACCATTCAGCAAGGAAAAAAAAACACGATAAGAATAACGTTTTTAAATATTTATTGATGATACTACGCAATTTCCCTGTGCTAAGAATGCTTTATAATTATTGAAAAGCACGTATTGTATAATGTCTCCGAATGGCTTACTTACGTAAATTCTTTTTTATAATTTTCTACTCAAAAACCAGAACTTTGTCCACTGAACTTTTGTCGAGAGTTCTATTCTAGGTTTGTGAATAAAATTTAGGATCTCAAATGTTCACGGCGGCGCCAGATATTTGAATATTTTATTCTTTGAAAGAGATAATAAAATGTCTGAAAGCCTCCAATTTTATCAAATTACTCAGATAATGCAGTCACTTTCTTTCTCAATGGATTCTTTCTCAACTTCTTGGTGTGTTCTTTAAATGGGTTTGCTTGGGGAGCTTGGTGTGCTCTTTTATGAACGCATTTGCGGTGTTATAAGTAACTTACTTGAGTTATTTTGAAAGTAAAGTGTGTTAAGATTTTGTCTCTGGTTTTCATTGTGTCATTAAATCTCTCCGTGTACGATTTGTCTCCAAAGCATCGATGATCTCTTTAATCCCGTAGATTGTTTATATACATGGCGTGTTAGTTTTAAATCAGCGGTTCTCAATATTTTAACATCGCCCCCCTCAACAAAGTCTATCTTACGGTGGCGCCCCCTTTCACATATTTCAGTATACATTCAGGATTTTAATTTTAACACTGAACATTTAGTCGAATTTTCTACTAAATAATGTTATCATTAAAGTTTGAATGAACATTTTAAGCGAAAATGGATATATTTTTGAATAAAAACATGCATCACTACTTGCTCTTTGGTTTTTCTCGCGCGCCCCTTGGAGTCGCACCTCACAGGTTGAGAAATGCTGACATAAATAATGAAAAAAGAGATAAAATCTCTCAAAAAATCTGGCGAGTAGAATCGACGCTCTCTACTTAGACTAAGGACTGCGACGTCATTAACGATCGACTTCACTATATAGCTTGTGATATAGTTATGATATCAGGAGCAATTTCTAAAAGTTATCTAAGTAAAAATAAAACTATTTAAAAATTCTGTGCGTACTATAAATTAAAAAACTCTCTTAAGATAATTAGTTAAAACACCTTTCTGATATAAAATCATCCATCAGGATTTATTTCCGTATCATAATATTATAGAGATGGATAAAAATCCCTGTTTGTCCTAAAATTAAGTTTTCTACCTGAAATTATTAAAATAGTTTTGATCGTGAATAATTTACCAGAAATTTTAAACAATTTCATCATATCAAATGCAACTTTTACAGCCAAAGCGCTGGTGAGTTTTACCTCATGCAACACCTCCTAACTATAGAAAGCCTTACAACTGCTACTTCATCAAGCTTTCACGTTATCCCTAGGCCAGTGTTTCAAAGTTTTACTTTCCCAAAAATAAGACTATTAAAAACTTCTGGTGAATCTACCCATGAATAGCACTATTCTAATAATTTGAGATAAAAAATATAATTTTAAGACAAATGGCAGTGTTTAATCATGGCTAATTAGATAATATGATAAAGAAATAGATCATACTGAAAAATTTTGTATGAGAAAGGCATTTTAATTTTAATGTTTAATTTAAGATATTTTCTAACATTCGTAGCATTTACCAGAAATTTTTAAGACTTTCATTTTGTAAAAATAAAACTTTCAAATGTACGCTTAATGATGGCTTCAATGCTTCAAGATGCAAGCGGTTTATGGTATCCTACATCTAGGAGGCGTTGCTTCCAGACTTCCTACCAGAGGATCCTCTCTTCACGGCGGCTTCCGCAATGGCGCTCCATTAAGCATGTCCTTCCGTCAGTCAACGTGGCACAGTGGTAATGTCACTGAAAACGGTAGACGACCGAAGTGTGAAGGTACGGGTTCAGGCACCACCTTCTAGATATAGAAGGCCTGAGAACAGAAACTTTTACGTCATCACTAGGTCCGCTAAAATGATGTCATCACACTTTGATTTCAGAAAGAAAGACTTTTTAATGTTTATGGTGAATTTACTCCCGCATAAAGCAGTTTAATGATTTAAGATAGAAAATTTAATTTTAAGGAAAATAGGAAATTTCTACTCTCACTAATTATATAATATGATATAGAAATAGATCATAATAAATAATTTTTTATCAGAAAGGTATTTTAATTTTTATCTTTAACTTGAGATATTTTCAAAAATTTGTATCATTCACCAGAAGTTTTTAATGGTTTTACTTTATGAAAAGATAACTGTAATGATGTAATCTTAGAAGACCTACTGATGATGTAAAAGCTTCTGTTTTCAGGCCTATATCTAGGAGGTGGTGGATCAGGTCCCTTCGCCCGGCTGTCGATCTAACGGTCTGGAGTTTTGGTAGGTTTTCTCCAGATATAATGTGAATAACCGTCAGAACCCCTTAGAAAGTCCTCCTACCAAGGCATCCCACATCCTTGGTAGATGGCCTTAACGTAGCGTTCCCATAATCACACAAACAGTCTGACAGTCAGGTGATGATGTCAGAGCTAGGTTACATCAGAGCCCTTACGACTTCATAGTAGGAGGCGTTCATAGAACACAACACGTTACTCCATAGTAGTCCAAGGGATACGCGTTTTTCACTGATGATGGACGAAAGTGAGAACTATAATAAGCGTCGCCAGGTCTATGTTAAAGCAGTAGAAGTTTCGGAATTCGTCCCTCCAATGGTCGAACGAAGAAACTTCTTGAAAAAAAATGATGATGCAGAGGAAATTCGTTCCCCCTAATTCATTCCCAATGTTGTTTTACAGGTCTGTTTAGTGTCTTAAAGTTTTGTTTACCTTTTTGTCACTATTTATTTTGCAATTGTGTAATTAAAATAAAATTTCTTGATGTTTAATAAAATTTACTTATGTGTATTTAGAATTTGTACAATTCTGTTTTATATTATAGTCTTAGTTAAACGCAACCACCTTTTTTATTATTGTGCTTTTTGTCTGCGTATAAATAAAATTTTCCCACAGCGTAGACATTTCTATAATTTTTCTTCTACGACAGAGAATCTCATTAATACGTTCACATTAATACAGAGTTGGGCAAAATACACCGAAAATGTATTTTCGATACGAAATAATTGATTCAAACACATTAAAATACGAAACACAAAATACTTTTAAATTAAAAAAATTATAATTACAAAATACATGCATTTTCAAAATGCATACAAAATACATGTAAATAGGATTTGAGTTGAGTAGATGCTAAATTTTCCACCTAAGATCGCTTTATTTTATTTAAATAAATTTTAAGGAGAACAACAAAAGCAATCTTAATAGTTGTGTTAACGAAAAGGTGCTGTTTTAAAACCGTATCTTTCAAAATTTTACCTACATAGCAATAAGACTTGAAACGCACCTTTTTTGAGAAATTGCATTAATACTCCAAACGCGATAAAATCTATGTAATTTCAACATATGAAAAATGAATAGCAGTTTTATTTTAAAATCGTTTATGAAAACTTTACTTTCCAAAAGTCACAGTGTGTAAAATAAACCTCTACATATAATATTTATTATTTATTAATTTCAGCTGAACGTTTCGACACAAATACTCAGCTAAATCACAACCTATTAAAAAATTACAAGTTTTGCCTTTAAGTGAGTTTTAAAATTTATCTTAGATTTAAATGTTTTGCATATTATCTTAGTTTTAAGCTTTCATAATTGACATTGCGCCTTAGCTTTTTCATTTCCGTGTGCAGACAAAACTTGGAAGCATTTTCCATTAAGAATTGCGCAAAAGGTTTCAAAATGATCTAGAATCGAGATTTGATACGTCCCGTCCTATTGTGGAAAGCTGTCACCGTAATATTCTGATTTGGGGCATTTCAAGCCATGTAACGCGAATGCACCTTAAAACCCCTTAAAAAGTCCTTCCCACAAGACATCTTCCCCCTTAGGTAGATAACCATAGTGTAACTTTGTCCCTCTACCACTATAACCAAAAACCCAATAGTACAACTACGGTAATACTTCTAAAGAAATACTGACAGTCTTATTTTTCTGTGCATATTAGCGACACAACTGAAATTACTTATACATTACAATAAAGAATCCAATAAATCCTACTCAAACATGTTTTTAACTACTTTTAGCTTCATTTACAGAGTAAGTCTAGAAACATTCCTAGGCCAAACATATTGTTTTAAACAGGTGTATGAAAGGCTTATCTTTCCCTCACCCGATTAATTAAATTTAAAGATTACAAGAGATCCTGATACTTTTCAGTTACAATACCACGTGTAATACTGGTGCAGCTCATACATTTCACCAAGAGAAAGGGCACAGTGAATATCAGCAAATTTATGATTTTCATTTGCACATGCTATCTGAACAATGTGAACATGTTATCTGAACAATTAAAATATTTATATTTTCAAAAACCTCTTTGTTTTTAGAAGTGAAAATACAAAATGCAAAATACAAATGTGTTTTGAAAACGTATTTCAAATACATGAGTTTGTGATACTGCCCAACTCTGCTGCGAAGAAAAATCTAAATCTCTTCGGAACGAGTCATCCGATTTAGTTCACAGTAAGCTTTTCCGAAAGCAATCAGAATGGGTCAATCTTCAGTAAATTTTACTGATTTGATCTTGGACGATATTTAAGGAATTAACTTTTGAAAATGGCAACTACTTCATTTTGCATTTTTCCATTCTTTCATTGTGTACAACTTGCGTCAAACCTAAATACTGCTATGCAATTGATGTCGTTTTGTAGGAGTTCTTGTGCTCTTTCTGAATATGGTGCTACTTTTTGAGTAGCATGTTCATAAATGAGGAATTTACTAGGCTTTTGAACTTTTTCATTCTATCCGTGATAGTGGGAAAACAGTTGGACATAGACCAGGGGTTCAATTTTAATTTGTGCTACGCAATAGATCCTCTATCACCCCTAAAATAATTTAGAGTTATAAATAACCTTGTATATATTAATAGTAAGTGCAAGAGTTATTATGTTTGAAAAGTAAATTGTTTTCATCGCTAATATTTCCCTTAGACTCATTAAATTTGATGATAAATAAGTATATATTTTTAGTTTGTCCCGTTGATGGAAGAATATTATTAATCTTAGGTATCAAATTTTGAGATTTTAAACTCCATGCTTAAGATAAGTGCATTATCGATTTTTCAACTTGTTTCTATTTGATGTATATTTCTTTTTAGAAATTAATTTATATTGAATTGTATCAGGTAATATTACATAAAATATTCCAACTCAGTGCATTTTAAATAGCTTTGATTTCTTATTTTTTATCTGATAATAATTATCAGAAAATTGAAAAGTATTTGTATAACAAAAACCATGGTAATATCCACTCAAGCTTTTTATCATATATGAAAGATGTATTATTATTATTAATATTATTCATTCGCAATATTGTTTAGTATTTTTCTTTGGTTTTTCAAAATAATTTAATGTGAGTAAAATATTGCGTTGAATACAACATTTTTGCCGTTACTTTTAAAAAGATTTTCATTAATAAACAAATAAGCATGTCTTTCGACTAATTTTTTAGGTGCTAACTACTAGGGCACGAAGTGTCAATCACTGCAGCCGAATTATTTTCTTGATGTCAATTAGGTGTCGCCATCATGACCACATATAAACTAAGAAATTTTGAATATTTTGTAATAAAATATATTCTACCCCAGTTTTGAAAAGTTCTGAAAACAAAATGTTTGTTCAGAATAGGTTTGGTAATTAGCAAGTACTAATCAATTTTTATATTGCTCTTAAAGTGTCCATGTTTACGGCAGCTAACGCATGCTCTTCATTTATAAATTTAGTTTATTAAATTGTGTGTGTTTTTCAGGTAAAACAAGTGTTTCTTTTTCACTAACGGTGTGGAAAATTCATCGGAAAGAGTGATAGAAATGCAGAATTAAAAAAAAAAAAAACACCAGAAATTTGAAATTTATTGGAAATAATCACACATTTGTACTTTGAGGTAGAAATAATAGATTTATGATTGATTTAATAAACTTGTTTGTATGAAAAAGATAAGGATTTAGAATGAATTTTTACAAATGCTGTTGGCTAGAAAATAATAATTCCATCAAAAATGTTCAGCTCTTTTTATTCATGCATGCTCAAACTACCAGAAGCAGCATTGATTGTATGCCGGGTGTTCCAAAAATGACTGATGGATTTTGAAAGTCAATAAAAAAAAAAGATGGAATGCGATAGATATGTGTCGTTTGCGGCCTTATGATTAGAAATCAGGGATTTTATCCCACCAAATTTCAAATTCAGTTAATATTTCTACCAAGAGATGGCGCTGCAGGCGATCTGTAACAGGTATAGTTAAAACGAAGTATTTCATCTGGCCATTCCGTAGTTCGTCGTCAAGCTGATAGCGTGTGCTGTTGAGGTTGCAAGTCTGCTCTACCAAAAGGGATTTTCTCCGTTGAACAGCGGGTGTATATTATGTTAGAGTTCCATCGCCTGGAACACAGTTTTGTTCAAACAAGGCGCAGTTTCCAAAGAAAATTTCATCTGAGAAACGGACCTTCAGACAATGCGATAAGGACTCTATTCCAGAAATTCGAACGAACGGGAAGCCTGAATGCCGACCGTATTGGAAATGTCGGCCGGCCACGCCTTTCAATTACAGAGTCGAATGCTGAAGCCATACAGCAGGTTATCCAACAGCGGCCCCGGACTTCCGTACACCGTGTTGCATCTTGTACTGGACTCCGAAGAAGGTGCACTTACCGTCTCATGCGCCACAGCCTTCACATGTTCCCGTACAAAATCCAAGCTCGCCAACCCCTTTGTCCAAATGCCATTAATGCATGATTTAATTTCTCGAACGCCATGCTGCTACTTGTGGATGACGGTGAACTCGATGTTGGAAACATATGGTTCTTAGACGAAGCGTACTTTCACCTCGATGGCAGTGTCAACAAGCAGAACTCGCGAATTTGGGGAAGCGAAAATCCTCATATTGCTGAACCTTCATCCCTGCTTTCACCAAAAATAATGGTATGGGCTGTGGTTTCCTCCAAAGGAATAATAGGGTCATTTTTTCGAGAGAAACCGATAAATGCTGTACGATATCTTGGGAAGAATTTGTGGGGATTCATACTGCTTTGGAGGACTGTTCGAATGCCTCCTGGTTCATGCAAGATGGTGCTCGTCCACATCGAACGTCTGCAGTATTTGATTTCTTGAACGAACATTTCAGTGAGCGGGTAATTGCCTTGGATCAGGACATGCATACAGGAAGTACCATGGCATGGCCTCCTTATTCTCCAGACCTCACGACGCGCGATTTTTTTCTTGGGGGGTGCCTGAAAGATTTGGTATACCTCCAAACCCCACAAACAACTGCGGAGCTGAAGGAGCACATCTGTACTGCATGTGAGACAGTTCCAAGTGAAATTTTTGCCTGACTGCGCCACGTTGTTGCAGCAAATGGAAGTTACTTTGAAAATATCATTGTTTAGCTTTTTGCAACAGTCTTTGCAAAATTTTCATATCGATTTTTATTTTTTCATAGCTTTCAGCGCCACCTGTAGGTGAAAATGTTAACTAAATTTGAAATTTGGTGGGATAAAATTCCCTGATTTTCTAAGCATAAAGCCGCAAACGATACATACCTATCGCATACCGTCTTTTTTTGTTGATCTTGATAATCCATCAGCCATTTTTCAGATACCCGGTAAATAAATTACAATTTACGAGCGAAAGTACAATTTAATTAATAAATGAAAAACACCACAAAAGAATTATAGATTTTTCTTTAATTAAAAAATTATGTTGGGATAATTAATACACCTTTAGATTATTACTTTCCAAACATGTGCCATGTAAGGAAAGTATTGTAATCATGAAAAAATTCGAATTCGAGATTTTGGTGTATTTACACGTTTTGAGGTCTTCTGAATTCATTCATGCTATTTTTACGAGATGTATGTATGTATGTGTGTGTGTATGTGAGTGAACACGATAGCTCCTGAACGGGGCATTCGATTGAGCTCAAATTGGGTAATTATGTTATAAACCACCGTCGCAAGACCGGTATTGATTTTGGTGTGTATAGGACTCATAGTTTTTCTACAGGGCTACGACAAAGATTTCTTTTACATTATGGCCTATGGGAGGAAATTGTTGAAAGTGCGTTTATACGATACATTCGATTGAGCTCAAATTGGGTATACATGTTATAAACCACCGTCGCAAGACCGGTATTGATTTTGGTGTGTATAGGAGTTATAGTTTTTCTACAGGGCTACGACAAAGATTTCTTTTACATTATGGCCTATGGGGAGAAATTCTTGGAAGTGCACTAGCGTTTAAACGGTACATTCGATTGAACTTCAATTCGGTATATATGTTTGAATTATTCTTTGATTAAAATTTATTTAATTGCTTGGTAATGATCTTAATCTTAAGTGTTCGGAAAGTCGAGTGGAGTCACTCCAGATTTTTTAAAGATATTAAAAAGTCAGCGGAACTAATTAAAATGGCTGAAGCTGTCTGGAAAGGACGGAAGATCCCTTTACTTGTGAAGGGGTTCTATTTACTTACGTTTACAGGAACTAGTTGCTAGGAGAGTCGGTAGCACTGGGGCACTGGAAAACTAGTACATATCGCCTCCCCCCCCCCCCAATCTGCTGACAAGATGCTTCTGAGAAGCATTAGAAAAGTAATATGGAAACTTTTTAAAGCACTTTTTATAAACCCACTATTTATTTTATGCCTATAGTAATTTTTTAGCATTAGGGTGCTACTTCGCTCAGTGGGAGAATTTTGTCTACGCATTTTCTCAAGGCTATTTGTCTACGCGATCTTGTCGACAAGTTTTGTAGATATGAACTGTCACAGTGCAGATATATTCAAATGACTTTGCCCGATAACGTGGTGGGGGTGGGGTTGTTAATAAAATATAAACTGGCACAAGGTTTGCAATTTTTGGATAATAGATCACAAAATTTAGTGCCAAAACGCGACAATTTATTATTATAAATATGTTTGGAGTATAGCTAGAAAGCGCCTGGCGCATATTGGAAAATAGTTTTAGTCGGCGATTTTAATATAGATTTTAATTCCTAAGAAGTGTTTTATAGAACAGAGAAGACAAATACGGTACACTCATAGACTATGATACACTTTCCAAATGGTACTTATAAAGGACAAGAATAGTTTGACAGTGCCTGGCGAAAATTTTTAAACAGTTTTGGTAGGCAATTTTAATATAGATTTCTATTCCGAAGAAGTGTTTTATGAAACAAGGAAGGAAAACACGGTACACTCATCGATTATGATGCCCATTTCTTTAAAATGTCTACGTGATATAATTGGAATATGCCTGGCGAATATTGTAAAAGAGTTTCAGTCGGCGATTTTGAGATAGATTTAGATTTCAAATTAGTGTTTTATGGTACAAGAGAGAGTTGATTCCTATTTTAACACTTCCACTCTCGCCTAGCTAAAAAATCCCCGGACTTTGGCGAGCTTCGCATTCATGGTTCTCTAGAAGTTATGCACAAGTTTCAACGCTCCCAAAAGTACTAGATGAAAATTAACGTGATCAAATTAGCAATAAGGAATTTGAAGACACTTTAAAACTACATTAATAGGCAACCTAAAATAAATAAAAATGCAACGGAATGCTGTGCTTACATGTTGTTCCAATATCGCCATTTTAATTTTAAATTACGATCGCCACATAAATACAAAAAATCGTCATATTAACTGCAAATGTTCAATTATCGTCACCTTGACGAGTGTCGGGGCATTAAAGTAGAAATCGGCCTAAGAAAGGCAAACCCGGCACACTCATGGATTATGATGCACATTCGAAACAATATTTAAAACGATGAAGTATAGTTGTAATATACTTGGCGAAGATTGTAAAATAGTTTTAACAGACGATTTTAAGACAGATTTCGATTCCAAAGATAGGTTTTATGAAACAAGGAATTAAAATGCGGTACAGTCATGAATAATGATACACTTTCCAACCTTATGGAATAAGGAAGAAAAATAGGGACGATGTACTTTTAATATATAGCACTTTAGTGCGTATTTAAAATTTGAAATTGTTTCAGATTTTCTTTTTTTAAAATTATTTTTTCTTCTGCAAGTCATATTCTTAACTAAACTGAAAATACAAATAATGTACAGATAAATATTATTACCATTTCTGCATATTTTAGTATAATTAAAAGATAAAAATCTCAATTAAAACTGCTATTCGAAATTCCGGAGATTCCCAGTACGTCAGATTACGAAAAATGTACGAAAAAAATCTGAAAATGCGGAAGAGAATTGAATTTTCTATCCAATATTTTCAAACTTGATACTGTGAACAAAATATAGGATATTTTGGATACCTATATATTTTTGGTTTTGGATACTTATAAATGAAATATTACTTATTATTTTAGATATCTCCAATAAGTTCTTTTGCAGCTGTAAAATTTACTAGAGGATATGCGGTCGAGAAACTGAAGTTATTGCGAAAACAATGTTTTCAGTCTTTATGTCACTCTCTCAGATTTAGTATTGCTTCTATGAGCGGCTCTACATAGAATTTAAATGAAAACATTTGTCAACTCCCTGTTGGTGAAAATTTTATAAATTAGACTGTATGATAGCTCACAGAATTTTTCCACAAAAAATTTAAACGTTTTTATAATTCGTAACAAGAACATAAATGTCGATAGGGGGTATAAAATTACAGTTCTTTTGATTGCAGTTTGATTAAAGTGCCATATTATGTTATCACTAAACGTGAGGAAAAGAATATGAAAAAAAGTAGAATATTACCTTGTTTCATAAAATGGCAGGAAAATAAACAGTGACTCTCTCTGTGATCAGCATTTTTAGTATATCCACAATGTAAAAGTTTAATAAGTCATAAAATTCTTTATTATCATTGAGTATCACACTGACAATCGACAACCTACGTTTATTTCAGTGTTCGGACCGCGTGCGTCAGCTTTCAAGCTATTTTTTTAGATATCTATAAAAAAAAATTCTCATCTAAAATAGTGGTGGAGAAATCAACAAGTTTTTTTTTCGTTTATTTTTAGTTCTAGGGTGCTATTTCGCTTAGTATGAGAATTTTGTCTACGCGATCTTGTGGACAAGTTTTGCAGATATGAACTGTCATGGTGAAGATATTTTCAAATGTGTTTGCCAGATAATGTGGAGTCGGATTAATAAAATGTTGAAGGTCGCACAAGGTTTGCAATTTTTGATAACAGACCGCTGAATTTGGTGCCAAAACGCGACAACTTATTATAAATACATTTCGAGAATAGTTAGAAAACACCTGGCGAATATTGTAAAATAGTTTTAGTAGGCGATTTTAGTATAGATTTTAATACGGTGACCATTCCAAAGAGTATTTAAAATGTCTACGCGGCATAGTTGGAATATCCCTGGCGAAGATTGTAAAACAGTTTCAGTAGGCAATTTTAAGATTATATTTCGATTCCAAAGATGTAGTTAAGCTGCTAGAAAGAGTTGATTCTTATTTTAACGCCCCACTCTCACCAAATAAAAAAATCCCCGCACTTTGGCGAGCTTTGTAGTCATGGGAGTTTAGGAGTTATGCACAAGTTTCAACGCTCCCAAAAGAACTAGATGAAAACTAAAGTGAACCAATTGCCGATAAAAGCACCTGTTAATTGATTTGAAGGCACTTAATTATTAAAACTACATTAATTGGCAACCCAAAACAAATAACAATGTAACGGAACGCTATACTTACATGTTGTTCCAAATCGCATTTTAGATCTAAATTACGATCGCCTCATAAATACAAAAAATCGTCAAGGTAACTGCATATGCTTAATTATCGTCCATTTCGCGAGAGTCGGGGCGTTAAAGTAGGAATAAATCCAAGAAAAAAAACACGGCTCACTCATTTATTATGATGCACATTTAAAACAATAGTTAAAACTGTGAAGTGTGCACCAGCCGATGTGCACCATCGGTCCAGCTAGTGTGGACCGATTCGAAGCCGTATCATGCCGTATTCGGCTTACAATTGCGTTGTGTTTTCGTGCTAATATATCTAGATTTGTTTTGGCGGTATAAACCCAGATTTGGATGGCGTAAGTCGCCGCAGGAAGTACCATGCATTTATGTAATTTAACTTTATTTTGACGGCTGAGCTTATTTTGGAATATAATTTCGTCCCTTCCTTTTTTAAAAATTTAAAATAACTAGGGGTCAAGGCCCCCCAGACTCGCTTTTCGTATGAGGCATTCGGCCCCTAATAAGACTTATTCGTAAAAACGAGTGGCTTTTTTTCCACATTCTTGGTGACGTAACCATGGTTAGGCTACTACGTCACCAAGCGTTTCCACCATCAAAAGACCTTTCAAAGATGACGTCATCACAGTTTAATATTCATACAGTAAGACTATTCGAAACTTCTGGTGAATTTACTCTCTCATACCAACATTTTAGTGAATTGAGATAGAAAATTTAATTTTACAAAAAAGGGCAGTATTTAACTGTAAGTATTTATATAATGTAATAAGAGAGTAGATTCCAATGAATTGTTTTGTATCACAAAGGTATTTTAATTCTTATCTTAACATAATTTTAAATATTTGTAGCATTCACCAGAAAACTGAAATAGTTTATCTTTATGAGAATGAAGGTGTGGTGACCTCATTACTTGAAGGCCTAACAATGACGTCAAAGTTTCAGCGCTCAGGCTTTCTGTATCTAGGAGGCAGTGACAATAAGGCAATCTAGTTGAGAAGAGTTACCACCCTCTCAACGCTAACCGCAGACAGAGCTCGATTTTCGGCGTTCTAGGACCATACAACAGAGCTTCCTGCCATTGAGTCCAAAGGCATAGCTTCCTTTTCCAAAATTAGAAGTATAACTACTGCTTCTTAAAAAAATTGCAAATGAATCCTGAAAATATTATTTATGATTTTCTTTTTACTTCCTTGTACGTAGTATAAGGAAGTAATGTGATCCCGAAAAGTTTTGGGGGCCAAATTTCGACAAAAAAACCGATTTTGACTACCTCTAAATTTAATTTTAAAAATTTTTTCGATGCATCTCATCGTAGGCTAGCATGCACGATCATATTAACGCGTCTGCAACTCATTTTGACCAGCGGCGAGTCTATTGTGGTCAGTTTTTCCATGCCGTCTGTACGTACGTACGTACGTATGTATGTAACTCGCATATCTCAAAAACTATTGGTCGTAAAATGTTGAGATTTGATATTTAGGATTGTTCTATGATCTAGTTGTGCACCTCCCCTTTTGGTGGCAATCGAATGGATAGTTTATATACAGGACCGCCCAAAAGATTCGAAATAAATTACGCTCTATGGGCCGAAATTCATTAAACTCGCCTAACTCAAAAGCTATTAGGCGTAGAATGTCGAAACTTCATATTTTGGATAGTTGTAACATCTAGTAGTGCACCTGCCCTTTTGGTTCCATTCGACTGGATAATTTATCTACAGGACTGCCCAAAACATTCGAAATACATTACGCTCAATGGGCCGAAATTCATTAAACTCGCATATCTCAAAAACTGTTAGGCGTACAATGTTGAAACTTTATATTGAGGATTGTTGTAACATCTAGTTGTGCACCTTCCCTTTCGGTTCCATTCGACTGAATAGTTTATCTACAGGACCGCCCAAAAGATTCGAAATACATTACGCTCTAAGGGCCGAAATTCATCAAAGCTTTTTTTAGAGGTATTGGGCTATTTCAAACGACTCAGAAGTGATATATGCTGTAAAGAGTTAGAAAATGAATTTCTCCATTAAAAGAAGTGTCTTTATCATTTATAGTTCTGCTACAGGAACACTCAAAAGATTTCCAATACATTACGGTTAATGGCAATTTTAGGGGCATTCATCCATTTCAAGCACAATACCGTCCTACCACATAAGTTAGGTAATGGTCCGACCACGGTCACGTGCCTCCCTCAAGAACTATGCCAAAAGTCGCCAAGCTTGGCGACTTTTGGTGTACGTGTGTGCATATTTAACTCTCAAATCTCAAAAACTATTATGAAATTTCATATATAAAAATGTTGTAACATCTAGTTGTGCATCTCGATTTTTGGTTCCAATCTACCCAATTTACAGGACCACCGGAAAGAATTTCAGTACTTTAATGTCTATGGACATCTTCAATATAATACTATTGTAGATAGTCATTGTTTGGTACATGCCCAAAATCTCGCCGTCTGTCCTCCACCTTGGCGAGTTTTGGCGAAATATCGCCAAATTTGGCGATAGTCAGTCATTTGTTCCATGCCCAAAGTATCGCCATTTGCCATCGTTCTTGGCGAGTTTTGGCGAAATATCGCCAAATTTGGCGATAATCTGTCATTGTTTGGTTCATGCTTAAAATCTCGCCAAATGTCGTCGATATTGACGAGTTTCGCCGAAATATCGCCAAATTTGGCGCTAAAAATTATTTCGTATTTTGTATAACTCTAAAACTAACCCATAGATATTTTAACTTTTGTATTTAGAACTATTGTAATATCTAACTGTTTTCAATATCTTTTTTGACAGCAATCGACTGAGAATTTATTTACAGGGTGAGCCAAATGACTTTGAATACATTGAGGTGTATGGATGCATTCAATTCATTGAAAGTCTGTGGTCAATGGCTACTTTGGCTATCCCCAAAATCTCGCAGACTATCTCAAGTTTGTCGGCTTTTGGTGAAATATCGCCAAATAAAGTGTCAGAAGGAAATCTTTCAAATTGAATTCAGCTTAGCGATATCGAACTATTTGGCTGGAAATCGCTAAACCTTACTATTATTGATATTTTATCTCTTTCAAACAAATAAATTTAGAGGAAGTGCGTCGAAAATATTTTTGATCTAATGGACGTGCAAGGAAGTCATGTGGTGGACACATCAGATTTTTTTAATCTCGGGAACTTGCCGTATGGGTATTGGCCACCACCACGCCCGGTATTATTGGTCATTTTACTATGGGTTCTTTTAATTTCCAATTTAATCTAAAAAAAATAGAAAGTTTCATTCCGGTGAGACATTAATGTAATTTTTTTACTCAGAATCAGTGAATCAGTATTTGAGTTTTAAATTGAAAGAATTCTTCATAAGATGTCTTTGTTTAGAGTTAATAAAACTGTGTGTAGAGTATTTCTTCTTCTTTTTTTTCAAGCGTTTCTAGTAAGTAATTTAATTTCATTTTCACTGCATGCTATTTTGAAAGATGAACAAATACTTGAATGAGATAGCAGAAAGATGCAAGGTTTAATTTACTTTTTAATATTCAGCGAGAAATAAAAGCTATTTTTAACTGAAAAATATTTCTTAATAGAACTTTAGTTTTTCAAAGTAATTTTTACTTTTATTTTCTCAAAAACGAAATATATATTCATATATATATGCATGCAAATACATACATGTTTCAATAGTCAATATTTGTTTTTCAAAACAATGTACTCAAGAAATCTAATTAAATATCTTCGGAATGTGCGTTTTCCCCGGAGAAAAAAAAATAGAATTTTTTCTTTTCCCTTATAGCTAAAAAAATTGATATTTACGAAAAAAGAACAATTATTGAGTGTTTCGGAGAATTTTCCATAAACTTTTTAAAAATAAGAATTGGGATATTATGAAAAATTTAATTACACCTATCTCTTAAGAGCGGTATACTGTTTCACTAGAAAGTCAGGAGTGCTGACTACCAGCTACATTTTTAATTAGAGAAAAATGAAATATGATGTATAACTGAATAAGCGCATTTTTGTGTAACTTCGGCTATTTTCTACTTAGCTACTAACATGAACAAAATATGAATAACCACGAGTTATGAACAATATTTTCTTTTTTTCCACATTCTTATGAAAAAATGACTAACCTTACATTTAACGCAGAAATTTTGCTTTTTTCTAACACAAAAATTACTCTTCACAAAGTGGCGAGTTTTTCATACATATATTGGCAGCCATGAGTCACTTTGAAACACGTGAAACTTTACTAGGAATTTACTCTAAATCAACCCTTTGAATTCTGAAGGCTTTTGATACGTTTCATGAAAAAAATCACAGAAAGTTAATAATTGAAGGTATATTCTTTTTTTATTATAAATTTGAAAGTGTTCATATTCCTATAAGGAATTATTTGGATGTTCTAAGAATTAATATTTAATGAGAAGCTATTGAAAGAAATTTTTAAAAATATAAGTTCCGGGTAAGATATCGTCATTTCTAATTTAAATTTTACAGACTTACCTAAGCGTTCTGAAAAAATGACGATCATAGGTTTTATGTAGAAATATAAGAGTTATTTATTAAAATTTCTTAAAACACAGCAAAAGCTACCGAATTCTTAAATACGGACTCTAAACGCAGGGAGTTACAGTCACAGCTGCCAACTTTTGCCAGAAATCTTTTGCTGCATCTAGAAGTACGTCCATGACGACATGACAAAATTTTATTACACAGAAAACCTAGGCCATTGAAGGCTACATTTCTAATTTCTTACAATCCTTCCAGGTGAGGCGTGGTCACGTCAAGAAAAACATCTTTTTTTTATCACACCGAAAATAATAAAACAGCAATATGTACACAGACAAGAAACGAGTTGACGATTTAAATGACTGACTGACTGACGATAGGTTCTTGTTGGAGGGCCCTAGGCGTTAGGCCTTAACTCCAGTATAGAGATGGCCAATGATTCGATGAGTCGAATCAGTGATTCGAATCTTGGTACTGAGTGGCTCAGTCTTTACACTCACTCTCTACTGATTCGAATCTCAAGCCCTGAAGGGAAATACATTCCAAGTGCGAAGGGGAGGAAAACTTATTTTCCCTTTGCCGTTCCCAGAGATTTTCCCTTACTCTTTCAACTCTTTTCGACTCTTTACGACTCTTTTCGACTCTTTTCGACTCTTTACGACTCTGAGTCGATAGATGATTTGAAACAGTAAATGAGTGGGTGTGGGTGAGTTGATCACTGAGTTGGTGCAGCAACGAATCTTTACTGATTCAGTGTTTCGCTCTGTTTCGGTGATTGTATACGATCGTTGAGATTCCTTAGTTTTTCGAATCTTCTATCGACTCAGAGTCGAAAGGAGCCGAAAAGAGTTGAAAGGATGTTTCATTTAATTGGAGTTTTTTTTTTTTCGAATCTTCTATCGACTCAGAGTCGAAAGGAGTCGAAAAGAGTTGAAAGGATGTTTCATTTAATTGAAGTTTTTTTTTCGAATCTTTGGTGTTTCATTTCTTGGTTGGTGGTCGGATTCAGGGGCGTAGCCAGGGGGAGGGGATATCGGGATATATCCCCCCCCCGAAATTTTTGGATTAGTGATGAAATTCCGTCTATTTATACACATGTAAGTTTATATCCACCCCCCGAAATTTTTTCCAGGCGCATATCACCCCCACCGAAATTTTTTCCTGGCTACGCGCCTGGTCGGATTTAAAGTTTTATCTGTCTGTGGGTGTTGAGCGGGTCGAACATCGTTTGCTTTTGGTGGGGGGCATAGGCGTTACTTTCTAAGCGAGAGAGGGGTCAATCCCCCCCCCGAAAAAAAATTAAGAAAATTCAAGTATCAGAGCTATTTATAATAATATTTTATACAATCGGAAACATTTTGTCACCCCATCCAAATATTACATGCCAATTTACGCCAATGCTCGTGGAAGAGCGGGGGGGGGTGTCTCAAAGTTGTTTAAACCTTTTTCCCTCGGGGGGGACTCCCTCCTTCCAACTTGTCTGGCTGATTTAATATTTGTTTAAAATTTAATGAAACATTCATTTTCTACTTTTAACTTCAATATATGTCCCCCTGCCCCCACCCTCAAACAAAAAAAAAAACAAAAAAAAAACGGAACTTTAAGTTTACATGGTGGCGGGTTTTCATGTGAAGGGAAATAGAATGAAATAGTTAGGATTGTGCTTGTCACTTTTAATGAAGGATACAGGGGCGGTATTAAGCGCTCTCACAAAAGGACTTTGTAGTAAGCAAAATAACATTTCGCTTTATTGCTGCAGATTTCGTTTAAGATATTTTTTTTACCTTGTTTTTCGTTTAAGGGGAATGATTTTATTTTCTTTCGTAATTCAGAGAAATACAAAATAGGGTCTAAAGCAGTGGCGTAGTTAGTGTTATTGACAGTGGCGTAGCCAGGATTTTATTTCGGGGTGGGCTGGGTATCAAATTTAGAGATAAAGTTCAATTGTAAGTTGTAAGCTAAGTAAAGGGTCCCATTTTTTGGGGGGGGGCAGCAGCCCCCTTAGTAGGACTGGGCCAAAAATCGATAAATATCGACATATCGGTTTTATTTCAACATCAAATATCCCATTTTCATTTCAGTGAAATCTCGAATTCGATAAAGGTCAAAAATACAGGCCGGTCAGGGGCGTAGCCAGAAATTTTTCATGGGGGGGGGGGTTATGACTACTGCAACTTATATATATGTATACGTGTGTGTGATAATGTAATGAAGAATATACATTTTGTATGGCAAAAAATTCCTCATGGGGGGTTATGACCCCCCTAACCTGCCCCTTGGCTACGCCTCTGAGGCCGGCGATAAGAAAATCCTGAGATCAATACTAGCTTGTGATGCTTTTGCTACTGCTTTCTCTCCGTTGATGACGATGCCGGATCGCGGAAAAAAACAGCTCCATGGTTTATTAGTCTAATTACCATAATTAATTAACATATATCTCGGAAACTATCCACCGGAGCGCGTTTTTATTGATTCTCGACCCCCCCTAGACTCAACACCCGACCGATATTTAAAATTTCGAATGCTTTGACACCAAACTTAACCTTTTAATCTTACAGGCCCAGGGGGTCACACGAAGCCCCCCTATATTTTCAATTTGGGCATTTTAAACACTAGCCTCCTCCGGCGGCATCTCCAAAGTCTGGAAACCAACCCAGAGCCAATTTCTACATGTTTGCAGTCCTTTTAAGCCTCAATCATGGTTAATTAGTCTAATTACCATAATTAATTAACGTATATCTCGGAAACTATCCATCGGAGCGCGTTTTTAATGATTCTCGACCCCCCCCCTAGACGTAAACCCCCATCGATACATAAAATTTCGAATACTTTGACACCAAACTTAACCTTGTAATCTTACAGGCCCAGGGGGTCATACGAAGCTCCCCTGTATTTTCATTTCGGGCATTTTAAACACTAGTTTCACTCGAGCAAGGAGAGAGAGATGCTAGCTGCCCGAGAACTCGGCGGAGAAGAAACCCGATGAATGGGTGAAGGGTGTTTAAATAGTACGGCTTTCGGCGCAGAGAGAGGGAAAATTTCTTTAGTTGTTTTATTGATTCAAGATTCGATTCGAATCATCGAAGTAGTGAGTGAGTTGAGATTCGAATCAGTAAAATGAGTCGAACCGCCCATCTCTACTCCAGTATGTGAGATAGTTTTAGGGTATTTTCAATCTTGCAGGATATAAATTACAGGTGATGAACAAATTTTAGATACAAAAACAGTAATTAGAATAGTGGTTGCAAAGTTCCTAGTCGGTATCTAAGTGTAAGACCTACTTGTGAAGAAATTTTCACCAATCTGATGGACAATTTTTCTAAAGGAGGATATGCCGAGATCGCGCCGAATAACAGTATTAGTGAGGTACCTGTGACCATGCCGTATTCGGCTTACAATTGCGTTGTGTTTTCGTGCTAATATATCTAGATTTGTTTTGGCGGTATAAACCCAGATTTGGCTGGCGTAAGTCGCCGCAGGAAGTACCATGCATTTATGTAATTTAACTTTATTTTGACGGCTGAGCTTATTTTGGAATATAATTACGTCCCTTCCTTTTTTTTAAATTTAAAATTTTAATTTAAAATAACTAGGGGTCAAGTCCCCCCAGACTCGCTACGATCGCTTTTCGTTTGAGGCATTCGGCCCCTAATAAGCGTTATTCGTAAGAACGACATAATTTCAACAGACAAAACCCGAAGATTGTATCAGATAGAATTTTACTGAGCTACACATTGCTTGGTTCTTGCATGTTCATTAGTACATAAAAATTTAAACTTCACTCTACAGTAGACCTCCTCCCCCTCATAACACGGAAGATATTTTGTTATGGGAATCCGTGTTGTACGGGTCCTGAGCTATACTCCACCTGGAGTGCGGACTCCGCTTATAATCGCTGGAAAAATTATTTGCACTCCTCAGAAACACAATGATATTTAATGTTGCCATTCAAAAGTTATATTAATTAGGAGCTAAAGCATAATAAAATCAGAACATCTGTTTCAGCTGTATTTTTAATAATGCAAAACCTATTGGACACCTTGCGAATTGGCCACCCATGGCGATTTTTCATTATTTGGCGACTTGCGTACATGTAAAGTTAATAAAAGCTACGGAACAGATAGGATAGCTTGCAACCCATGGCGACTTTTCATTATTTGGCGATTTACACATGCTCGCAACCTATAATTACTATTCATTTAAGGTTACCGGAAAACCGTTATCCATATTTTCATTTACATAATCGTTTGCAGATTGGCGTACTTAGCACCACGAATTATACCATCTCGTCGCGCTAGCAAATATCCAAAGTGTACTATAATTGCTATAATGGCATAGTTAGCGCCGCCAAATATTTCTACTGGTAGCAAATAATTCAGCTGGACCGAACCGGCTTTAAAATAATCTGCATTTTATTTATTTTTCATTGTTAAGATATTAGTTATTCTGTTTTGGAAAAACGAATAATCGCTAATTCTAAACTCCTGTTGTATAAGCGAACTTTTACTATTTGAAAATTGTCAACTTTGTGTAACACATTTGGAGTTACTTATTTCATATAGTTTTTATTTTGGCGTAAAATGGGGGTAATTCTAACTCATGTTTGTAAATTTCACGCGATTCTAGATACTTGGAAACGCTTTGTTGCAAAGGAATGAATGATTTTATGCCAAATCTTGCATCCATTATGTTTATTTTTTCAGTTTTTTATTAATATCTTCTAAAATAATTCGATTTTTCGAAATTTAAGTCAGCTTAGCAGGTTCCTCGGTATTTTTCGAATTTGTGGGCACCTTAGTCGAAACTCAAATCCCCACGGTTTAGGGGTAGATAGGCCAACAAGCTTTGATAGCGACAGCGGCCTTTACTTTTTATTAGAATAGAGAGATACTCTGGTGGAAATCCTTTTTTAAGCTTAAAAGTTGAGAGTTATGTGCACATCTGTGTTTTACTACCATTTATGTACATTTTATTTTAAACTAAAATGTTCGTAGATAATATTTTAAAAGACAACAAACACATACCTCGGTTCTTTTACAGGTAAAAGAGTTTAAAATTGATACCGCGAGCTTCTCCGGCTTAGATCTCGGGTTCAGTACTTTGTGGAAATCAGATTTATTATTCGATAAATTAAAACAGGAAAATAAATTAATGCTTGAATATTTCTGCGACTTTCAAATATTGCCTAAACTTCTAAAAATAGATCCCTAGGCGTTATTGGATTGATAACACCGCCGTTAACTGAAGTTACTCTGTTTGTTCTCTTTGCAAATTAATTATAAAACGAACAGCAAATTTAGCACTGAGAAAAAATTTGTAAAAGGACTTTATTTACAGAACAGATACCCACTCATTATTTTCTGTTTAAATTCCTCCCCGTGTTTTAGTGAATTGTATTTTTTGAAAAGATTAGGAAGAAGTGGAAGACTCAAGTGAGGGTTTTTCTTCCAGAAATGATAAAATAATCCTATTCCTTTCAGAGCTTAAGAAATTCGAAACTCCTCGTTAGCAGTAATGAACGCCGGGTATTAAAACAATTAGAATTCTGTTTGTTCAAATTAATGCTTTCAGTAATATAAACCTTGTTAAGAATGGTCGATATGATATTATCATCACTCTAAATAGTATTTAATTTTTAATTTGAATTCATATATAAAGACACCTTTACACTCGCTGGCGTATAAAATGCACCTTTATAAGTGATCTTGCAGTTCACCTCACAGATTAATATAGTTAGTGGTTAACATTTTTATGTATTGCATTGTATTTTGCTTTTTTTCGGGTAATATTTATTAGAAGTTACGATTATTACGCCTTTTAACAAAAGTACTATTGTTTTCTCTTTTAAATTATTTCTGTTTGCTTTCTTGTAGGTGTGCTAAATACACCACGCGTATACTTTTGTTAATAAATTAATAGCGTGTAGTTAATGGTTAAAAGTGCTGACAGACCGAAATTATTCTTCTTATTATTATTTACCATTGTCAGAAAATGTCAAGCAATAATATTGTTTAACCCGTAAGCAGGCGCCTCTACTTTTGTAACTTAAGCACTCGCATGGGGTAAACCTTACTCCATTTTGTCTTCTTTATATTTTTTATTAAAAACGTTTTAAAAACAAATTTGTGGACTTATAACGTAAAATACATCAGTTCTATTACGTTTCATGGGAAGAAACCGTGCTTTTTATATTTATTTAGAGATTTTCTGGCAGTTTCTTTAAATATCATGCTTTCTGAGCAGAAAATCGCATATGATATACCTAAAAACACTAATTACTTTATTAATATGATATTAATTTCATTTAATAGACTTTTGTCAATACATACCAGTAGTGTAACGTCAATTTAGAGTTAATTTACATTCAGTTCATACTTAGTTTACGTTAACAACGTAATGAAACGTTGTTAGTCGCACGGGAGTATTTAATCCCAAAGTGGAATTTTCTTCCCTTCCGGATTACAAAGAAACGAAATTCCTTCACCCACCCCAACTAGACCTTGACTTTGAAAAGTGGAAGACGGGGCAAACTTGTTATTAAGAAATTTCTCCCATTTTACGAAGAACAAAAGTAGCGCGCCTGCTTACGTGTTAAAAGTGCTTGTATTGATTCACACATCATCACAGAAACACATTTAAAGTATTTCAACGTTTCTACGCGTTTGAAAAAAGAACGAGTACAGGTCGGGAAAGTTTTATGTCATCATTTTCTATATTTCAAGAAGAAGAAATATAAACTAAAACGTATTTATATACATATATATTTTCTTTATTTTTAAAAGATATTTGAAAATTTGAAACTGAAATAGACAATAATAATAACAATAATTGCACTCTTGCATAGCATTTATTTTCATACATGATGAATAACGAACTTTTTCCGTCCTCACATTTTTTTTCGGGAAAGATTTTTTATATTATGGAATGCTTAATAATATTTAGAAGTACATTTTGTCCCGATTTGCGAATGAATTTTTCTCATACCTAATGTTTATTAATATACCTCAATTGGCATAAATTATTTTTCTCAAAAATTTAGGATAGTGAACATGATACTTTGGAATCAATATTTACAACACTCCATACTATAATTTTTAGAAGAATTTCTGTGATTTAATTTTTTTTTCAATTTAACAAAAAAGGTAAGTAATTCAACTATGAAACTTTAAACCAGAAAAAAACAACCAGAAAAATGAAATATAAATATTACTAAGCATTCTCCTGCCGTTTCCTCTTAACCAAAGTCTTTGCAAATAGCGCTACTGTAGGTCTACCATTGTTATTAAAGCTTCGCTGCCAAAATTTAGAAAATCGGCGTTTGTCATTATGCGAAAAATTTCTTTCCACTAGGGACTTCTGAATTACAGCCCGTGAAAATCTAGTGAGTAAGGCTTAGGTTGCTTATTCCCGCAGCAAATGAACGATACAGATTTCCGAGTAACAGAAAATAGTCAATTACGTCCACGCGTCCCACAATTCTTTATTAGTAGTACTACAGAGCTATTTCTTTCACTTCGGTATTTTCTGTCGACATGATTTGTGGACCGATTTGCGACGACACGTTTCCGTAGCATTTTCAAAGCGGTACGGTACATTCGATTGAGCTCATATTTGGTATATATATATTAGACCACCGTTGTACGAAAGGTAATAATCTTCGTATGACACTTTCGTAGTAACATTCGTTGATCATGTATAGGGTTTATAGTTTTTTTACTGGGCTACAAAAAATATTTTTATACATTACGGCCCATGGAGAGATCTACTTAAAAGCACGTAAGCTCCTGAACGAGTGCATTCAATTGACGTTACATTTACATATATTATAGAATACCGATGTACGACTGGTATTGCTTTTGGTGTGCATAGGACGATTATTTTTTTACATGGCTACCAAATCTGTTTTTATTACTTTTCGGCCTACTGAGAGAAATACCTAAAAGTGCCAAGTAGTGCACAGGAATGGGGTAGGGGAGAATAAAATGTCGAAATTTACCAATGCTGGCAGTTTGTCATGATTTATTCCCAAGTTTGGCGCAAAAAATAAATACTCAAACTTGGACCTAACTTGGCGATAGCTTCCAAATTTCGCTAGAAACTGATAAACGCTAAAGTTCATTAAAAATTCAGTATAGTTAGAATATGCCTAAAGAAGATTTAAAAAATGTTTTAGTATGCGATTTTAATATATATTTTAGTTCCGGAAAAGTATTTTATGGAACAGGGAAGACAAATACAGTACACTCATGGTTAATAATATACTTTCCAAACAGTATTTAGGAGGATTATAGTTAGAATATGCGACGAAGATTGTTAAACAGTTTTGGTAGGCAATTTTAATATGGATTTCAATTCTGAAAAGTGTTTTATGGAACATGAAAGACAAGCACGGCACACTCATGGATTATGATGCACATTTCAAACAGTATTTATGAAGGTGAAGAATAGCTAGAATATGCCTGGCGAAGATTATAAAACAGTTTTAGTAGGCGATTTTAATACAGATTTTGATTCCAAAATGTTTTATGTAACAAGAAAGAAAAATACGACAGACTCGATTGATTATGCTCTTTCCAACTGAATGGAATGAGGACGAAAAATTGGGACGACGCATGTATTATGATATGCTTTTAATGTATGGCACTTTAGTGCGTATTTAAGGTTTGGAAGTGTTTCAGTTTTAATGATAATGTCATTTTATCTCTCACCCCCTTTATTGAAAATTGTCCGAAAAATGTGTCACAAAAAATTCACATAAACATGCAACATAATTTTACATATATTTAAATACTATTAGTTCAAAACAGCTTTAATCTATTGTTACGATATTTCGTAAGCTTTAGAATATGCATCACATGTATTTTTCACATATATTTAAATATTATTAGTTCACAACAGCTTTAATCTATTGTTACAAACTTTCGCAAGCTGTAGAATATGCATCACATGTATTTTTCTATAAATAGGTTACAACCATAAAAATTTCAACATAGGGTTACCAGGCGAAGCACACGAAAGATGAGAGATAAAATGACTTAGTCAATTAATATCGTTTCAATATGGCAATAATGAAACTAAAAAATTAGGGGGGTTCAGGGGAGTCTCCCCGTGACGAGGCTCGAACAGCCCAATTTTTCATTATTTACTATTCAATTGTTGCCCTGTATCATCTGGTCACATGCAACGAAATTTCAGATTCGCTCATTCATGCTATAAATTTCCTTTTTACATCTTATTAAAATTAACTGTAAAGTATTTGTGGATTTTTATCGGAAAGAATAATCGGAAGTTATTTATAACGCGACCTAGTAAATGAAAGTTTGTAAGATAACACACAAAAAAGGTACTTATTGTTCAGGAGTAAGTTTCGGGTAAAAATGACCACCCTTCTGCAGCTACGCAGAAGCTCAACTAACTGCAAAAGCAGAAGAGAGAACTGAAAAAAGTAAACAGATGGATGAGAGAGTTGCCATTCGAAAGAAGGAAACTTCAAAACTTCGGTTCTTCAATTCCTTTTATTCATTCTACTTGGAAACAATTCTTGTAAGCTTCTGTTTACTTTTTTCCCCTGTCACTGAATGTTTTTTACCTTTTTGTTTGTTTTTTATAACATTTTATATGCTTTATGTGTATTATTGGTAAACTTTCTTTGCAGTTCACTCGTCCGAGTTTGTGAATGGGTGGTCGCTACCGATGAAGATCGAATTTTTTTCGATCGAAACGTGCGTCTCTCCTGCAAGTAACTTTTATGTGCGTTTTTTTTAATCTTTTATACGACAAAGTTTTCACTATTTATCTTTTGCGTTTTTGAGTGGTTTTGTTATAGTTGTCATTTATTTTGCTTCGCTCAAAATTTCTATGATATATATATTTTATTTTATACTACCATCTTTTAAAGAAGGTTTCTTAGAACAACTTTTGATACGTGCATAACATAAAATCAATACAAATATTTGAGTGCAACACATGTATAAAATCTTAAAGGTGAATGATTGTAATGCAAACCAAAACACACCATTCTTAAACATTGCAAAAAGCATACAGCATGAAATACACATATCCATATTGAAAAGCATGAATATTTCAAAATATGTGCATGCATGAAGAATGTCTTTTGTGCGTGCAACAGAAGAATGCTTTCAGTCCATATTTCACTCCCTTTGAAAAATGTTCCACAGGCAAACGGAGAGGAAGGTTCGCTTTGATCTAACATGAAAAAGAAAGTACCAAATGAAATATTTCAGATTGCAAATAGAAAGATAAAATATGTATAAAACATGGGATTACCTAAAAATTGTGTCATGAAGAATGACAACGATGTTTATTTGGAAATATTATATAGATTTTTAAATGAAACAATATGTTAACTATTACTAAAGATTGGCACTTTTTAAACTGAAATTTTTTATTTATTTGCTCTAGTTTGAATACAGTGGAACCCCGATCTATCTTTCCCGCATCCATTGTTTTCCCGTATTGATCGTTTTATTTCTATGGTCCCTGCACAAACTGTATTCAAATAACATTAACAAAACCCGCATGTATCGTTCGTCAAAAATTCGCTTCCTCGCGTTTATTGTTGTAAAATCTTTCTTCTGACAGAAATGAAATTGAAGATGAAGTGGATCAATATATGGCTTACAAATCTAATAAATTCCTGGTATGATATCTTGGGTTGATGATGGTATAGGTGAGGAGTTCTTACAATTAGCAGGGATGAGTATGGTGTGAAATGTAGTGATTATATTTCCATTGATTTAGAAGTAACAACGTGCGGTATCCTAAGTATGGAAGAAATGTGATGCAAGAAATGAAAATAATCGCGAAGAGGCTAAGAATAATATTCATGCCTATGAGACTGAGCCAACACTAGTGCCTAGTTTATATCACGCAATAACGGTATTTGAAATTGTATGACTTTTATGTACAAAGATGAATACATATAAAAAAACAAAAAAAATTGTAAATCTTGAAAATTTTGTTTAATTAAAAGATTAATGGAAAACCCAGTGTAAAATTACTGATTTTTTAAAAATAAGTATCACTTAATTTCTACACAACTTCAATTTGTTTCTTTTACAGTTTGGTGACAAATTTAGTATTTTTGATATAGTGTATACATTGTGTGTATTCATAAATACTGTTTTCTTCATATTTTGACTTTAACCCGCATTCGTCGTTTTCCCGCATGCATCGTTTTTTACTACGCACCCCTTGAACAACGATAGATCGAGGTTCTACTGTATACTCAAATATTTTGTGTATTTGATCATATGGATACGTTCAATTCTTCAACAGACAGCCATTTTGTAGAATTTTCCAGTGTTTGACGTTGACATCAGTGACAGTCTCGAACATGTACCGAATATAAATTTCTACTTTTTTTAATATGTGAGGAGGGGGGTACGCAGAGTTGCCAACTGCTCCGGAGTATAATTTTCCATTTTAATAAAGCATAAATCCTTGAAGCCAACTTACATATAGAATTGTTTACATATGCAGAAATGCATATTAAACTTTAAAAAATTACTGTTTACAAAAAGTGGTTGCTAAATTCCGGAGCTGATGGCAATTGTGAATAGGAATTTGTAAGTGCTTATCCTTCAAAATATTTACTATTTCTTAAGTTAAAAATTACTGTTTACAAAAAGGGGTCGATCCTATCCCGCACATGTTTGCAACTATGCAATAATAAAATATATTTTGACAGTGTTTGTTAATATTTGACTTTTTACTTCCTTGTACGTAGTATAAGGAAGTAATGTGATCCCGAAAAATTTTGGGGGCCAAATTTCGACAATAAAACCGATTTTGACTACCTATAAATTGAATTTAAAAAAAATTTTCGATGCATCTCATCGTAGGCTATCATGCACGATCATATTAATGCGTCTGCAACTCATTTTGACCAGCGGCGAGTCTATTGTGGCCAGTTTTTCCATGCCGTCTGTACGTACGTACGTATGTACGTACGTATGTATGTAACTCGCATATCTCAAAAACTATTGGTCGTAGAATGTTGAGATTTGATATTTAGGATTGTTCTATGATCTAGTTGTGCACCTCCCCTTTTGGTGATAATCGAATGGATAGTTTATGTACAGGACCGCCCAAAAGATTCGAAATACATTACGCTCTATGGGCCGATATTCATTAAACTCGCCTAACTCAAAAGCTATTAGGCGTAGAATGTCCAAACTTCATATTTTGGATATTTGTAACATCTAGTTGTGCACCTCCCCTTTTGGTTCCATTCGACTGGATAGTTTATCTACAGGACTGCCCAAAACATTCGAAATACATTACGCTCAATGGGCCGAAATTCATTAAACTCGCATATCTCAAAAACTATTAGGCGTAGAATGTTGAAACTTTATATTTAGGAACGTTGTAACATCTAGTTGTGCACCTCCCCTTTCGGTTCCATTCGACTGGATAGTTTGTCTACAGGACTGCCCAAAACATTCGAAATACATTACGCTCAATGGGCCGAAATTCATTAAACTCGCATATCTCAAAAACTGTTAGGCGTACAATGTTGAAACTTTATATTTAGGATTGTTGTAACATCTAGTTGTGCACCTCCCCTTTCGGTTCCATTCGACTGAATAGTTTATCTACAGGACCGCCCAAAAGATTCGAAATACATTACGCTCTAAGGGCCGAAATTCATCAAAGCGTTTTTTAGAGGTATTGGGCTATTTCAAACGACTCAGAAGTGATATATGCTGTAAAGAGTTAGAAAATGAATTTTTCCATTAAAAAAAGTGTCTTTATCATTTATAGTTCAGCTACAGGAACACTCAAAAGATTTCCAATACATTACGGTCAATGGCAATTTTAGGGGCATTCATCCATTTCAAGCACAATGCCGTCCTACCACATAAGTTAGGTAATGGTCCGACCACGGTCACGTGACTCCCTCAAGAACTATCCAAAAGTCGCCAAGCTTGGCGACTTTTGGTGTACGTGTGTGCATATTTAACTCTCAAATCTCAAAAAATATTATGAAATTTCATATATAAGATTGTTGTAACATCTAGTTGTGCATCTCGATTTTTGTTTCCAATCTACTGGAGAGTTTATTTACAGAACCACCGAAAAGGATTTCAGTACTTTAATGTCTATGGACATCTTCAATGTAATACAACTGTAGACGGTCATTGTTTGGTACATGCCCAAAATCTCGCCGTCTGTCTTCGGCCTTGGCGAGTTTTGGCGAAATATCGCCAAATTTGGCGATATTCAGTTATTTGGTCCATGCGCAAAGTATCGCCATTTGTCATCGTTCTTGGCGAGTTTTGGCGAAATATCGCCGTATTTGGCAATAATCTGTCATTGTTTGGTTCATGCTTAAAATCTCGCCAAATGTCGTCGAAATTTACGAGTTTCGCCGAAATATCGCCAAATTTGGCGCCAAAAATTATTTCGTATTTTGTATAACTGTAAAACTTTAACCCGTAGAATTTTGAACTTTTGTATTTAGAACTATTGTAATATCTAACTGTTTTCAATATCTTTTTTGACAGCAATCGACTGAGAATTTATTTACAGGGTTTGCCAAATGACTTGAGGTGTATGAATGCATTCAATTTATTGAAAGTCTGTGGTCAATGACTACTTTGGCTATCCCCAAAATCTCGCAGACTATCTCAAGTTTGTCGGCTTTTGGTGAAATATCGCCAAATAAAGTGTTAGAAGGAAATCTTTCAAATTGAACTCAGCTTGGCGATATCGAAATATTTGGCTAGAAATCGCTAAATCTTACTATTATTGATATTTTATCTCTTTCAAAGAAATAAGTTTAGAGGAAGTGCGTCGAAAATATTTTTGATCTAATAGACGTGCAAGGAAGTCATGTGTTGGACACATCAGATTTTTTATCTTAGTACTAGCCGCCTCCGGCGACCAGTTGGTTCGCCATCTTAATAAATCTTGTTCGGAGAGAATCCTGTTCCTCGCCGGCGTCCTCGGCTTGTCATTGAAATATCTCAGATTCTGAATGAAATTTAAAATTAAGATGGTTACAAACAGGACCGATCCTACGGTAAGTGTCGCAACCTGCTAATATAAAAAGACGCTACCTTTTATGCTCTACTTAGTTTTTGAGTTCGAAATGACGCCCCTCCGAAGCCGGCGCCCAGATGCAATGCTCACTGTGTCGGGCTGCCCCTGGTTACAAAAATAAGATGGTTAAATGATAAAAACCTACAAAAAGGAACAAATTATTTTCGTTCTATATTAATTCCGAAGAGCTTCTGGATATATTGACCTTTGTCAAAAAACGGAAAGGAAAAAAAAAGTAAGAAAATCTGAAACACTTTCAGATTTTAAATACGTACTAAAGTGCTTTATACATTAAAAGCGTATTATAATCCATGGAGCTTCCCTATTTTCGTTTCTTATTTCATTAAGTTGGAAAGTATATCATTCTTCATGAGTGTGATTAAACAAAATTAAAATTGATATTTCTAACATCCTTTTTCTGGATGTAATACATTAGAAATAGATGCGGGGAAAACTGTATAGAAAAATGCACAATTCCAACCGGATGAAAATTTCAAAAACTTATTCTCAAGTTTATTCATAATCCAAGTAGCAGATGATGAAATTACGATAAATTGCGCCAAACGTTCGAATCATCCCCTCAAAATCGCACATAAACCATTTTATTTTTCGCCAAATTAAAAAGTTGCACATTTTAGTCTCGGAAAATGTCCAAATCCTATTTTTCTTTTGAGTATAAAACATTTCATTCCTGCTCATTTCACATGCACACGATATTTTAATTAAAATTTACCTTACAAATAATCTAAACAAAAAAATTGTTATTCTTTTATTTTTACTTCAAGAGTCTGAATCATTTAATAAACTTGCCAAATATGGCAACCCAGATACGCTTACTCTTCACTCTTTCCATTGCGGCGTTACAATTGCGAAATGGCGAGAGCAAAAATTTGCCTTTTGCGACACGTTTTTTATCGATATCTCCTAAAATAATTCGAATTTCGAAAAAATAACTTCGAGCTATGTCGGGACCCGTCCTGGAGAATTTCCATACAAAATTTGTTATGTCTACGATCATCCGTCTGCGAGCTACGCGAGACACAGGCAAACAAACAAACTAACTAACGGACAGTTTACACTCTTTTTTATTTATATAGATTGGTCGTGTTCATGATGCCAGTTTTCAGGAACTCAAACAATTCCTAAAATATTATTTAAGAGAGTAGTTTAACCCGGCGTTCTCCTGTAGTATAAGAAATTGAAGCGCCAGTTGGTGAAAACAATTATTTCCGGATGTTCACTAATATAATGCAAGTCCTGTTTTCACAAGCACGAATGTATAAAACGAATATGAATTTTAGAATCATGAATGTGCAGATGCACACTATTTCTTAAACACTGTTTGTGACTTGCGACGCAGCAACAGCAAAAAAAGCTTTACTTTCATATAAATACTAAATACCAACACCAAACTTAAATCCTTCCTTCAACTGAAACTAATAATAATAATAATAATAATTACAACATTTTCCAAGAATAACAATAACAAAGATTTTCAAGTTCCACTATTTAAAAATAATAATTTAGGAAATCATGACACAAATTCTACTTCTTAAGTAATTAAAAAATTTATGAAATGACTTCTGCTGAAAACTGTCACCAAATAGTTAAGTGAGCATTTTTACAATTTGAATTATCACTGGAACAAGAAGCAAGGCAGACTGCCAGTTCTCAAAAAGAAATCACTAAAAAAGGGTCAAAAATTTCGCCTTAATAGAAAAAAAATTTTAAGTACCTATCTTTAATAAAATGTGATCTACATAATATTACATAAATTGAACTACGACAAACATATGAGTATTCTAGATCGCAATTCTCTTATGGAATGTAGAAATACCTTTATCAAAGAACCGCTTTCACGCACACACAAACTAAGTTATTTCAAAATTTACTAACTATGTTTACGTTATTGTTTCAGGCTAATAACATTCCACAAAACTTTGGCTAGAGAGATTGCAGATCTACCGGAGGTTAAACGTTAAAGATTGATTATTTGAGGAATTCTTTATAAAATAAAAATTAACAGGAAAGTTCTCTTGCAATTTTTGTAACATGAAAATTGTTGACACCAAACAAATAGAACGTTTCTAAGATGACATTTCCACACAAGAATTCTAATGGGTGTAACAAAGTTAACATACGCTGTAAAATTTCAGACTTTTAAAAAGCCATCTAACCGTAGCAGTGGCGCACACCGGATTTTCTCTTGGAGGGGGGGGGGGTCCACCCCATAAACCTGTGACACCCACCACTTGAAGAAACGCGAATTTTTTTTTAATCGTACCTCCCCTCCCCCCTTTACTGTGTTTATTCATCTTAACTGGTGAAAATAAGAATTTGATAATGCCTTTCAACATATTTAAATTTCAAAAATTGCATGACGATTTAACAAAAGAAAATTGATAACTCCTTTGGGAGGGGTCCAGACCCCTTGGACCCCTCCCTTGTGTGCGCCACTGAACCGTAGGTAACGTGCTCCAACATAAATCTTATGAAGAAGAATTCTCACATGAACTTAATTTTACAGATAATGGTGATTGGATAGGGCAAAACTAAACGAGGGCTGTCTGCCTTAGAGAGGAATGACTTGTGCGGAAAAAACGTTTTAACGAATTCTAACGCGTATTGAAGATAGATGTGGAGAAAACCGCTAAAAGGGCGAGACCGTTAGATCGACAGCATCACGTAAGGCCAGAGTCCAGGACTTTCACATTTCAGCTCTCTACCAATGTTCAGTATCTAATCCAGTGCTCCATTGGTCAGCACTTCCCGGTTATATAATTTATGTAGTTTTCGGAGAAAATATACTCAAAATGTTCGAATGATAACGCAAAATGTTCGAAAAATTGCTTAAAACTGGAGAAGCATTAAATATTAAAAAAACAACAATCAGATGCAATGTTTGGTTTTCTTTTGTGTGTAAGACTTAAATAAAAATTCCCACTAAGTTCAAAACACACTACAGTGTCAATCACAATCAGCATAACTGCCAACAATATCAGAACACATTTAACCACTTTTCGTAAACAGTATGTTTAGAAGTATTTTTGAAAAATGCTAAGATGGATTCACTGCGGCTAAAGTTTTTGCTATAATAATAATTACAATTCACAAAAAAGGGCTATCGTATTCCGAAATCGTTGGCAGGTATGAGAGTTAGAGTTGTCTTACATTCCTACATCACTATTGCATTATATTTTATTTAATATAAAAATCCATATCTGAGTGGAATCATTTATGTAGCAGAACTTAATTAACACAATTTAATAAAATAAACAATCAGCTATGTCCGAAATATCTTCTGTAACATTTAATTGCTTTAATCGCATTCGATCATTATAGCTAATGAGCAGTTTAAAATTCTTTAAGGAATCTGAAAAGAAATCCGCTTTTATTATACGAGGAACAAAGAGGCCTGACCCACGCCACGATTTTATTTATCCACATCTTTTATGGAAGCACAATTCACAATGAATGGAGAAGGAAGTGATTATTGTGCATTCATTCTGCGAGATGAAATTATTAATTTGCTTTGTGTGCCATATTTCTTTATTCTTGTTACCACAAAAGAATTACGTAATTGGAAAGTAAATTAATTCCAGGAAGAATCGTGAAGGCTTTCTATTCAAATTTTAGATGGCTTAGATTTTATGCAAATTGCTGTGAAAATTTAGTAATTTTTACATGCCGAGGTCTTCAGGATAGGAAACATATCATACTACAAAAATTGCGAGTAACACCTCAAAATTCCGTACAATTCGCATCAGTAATTAAATTTTTACAGTAACATGTAATTCAAAATTAACATAAATTAAGATCCCAAATAAAACAATCGTAAAGACGCTTTGGTAAACAATTGAACCAATATTTATTCAATGAAATTATCACTTCATGTGCTCAATATGCGAACTACCAGATGCAACCACATGCTGAAAACGTAAAACAGCATGGTCCACCGTCGCATTTAAAATCTCTGGTGTAACACACCTCACCTGAATTTTGATAAATTGTAAATGATGTTTTTATTGTTTATATGGGCTCTTAGAATGTCATTGTGCTCTGCCTATGGGTTTTGGAAGTTGTATATGCCACCGGTGAGCTTTGAAATACGGTACAGCGCCATCTATCGGGTAAAAATGGCGATTTTCTTTTTTTGCATATTTGACTTGCACATGTTCTGAAACGTGCAGATACCAAATTTCATTGGAATATTCCCGGTAGTTTTCTCTCCAGCATCCCTTGAACACTTGCAGTTTAATTATGGCCACCCTGTATAATAACGGAAGTGTTAACGTCATCAGTAGATATGTTAGAACAACATTTGCGCAATTTCCATTTCATAAAAGAAAACTGTTTTCAGTTTGTGGCGGTTCGTATAAAAACATTTAATGATTTATGTAGAAAATTTAATCTTACGATAAACGAGAACATTTAACCACCATTAATTATATGATATGATGCAAAAATAGGTCATTATGAAGTATTTTGTATCAGAAAGGTATTTCAATTTTTATCTTCAATAAGATAATGTCTATTATTCGTAGTATGTTAGACAGTATCTTATATTGAAGATAATACTGTCCTGTTAAGACACGGTCTAGTATTCATATCATTTCCCGGACTCTTAGAGGGCAAAAAGGTGTGACCAAAATTTCATCACCGCATCCTGTCTTTCTCGTCGACCACGACATTTTCTTCTATAGTGTCCACTGCAACTACTTGCATAGTCATAGTACATTTTCCTGCATGTCTTTAAAAAGCATTATTTATGTGAGAATAACTTTGAATACCCAATTGGTGTTTTCTACATGTACATCAAATGGTGATTTCTCGCTTAAAAAATAAAATGCATGATTTGGGAATATGTAATACTTTAATAAGTTATCAAAACTCTTGGGGGAAACGCGCTTTATTAATCCACATTGTATTGTTTCTGTACCTCGTCTGTTCGTTTGATCATATGTTAATGATTCAAGATTTTTCCGTGCTGATGAAATAATTGATTAGCTTGGAACGAAGGGCATTAAATATTCATAAGTTTCGTGATTAAATCCAGTGCTTTGTACTTTAATTCAGGTAAACCGACAAACATTAATAATTCTCGCAATCGGAACGCTAATTTAAATATTAAATCTTTCTTCCGCATGCATGTTAGTAGAAATAGAGTGGCAAAAAAATTTAGTATTGCAAAGATAGTTCAGTTTTTTTTTTTTTCTTAAACATAATAACAGCTCATTTTAAATTTCACAATATTTGCAATGAATTTCAGATCCAGAAAAAGTATTTATTCCCCAGTTGTCAGACTCAGTGATGGTAGCCTCTCGTTTCGTGATTTTTCTCTAAAAATTTCCCTTGCAGCATATTTTCCACCTCATTGTATAAATCTATAGTGCTGCCGTCTATCGGTTATAGTTATTAAAAAGTGTAATTATTTTCCCCTTTCCCCCGCTTTTTAACATTTCAGAAAATTAGATCACGAAACAGGAAATGCATACAAGTGGCAGATATTTAATACACTTAGACTATACTACTTAAAATAAACGATAGAATTCTTAACAAGTAATGTTAAAGTTACGAATACGTAAGAACAGATTGTACATGAAGAAAGATAATGTTTTAAAACAGCAATGCCATTTGCGAAAAGAGGTTGCAATTGTTTCGGGTTGAAATAAAATAACACAACACATTTTCAGGTGAAAAAAGTTTCAACGTATGCTCAAGAGGAGCCTATGACTGAGATAAAGGGCCTGTTTTCTTCTCCGCTTTATTATTCCCTCAAAAAGGGACATTTCCCTCCAGTTGCAATCACTGGTCAGACATCAAAATTTGTTATTAACCCCTTCTTAATAAATTTCTGTAGGGAATCCTAAAATAATCTTAGAAACTTTTTAGGTTAACTGGAAGCCTGCATAATGATAATGATTGGTTACGTTTCTATCTAAAAAGTGAAACTATTTAAAATTTCTGGTGACTTTACTCACAAAAAAATTTAAAAAAGGATTAATTTTACTGCAAACAGTAATGTTTAACGATAGCTAATTCTACAAAATGATAAAGAAATACATCATAATGAATCATTTCATATCATAAAGTTATTTTAATACTCATCTTTAAGATTTTTTCTCATACTTTTCACTCTCATATTTTTCGCTCGCACTGAAATTTAAAATAGTTTTGTTTTACGAAAATGAAATTGTGATATCCTTATTCTTGCAGGACAAATTATGACATCAAAGATTGATGACGTATTGTCTGTAGCAAATTTTGTACAAGATATTATCCATATATTGAAAAAGAGGCCAACATCAGAAAACTTCATATCCTGATGTATCTGAACCAAATTTAAAAGAATCTGATGTTGACACCACGAGACTTCCCTGTGCGTCTCTTAAATCATAAATATTTTCCGTGTACTTCATCTAATTTTTTTTCTTTAAAGAGATAAAATACTGCAATAATACTAAAGTTTAGCGATTGCTTCACAGATATTTGAGATAAGGGTAGTTTTGAAGATTCGGGTTCAGTTTGAAGGATTTGTTTTTGGCTCTTAATTGGGCGATATTTCGCAAATAGATGACGAGCTTGAGATAGTCAGTGAAATTTTGGTCATAGTTGAAATAGTGATTCATCAGAGACTGTTAATGAATTGAAGGTATATATAGACCTTAATGTTTTGAAAGTCTTTTGGGTGACCCTGTAAATAAATTACTCAGTCGATTGCAGTACAAAAGAAATTGGCGATATTTCGACAAAACTCGCCAAAGTCGATGACAAATGGGGCAATTTTGGGCATGGACCAAACAATGATTGACTACAGACATAGTATAATGATAATGACAATAGACGTTAATGTATTGAAATTCTTTTGAGTGGCCGTGAAAATAAACTCTGTAGTAGATTGGAACCAAAATTCGATGTGCACAACTAGATGTTACTACAATCTTTTATATAAAATTTCAACAATGTGGGACTGATAGTTTTTGAGATACGCAGTCTACATTCATACATACGCACGTACACCAAATGTCGCCAAATTGTCAAATTTTCTCAATTTTTAACGGACGCACATCACCGTCTTCAGACCATTATCTAAATATATGGTAGGATGATATTGTGTCTAAAATGAATGAATCTCCCAAAAACTTCCTTTGATCGTAATGTGTTGGAATTTTTTTGAGTGTTCCTGTAGAAGAACTATAAATGTTAAAGACACTATTTTTGGAAAAATACATTTTGTAATCCTTAACAACATATATCACTTTTTATTCGATAGAAATAGCCTAATGCCTCTAAAATACGCTGTAATGAATTTCTGCACATAGAGAGTAATGATTTAAATTTTTTGTGTAGCCCTGTAAATAAACTATCCAGTAGATTGAAACCAAAAAAGGAGGCGCACAACTAGATGTTAAAATAATCCTAAATATAAAATTTCAACATTCTACGACCAATGGTTTTCGAGGTATGCTAGTTACATACGTACGTACAGACATCAGGGAAAACTGGTCAAAATGGACTAGGGAGTCTGTCAAAATGGATTGTACATGCAGTTATATGAACACACATACATGCGTACAATGAGATGCCTCGCAAAAGCTCTGATTTAAACCGTGACATAAAAAAAGTAAATTTAATAGTAGTCAAAATCGGGTTTTTTTTTCGTTAAAATCTGAATACCGAAAATTTTCGCTATCACATTAATTCCTATTACATCGTACAAGGAAGTAAAAAGTTAATACAAATTTCATTAATTTTCAACGATAATTAGCATTTTTCGTATTTTAATCTTCATTATTAAAGGTTTTGAAAGTGTTTTTATTACGGTATATATATATATTGTATCTAGATTGTAAAAGTTGGAATTCGAAATAGAAGTAAAAACAATATCGTTTGACAAAATATCATTATGTATGGTTTTGAGCAATTGAAATTATTTCGAAAATACTGTCGTCTGTTACAGTTTAAAACTTGCATGGAAAAACAGAAAAGAAAAATCTGATGTGGACTACACATGACATCCTTGCACGTCTATTAAATCAAAAATATTTTCGTCGCACTTCAACTAAACTGATTTTGTTTAAGAGAGATAAAATACTGCAGTAATACTAAGGTTTTGCGATTTCTACCCAAATATTTCCGATATCGCCAAGCTGGGTTCAATTTGAAAGATTTGCTTCTGTAATTAATTTGGAGATATTTCACCAAGAGCCGACCAGCTTGAGATAGTTTGCGAGATTTTGGGGATAGCCAAAGTAGTAAATGACCACAGACTTTCAATGAATTGAATGTACCCATACTCCTTAATGTATTTAAAGTCATTTGGCTCACCCTGTAAATAAAATATCCAGTTGATTACATTCTAAGGTTAAAAGTTTTAGAGTTATGCGAAATGCGAAATTATATTTGGAGCCAAATTTGCGCTATTTCCGCAAAAATCGCCAATGTCGATGAAAAACAGTGATATTTTGGGCATGGACAAAACGACTCATTATTGCCAAATTTGGCGATAGTGAGTCGTTTTATCCATGATTGTGGCGATAGTGGCGATTTTGGCAAAACTCGCCAAAGTCGATGACCAATGGCGAGATTTTGATCATGGATCAATGACTACAGATGCAATATATTGAAGATGCGCATAGACATTAATGCATTGAAATTCTTTTGGGTGGTCCTGCAAATAAACTCTCCAGTAGATTGGAACCCAAAATCGAGATGCACAACTAGATGTTATAACAAACTTTATTTTTGAAATTTAAACATTCTACGACTAACAGTTTTTGAGATTTGCAAGTTAAATACATACATACGTACACCAAAAATCGCCAAGTTTGCCGACTTTTGGCGTAATTCTCGAGTGAGGCGCGTGACCTGGATCGGATCATTCCTAACTCTATGGTAGGACCGTATTGTGCTTGAAATGGATGAATGCCTCTAAAATTGCCATTGACCGTAATGCGTTGGAAATCTTTTGAGTGTTCCTGTAGCAGAACTATAAATGATAAAGACACTTTTTTCGATGGAGAAATTCATTTTGTAAACCTTTACAGCATATATCACTTCTGAGTCGTTTGAAATAGACTATACCTCTAAAATACGCTTTAATGAATTTCTGCCCATTGAGCATAATATATTTAAAATCTTTTAGGCGGCCCTGTAGATAAACCATTCAATCGAATGAGACCGAAAGGGGAGGTACACAACTAGACGTTACAACAATCCTTATTATAAAGTTTCAAATTCTACCACCAATAGTTTTGGGGATAGGCGAGTTCAATGAATTTCGGCCCATAGTAGCATCGTAATTTATTTAAAATCTTTGGGGCAACCCTGTAGATAAACTATCCAGTCGAATGGGACCGAAAGGGAAGGTGCACAGTTAGTTCTTACAACAATCCTAAATATAAAGTTCCAAATTCTACGACCAATAGTTTTTGAGATATGAGAGTTACATACGCAGGTACAAACGGCATGAAAAAACTGGCCAAAATAGACTCGCGGTTTATCAAAATGGGTTGCACACGCATTTATATAAACGAGCATGCTAGCGTGTGATGAGATGCATCGAAAAAAATTCTTAAAAGTAAATTTAGAGGTAGTCAAAATGGGTTTTTTCGTCGAAATCTGACTCCCGAAATTTTTCGCAATCACATTACTTCCTTTTACTCGTACAAGGAAGTAAAAAGAAGGCATAAACACGTTTTCATTTTCTTCGAAAGTGTTAATTTCTTTTTAATGGATAATAAACGTCACTTTAAAAACCTAATTTTCCCCAAAACACATAAAAAATGTGTTTTAGACAACAAAAATGTTTTATAAATACTACATATTTTATCTAAATACTTTCGCACAGTGTTACTAAGCCTTGAACTATGTAAATTTAGTTATACAGTTTTAAAAGGTTTCGTAGATAGGAGAAAGCTTTGAAGAATAAAGGTGTACTTAAAGAAGGCCCTCGCATAAATCTTTAAGAAAATTTCTATGCAGCACTTAAAAGCAAAGTAATTTGTCGTCTGAAAGAATATTTTAAATGCTGTACGCTAAAATACTGGAAGAATTTGACTTTAGTTTCAAATAATTCGAAAATATAAAATGTATTTTGATTATACATTTTTTAAAATTTTATTGTAGAATTCTTTAATAGCGCTTGGAATCTACTATATACAAATAATCTTAACCCATTTGTGCCTGGATATTTTTGCGACTTTCTTTGATTTTTACTGATAACAGAAATAATAGATAAATTTCTGATGTCAAACTCTTTAACAAGGGATGATTTCTTTTAAAATCATTATGCTTAAAAATCGAAATATCAACATCCTACTTGGTCATGTTAAAATATTTTGTAGAGTTGAGGCTCAATACTCATGAATAAATGCTAGGAAAAATAAATAACGTTTTCGACTAATGGCGAAAATGCCGTCCCAAAAAAGGGACACTAGGCATAAATGGTTAATACAAACTCGTTAATGTAACATAGTAGAATATAGTTATATAAAAAAAATTGATTTTTTAAATTTATATAGATGTAATAAGAAATATGCGTATAGTTTTCATTCAATTATTTACTTGAACTCTACAAAAAAAAATTTATACTGGGAAAGGTTCCATTTTGAGCATTAGTTTTGCTCTTAAGAAGGAAAAAAAATTACTTAATAGTTATAACCATTGAATGATCGTTCCACAGACAGGCTTTTTTTTATACATTACTCTTCGAAAACCCTAGAATTAATTTTAAGCAAAGGAAAAGATCTATTAAATGTGGGGAAAAAAGATACATGCATTGAATGTTTAACACTTTTTATACATTCTAATTATTGTTTCCTCAAAAAGTCTTTCGTTTCAAATAATTGAAAATTGAAAATAAAACAAATTTCATTCAGAGGAATTTTTTGTTCCCTACTCAAATAAAAATAATTAGGAGTAGTGTATGCTACCTTTCGCCATATTCAACATCGTTATAATGAATAATAATAATAAAAAAAGTCAATAGTTGAATGCATGGAGATAGAACGGGAAGGGGGAAGAACAAATAGTGAAAATAGGTAACTGACATTTTCCCCTCCATCCGTCTGCCAATATCTGGATATGGTGTACAGTTTTTGGGCATGCTCCGTCTTCTAAATAAAAGCTTTTGTGGAAAAACACACACAAAATGATACTCTTAATAAGATAGGATTGTTTAGACTGAAAATTTATTCAGTCTTCGTATCTCAAAGCTCTTAGTTTTTTAAAGCAGTGGGGACTTTTCGTCTTCTTGCAGATACATTTTGCTCTAATTTAAATAAAGAAATTCCTGTTTAAAATAGTGGTGTTTTATATTCCGAAACAATTAACAACTGTGAATAAATATTAACAAATTTAACAACCAGAATTTACATAAAATCAAATAAATTGCAGACTGGTTAATGGCCAGATTTCAAACCTGTCCACTGGGAGTGTCAGCCAAAGTCTTGCGATCTTGAAAGCTTGTGACTGAACCCGTTTGAAAAGGACAGGTGCGGAAGGCCACTGGGTTGAGAGGCACACCGGAGTTCTTAGAACTCTGTTCTTGAATCTCGGTAGAAAGTTTACGGCTCAGTCAAACTGTAATTTTTTTTTTACTTCATTTTTCTGATGGATTCATCTCCAGCCTTACTTCCTTAATTTCTTTTCTGGATTATCACACTGTTCACGTCTATGTCGTCGAGCTGGCACATGGACTGCAAGGAGCTGAGGCCTTTATCGTCTAAGACCTGTCATCGAGATGGACTCTGCAGCTTGAAGGTGGCAGCTTACCTACGGTGCGGAGATTGTCGTACGCTGATGAAGGACTTGATAAAGAAGAGCTTACAGCCATATGACGTTTTCGTCGTATCAGAGGACTGTGTTTGTGGATGATAATCGAAGCTTTACGAATGTGGCTTCCCTTTGGGGACGACGTATGGGCGCCGTCTGCTCTTGGTCCCTGAAGCAACTTGCCTCGCTCCAGTCTCTCCAATTATTGAAATGGACCTTTTTCCCTAGTTCCCTCTCTACTGCTGCTCATCTCCAATTTGGAGTGTCTGAATACTTTTTGCCTTCATCTTTTGGTCTCGAGCAACACGTTGCGCAGCCCGCTTGCGGGGAGAAGACGGGTCGGTTGTCCTTTTTTCGGCCAATTGGCATTTTTCCGAAGCTCGACCATTTGGCAACTTTCCGATGCTCATCTGACTTTCACTGAAATTTTTTCCACGGGATTTTCTTCCAGTCTGTGTTTTTCCACTTTTCTTCACCACACGACGCATGAAGAGTAGATCCATTACTCTTCTGCTTTACTGGAGGTTAGGCTTTTTTTCCCTAATTTTCAGTTGGGAGAATAATGATATGCTTATATCATGCACTTGCTCAGCTGTCAAAGCATTTATGTACGTGTATTCGGGATATGAATAAGTGACTACAAAGGATAACAATCACAACTGCTAATTCTTAAGCTGTTCCCTGAAATTCAAATGTTAAACAAAATTAAAATTTTTAAGTTAAGATAAAAATGATTGTGGAAGATTTTCCGAAAAATGTTTAAAAGTTAGTAGCTATGCATTGTCTAATTTTGTAAAAAAGCAATAATTAATTTAGAAATATATACAGTGTATCCATATATAAATTGGCTGACCTATAATTTCATGTACGTTATGCCGATATGGATACTTTTAATAATAAAAATGATAGAAATTAGATGCTGAGTAAAGATATTAAAGTTTGACCGAAAAGAAAGTTTTGTAAAAAGAATACACAGTTTTAATTTTTACACAGCCCCAAGTTCTTCGATTCATACTAAGGGAAATCTTGCCGTATTAAAAACATGTAGTACAAAGAGTTCGACTTTGGTGCTACCAGTATTCACCGAGATGTGAAACATGTGTTTCAGTGAATTAAACCACTTTACACCAGAGAAGTTAAGAATAAAATATTGAGTTATAAGAGACCTATGATCTTTTCAAGGTTGATGTGTAACTACACATTTTGATTACCTTGGTACAGGGGCGTAGCCAAGGGGGGGGGATTAGGGAGGTCATAATCCCCCCGTGAGGAATTTTTTGCCATACAAAATGTATATTCTTCACTCCCTTATCACACACATGTATGCATATATGTGAGTTGCAGTAGTCATAACCCCCCCACCCCCCATGAAAAATTTCTGGCTACGCCCCTGCCTTGGTATGATAGATGTTTGCCTGGATTTTACACGTAATATTAATATAGTTGTTTATTTTATTGAGAGTCTTGCATAAAAAATGCTATTTAACTGCATGTATTTGATGTGCGGCTCAAACTTATGAAATTTAATAAAATATGCAAATTGAGAAAGGTATGAAAAATACTGTAAGTGATTACCTTAAACAAAGTTTTCAGACAACACAGAGTAAATGAAAGTGTACATATTTATGGGAACCAGACATTTGATAGCATGATGACCTCCAAGAGACTCTTGGAGGGCAGTGACTTGGATTCAGTCACGAGTCGTCATTGTGACGTCGATACGTAGTCACTGCGAAATTGAAATATGCTCCTCTCGTGCAGGTGGGATCATCTTGTGTTAACAAATTGTGGGTTGATTACATAGTGTTACTTCAGAAGACAGATATGTGAACCGAATATGAGAAAATGTAGCGATTCTGTCATGGATATCCGAAACCTCTTTCAGGGATTCCGGTTCCTGCCGAGAAATACGAACCCGGATCAACTGTGATTGACAGAATGCTCTACCGTTACGCCTTGGAAATTTCTTGACCAAAATTTAAAATTTTTAACATGAAGATTATGCCTTTTATCATAAAGGTTACATTTAAAACCCCCTGCCTCCCATAAAGGCAGTCTGTGGACTAGGATGGACCTAAAATATCAAATTTTTGAAAATGAATATGTCATAGTGAGGAAAGCAGTACTGTCCTAAAGAAGAATCCAAAATTTGTGTTAAATCAAAAAACATATTCAGCGAAACCCCTAAAAGTTCAAACTTGTGCCATTTTGCTCTATTATTGGTATAAAAAAAATAAAAAGTAATAACTTTGTTTAAAATGTATAATGTCATAGCGCAGAAGCATTATGTTGTACTATGTACTATGGAACTCTACAAAATTTCAGAAGTTTGAAAAATATCTTCCGTCGGATCAATAAGGCATACATTTTGCAATTTTAGTTAAATTTAGGTATTGATTGCTTAGAGTAAATAAAAGACAAAACTTTAAGTTTTAAAAATACCGAAATCATTATTTTATTTATTTAGAAATACAGTAAATCACCTAAGAGCTCAATTTGTGCAAAACTCTAGATTGCATCTTAATTCCGAGCAGGCACGGAGTTAGAAAAAAATATCGGGTATGGTCAAAATGAGATAATGACCTGACGCAAGGTGATAAAGATATTGACGTTAAATTTTGCCAGGATATTCTTATAATTAGTAGCTGCATTCTTGACTGAATATAGTATTTCTGTGTTCACTTGTTTATTTGATGACCATTTACTTTACTTTGACCAGATAAAGATAGTGACGTGAAATTTCGCCAGGCAAGTGCGCAAAGTGAATTTTTTCAGTCCAGAGTGCAGCAAATTAGTAGCTGCACTCTGGTCTGAATATAAGTTTTCTGTGTTCATTTGTTTATTGACGACCATTTAATTTGAAAAATGCTGTTTTTTTAGAAAGTAATGAGTTTTCGTATAAAAATAGAAATATTTTCATAAGTATTAGAACTTTTGCATTTGTTTTGCTTCATAGAACAATTAAATATGCTACTTATGTGTTGCATCAATATTATTAAAAGAGATTTACCACAATTGGTAATACAGGATATATGGCATGAATTCAATTTTTACTTTCTGAACATGTACTATGTAAGGAAAGAACTGTAATCATGAAAAAATTCAACTTCGAGATTTTGGTGTATTTACTCGTTTTGAGGTTTTCAGAATTCATTCATGCTATTTTCACGAGATGTATGCATGTATTTGCGTGTGCGTGCATGCGTGTGTTTCTTTGTGTCTATGTGAGTGAACAAGGTAACTCCTGAACGGTGCACTCGATTGAGTTTGTATTTGGTATATATGTTATAAACCACCGTCGCAAGACTGGTATTGATTTTGGTGTGTTTAGGACTTATAGTCTTTTTACAGAGCTACGAAAATAATTTTTTTTTAAAATTACGGCCAATGAATGGAAATTTTATAAAGTGCGCTAGCGTCTAAACAGTGCATTAGATTGAGCACAAATTCAAAAAGCATATAAAAGGCCACGGTCACATGATCTGCATATATTTTGGTATGTGTAGAGTTAAATATTTGTTCCCGGTATAAAAAATAATTCTACTACATTACGGCCTATGGGCGCAAATCACTTAAAATGAGCTAGTTCTGAGTGGTCTACGAAACTAGTAAGTGTTTTAAAAAAACTGTGTTATCACTATTTCTATAGGTAAAAAGACAAAAAGGGTAATTTCTTGTGATCATTTTAAGAGAAGCGACGTTTCAAGAAAAAGAAAGTGTTTTCCAATCCTTGCAAAATTTTGAAAATACTCGGAGGCACAATATTAAATATACTCCTGTTTTTTAAAATAAAACAATAGCATGAACAAAATTGCGAACTGCTCCAGAATATAACTAACCACTTTTTTAAAACAGCAATTTTTGACTTTAATTATTACTAATCATTGGATTACAGGGTAATCCAAGGTAACCGAAGATAAGGTGAATAACTTCTTAACATTTTTTTATGTAAGATTACTGTATACAAAAAGTAGTTAGATATGCGCTGGAATAGTTGGCAACACTGCATGAAAGAATGATGCGATTGAGCTGAAATTCAGGGAATGCAAATTATAAGATGTAAAGCAAATGACTAAAATTTCAAAGCCACTACGCATGCGTGAGCTGACCAGCGTCCTCTATACTGCTGCTGAAACGTACAAATAAAGGGCTGTAGCGGCATGATTAAAATAGCCTGTGTTTATCTGTTTCTGGTAAACGTGAAGTAAGGCGTAACTATGCCTCGTATGCAGAGGACGAAATTTGAACAAGGGTTTGAACGGGGGAGAATCATCGGCCTTCATGAAGGTGGATTTTTCTATCGCGCAATAGCAGTTTGTTGGACAGCGTAACAGCAGCACAGTGATACGAGTTTGCAAGCAGTGAATAGACCAAAACCGGGCGGGGCCTTCGCAATTAGTAACGGGCCTGCGCGTGTATTTTGATGAGCCATCCAAAGAGGCCTACGGATGCTCGAGTCTTCACGTATACATCAGGCATTTCTTAACCTTCCCAGTGCTTTCAAAAGTTATTTAATATAGTTTTAAGTGGTAATTGTGTTACTAATTCAACGAACAATCATACGAACTCATGATTAATTTGTTTGCTATGATGCATATTGACATAAAGAAAATAGATGCATATAATTTGAAGAAAAAACAAAGTAGCGCTTACTCTCATGATTCACGATTGCTTATTTTAGTTTCGCAAGTGGATATTTAATATACTTTAAAATAACTAAATACACAAGACATTTTTATAATGAATATTTCATGAACGTAGTCGTATTTCCTACGTTATTTTAAACAATTCAAGATTAATCTTTAACAAATGATGTATTAAAGCGCATTTCAGTGTTTTCGGGATATCCTGTATATTGGAGAAAATTGATAAAATACGCTCTATAGCGCGATCCCTGAATTAATTATTCTTTAATAAAGGCATTTCATGTAGTATATATTATTCTTTTGTCGCTTTCTCAATGGAACTTTGGAATTGAGCAAGCATAATGAACGCTTGTACAAAATATTAACTACATTTGAAGTTTCTGTATAAACGGGCAAAAATCAATAATTTATAATTTACTGTATTTCTGCACTGTACCAGATGTAAGTCTGAATCACATAATCAAGGCATGTATAACTGATAAATAACATTTTCAACTGGCAAAATTAAATTGTCTAAATAGTATCACAACGTGATGCTTATTTACAAGAATAAAAACTACTCAAGTAAGTAATACGCGATTTCTGATTAAAATAATTTATTTATAAATAACACATGAATAATTATTCACTAAACATGATTTACATACATATTTTTAGAATTTTTAAATACATTATAAAAGTGTTCACGTACCTTTACATTCAGAGCAAAATGCTCGAATTTTGGGATAAATTTTCATGAAAGAAAATGGCGCAAGATTCACAAAACGATTACCTACATCTAAAGTTCTTTAGTACGACAAAAGTATAAAAAATTGTTTTAAAATAATAAAATAATATAACATTTATAATACTTAGAATAAAAAATAGAACACTGTCACTGGGGGAAAACAGGCCTCAATGATAAACTCATTTTTAGTGATGGCAACTCATACGCAGGCCCGTTGCTAATAACGACGGCCCCGAACCGGGCAACTCGAAAATGTGGGAGTGGACATCGGAAAATGACGTCAATGCGCGATGATACACACTTGGTCCGAAAGGCTATGATGGAGCGAACAGCTTCATTTAGACAGTTGGCAACACAATGGTCCACAGTTACAGGTGTATCACTGGTTCATCAATTCATCGACATCTGCGTGTACGAACTCCTTTATGCAGGACCCCCCTTACACGAAATTATCGACTCTTGCGTTTGCAATGGACTCATCAACATAGAGACTGGAATGCAGATTGGCAACAATTGTGTTTTCTGACGGATCCCACTTTAATCTGTGGCACCAATGTTTGTGGCATTCATGTTAGACGCTATGCTGTTGAACGCTGCCTTCCGAAGTGCATAATCGAAGTCATAGTGGACGAACAATCGGAGTTATGTCTGGGGTGCGATTGCTTATCATGGACGATCTCAGCTGCTACGAATTGTGGGTAATCTGACCAGTGATAGGTGCATCAGAGAAGTTCTGGAGCTCGAAGTCCTTCATTTCCTTCAAGGCATTCCTGGATCTATCTTTCAGCAGGATAATGCCCACACACATGTGGCAAGGAATGTGCAAGACTTCTTTTCAACAGAAAATATACGGCTTCTTTCGTGGCCTGCTTATTCGCCGGGTATGTAACCTATTCAACATGTGTGAGATTTCATTGGTCGGCGTCTTGCTCGTGATCCTCATCCACAGCTTCAACAGATGAACTTTGGGTACGCCTACAAGAAATATAAAATTCTGTTCCCCAAGCATGCATTCAAAATCTGTTTGACTCTATGACACGTCGTATAGCAGTACTTATTGCAGTGCATGGTGGCCACATCAAACACTGATATCGGACTCTTAATATTCTTTCTTTGTTTTGAAAATTTAGTCATTTATTTGTACTCATACAAGTAGTTTGTGAATTAAGTTTCATATGATTCTACTGTGTTGTATTTTTTACAAACAAACGTGAGTTTGTAATTCGATGAAATATTGTAGCACATGAGCCAAGCTTTTATCTTCGGCTATTAGTATATGCAAACAGGGTTGATTAAATATTATTAGCATCTCTGAGTGAGTAGAAACAACATTGAGATTTTTTGAATTTTTCATTTTATCATCACATTTTGTGAAAAAAGTTTTTATTATTTTTTGATCCCCCCTCCTGTAGGTATTTTTTTTTAAGTATATAAAAATATTTCACCAATATTTCAAAGTTAAAATTAAATTTAATTAAAAATGCATTTACAGTATCAGTTTTTTATGCCATTTTAATTAAAAGAATGGACTTCTCATTAAAATGTTACTCCAAAATAAAGTGCCACCGAAGGTAGGTTCATGCTTTAACAACCACAAATAAAATTTAATATTCTTAAATTTATTAATAGATTTTCTGATTACTGCAAAAGTCAACACGAAAGAAGTCAGATCTTCAAGAACACCGACTAAATTTGTCGGGTTGTCTACCACAATTACTTGTGCTTCGAATCGTAGTTAGGGATGCGAGGTGACCGCAAACCATTGGTAGGGAAAGAACGCTATTTCATATGAAACATATTTGGATGACTTACAACCTGAGTGGGTGATATTTTACAGTATAATATTTTAAGCAAACACATTTTACTGAAAAACTTTTTGGGCTTAAAGACACAAGGAACATGAATTGACTCAAATTTTCAATTATCGGCCGCAAAACATAGATCACACTGAGGCCATTCTATACATACATAATTTGTGTCTGTTTATAATATTCAAACACTGAAAATATGACTTTTAAATATGTAAATATGCGTGGTTAGGCTGCAATAAAGCTTTAGTATTTTGCTTTTTCCAAAAATGTGTTTTTTTATGTTTCGGTATGTTTTTCAAAAATCCGGTTTAGGTAAACCGTTGAAAATTTTTAGGGTTGTTTCTAGTTTGCTTTATTTTAAATAGAGATCGAAGTTTTAAAAAAAAATTGAAAATAATGATTTTTTGTTCGTTTGTTTGTGTCTTTAAGTTTTAGGTTTTTTAATATTGTTTTTAATTTTATTTCTTCTCAATCAAAATGAAACTCGCTTCTTACTCTCAACATAGTTTGCCATTTGATGCCATACCAAATTTTAAAGTGATACCAATAATTACTTAGAAAAGGGTACCAAACTGATTTCACAAACTGATTCAAAAAATTTTGTAGAAATTTGAAAAAAGTTAATTAGTTCTTAAAAACTAATTTACGAATAAAATTCATTTTTAAAAAATTATTTATGGACAGGTGTGTATGCACAGTGGGCAAAAAATTTTATCTCTATTTTTAAATAAAATGCATGATTTTAAATATACTGCAAAAATTGTTCCTTTTAGTGGTCGAGATGTTCCATGTGTCCTGAAGGAAAGCATCGATGTTTAAAGAAAAAGGAAAAAAATAACACTCAGAAAAACAGTATTATTTAATGAACAGCATTTACCTTAAACTCTGACTGTCGCAAAACATGGATTTTTCAATATATCGATATTCCATAATAGAAATATCGATGTTGAAAAAACATCGGTTTTTCAAACATTTATGTTTAGGTAAAAATGAAAAAAAAAAGTGAGTATCTAGCTGAAACACTTTCAGATTCTAAATACGCACTAAAGTGATATTAAAAGCTAATCCTAATCCATGCGTCTTCTCTATTTTCTTTCCTTATTCCATTAAGTTGGAGAGTGTATCATCATTCATGAGTGTTCCGTATTTTTTTACCTTGTTTCATAAAACCCATCTTTGGAATCGAAATCTATCTTAAAATCGCCGACTAAAACTAATTTAGAATCGTCGCCAAGTATATTTCAACTATACTTAGCCACTTTAAATACTGTTTGGAATATGCATCAAAATCCACGAGCGTGCAGTGTTTTTCTTTCTTGTACCACCAAACCCTTCTTCAGAACTAAAATCTATATTAAAATCACCCCTTCCCCTCCTCAAAACAGCTTAACAGTCTTCGTCATGCATATTTTAACTATACTTCACCTTTATGAATGCTACTTTAACGCCCGCCTCCCGCTAGAGATGGACGCGAGACAAAAAATTGGTGTCTCGCGTCTCGCAAAACAGCCGAAAAGCTTGTCTCGTTTCGCAAAAATCCCTATATCATTATGTTAAAAATGTTTGTCTCGTCTCGCAAAAAAGCTGTAAATCTCTGTCTCGTCTCGCAAAAAGTCGTCTCGCGTCCATCCCTACCTCCCGCCTAGGTGGCGATAATTAAACATATGCAGTTATCACGATGATTTTTGAATTTATTTGGCAAGAGTTATTAAAATGGCGATTTGGAACATGTAAGCACAGCATTCTATTACCTATTTATTTATTTTTTATTGCCAATTAAAGTAGTTTGAATAATTAAGCGTCTTCAAATTCCTAAACTGGTGCGTTTTTCGATAATTTGTTCACTTTAGTTTTCATAAAGAACTTTTGGGAGCGTTGAAACCTGTGCATATCTCCTAGAGGCCCATGACTGCAAAGCTCGCTGGAGTGCGGCGATTTTTTTAGGTTGGTGAGAGTTGGGGCGTTAAAATAGAAATCAAGTCTTTCTTATTCCATTGAACATATCTTTGGAATTGAAATCTGTCTTAAAACCTCCTGCTGAAACTGTTTTACAATCTTCACCAAGCATATTCCAACTGTACTTCACCATTTTAAATGCTGTTTGGAATGAGCATCATATTCCACGAGTGTGCCGTGTTTCTCTTTCTTGTTTCATAAAACACATATCTGGAATTGAAATCTATATTAAAATCGCCTGCTAGCACTATTTTACAATCGTCGCCAGGCATATTCTAACTATAATTTTCTACTTTCTAGCCAAATTCGGAAGATATCGCCAAGTTTGGTTCGGTTTTTGGTGATCAATTATCAAAAATGGCAAACCTTGTGCGACTTTCAAAATTTTAACCTCCTCCTCCTCCGCGTTATCTGGCAAAGACTTTGGAAAAGATCTTCACCGTGACAGTTCGTGTCTACAAAACCTGTCTACAAATCATTTCTACAAGTCGCGTAGACAAAAATCTGGGCGTGAATGAAATAGCACCCTAGTGCTAAAAACAGTATTTTTAATTAAAAAAATTATTTCACTTACTACCAGCGTGGGCGATGTTTTCCCAATAAAATTTAGAGTAAACTTATTTCGCTTAAGTGTTTTTCAGTGCTTAAGCAAAGCATCAACGTTTAATGAAAAAGAAAAGAGCACTAAAAGAATAGTAGTGCTTTTTTCAAACGATTTATCTTAAACCTTTGACTTTCTTCCTGTGCGGTTGATATATTTTTTAGTACAATATTTGAAAAAAAAATAATAAAAATTTGCGTTGTCATTGGAAAAACAATAGATTATTGATCAATTCAACATATGTGGGTCAAGCCATTGTAGCTATAACTATATAGAATTCGAACCAATGTTTAATTATTTCTTTCTGTGGTAAATACGTAATGGGAAAGCATTTTAGGTTATAAAAAAGAGCGTACAAAACAGAAAGGTCCGTATACAACTTGGGTCCGTATACAACGGGGGTCGTATACAAACTTGAAAAGTGTAACTTTTTGAAAATTAACGAGAGGAATCTTTACATAATCTTTTTTCCTTTATTAGCACTCGGGTGCTATTTCTTTCAAGCACGGGATTTTGTCTACGCGGCGCGCCGTGGCACCTCCTCCTAGATCAGCGGTGCTCAAACCGTGGGTCGCGACCCCCGGAGGGGTCGCGAGAAAATTTTTGGGGGTCGCCAAATTCAAAAAGATTCAAATTTATGAAAAATCTACAGTTATTCATTTCAAAGAACTGAAATAATAGAAGAGAAGAAACTGACAATTATTATTTTACGAGCTCGATATTCGCGATCGCTATCACAGGGCTTCAAAACCACGTTATCATGCATAGTGATCTGCAAATTGATCATGCATAGTGATCATACATAGTGATCTTCAAAATTATTTTCCATGAAAACAAAACATCGATCACGATTGGATCCTTAGGATGACTTACGACTTGCGATTTCCAATACAGATCCGAACATAGAAGCAATCATGAGCTCTTTGCAAGCACATGTTTCACATTGACTTTTTATGATGTAATGTTTCTTTACAGTAATTTTCTTTAAAATATATTTATATCCATAAGCCTAAATAAAGCATTGTTTCATAAAACTCTGGATTCATTAACTGATTTTTGTGATATTACAACTTTTATAACATTTTTATGGTGGTTTATAAGATTGGTGCTCTGTTTTAAAAAGGCGTTAGTCCAATCGATGACGTCACGACACTCTTTTAAAAACACCCTGTAAGATCAACTCCCAGAAAGAATTTCAATGTAACTTCGTTTTCAATTAAACAGAATGTCTACTGTCTATCCAGGGGTTGCGACAAAATTTTACTCAAATTAGGGGGTCGCAGATGAAAATAGTTTGCGCACCACTGTCCTAGATATAGAAGGCCTCAGAACAGAAACTTTTGCGTCATCAGTAGATCCACTAAAATGACGTTATCACACGTTTATTTTCACAAAGTAAACCTATTCAAAGTTTGTGGTGAATTTACTACCGCATAAAGCTTTTTAATGATTTAAAATAGAAAATTTAATTTTACGAAAAACAGGAAATTTTAACTATTGCTAATTATATAATATGATATAGAAATAGATCATAATAAATAATTTTTTATGAGAAGAGTATTCTAATTTTTATCTTCAACTTAAAATATTTTCTAAAATTTGTATCAACCACCAGAAATTGTAAATAGTTTTACTTTATGAATTAAAAAAAACTGTGATGACGTCATCTTAGACCTAGTGATGACGTAAAACGCTTCTGTTCTCAGGCCTTCCGCTAGGAGGTGGTGGCCGTGGTCACTTTTCTGTTTGATTCATGTTTTCTGCAAGGTGATTTGATATTGCTAACGAAAACATGGAGTATCCCTTCAGATGATTTTCAAGTACCAGGATTCCCTTTGGTCGAATGGATAGACAGTGGTTTCCAAAACAGAAAGCCATTTGGAGTTGTGATTTTTATAGTGGAAAACTTTATAAAAAGAATATGAAACACACTTTACCCTTGCCTACACGAGCCAGATCAATGGTGTTCAAATGGTCATTGCGTATATTCAAGATAAAGTGAGATTTGCAGTTACATACGCTGGTCCTCGAATTTCTTATGAAGATAAATTAGACGCTATATTCGAAACGTTACTGAAGTAGGGTGATTGTAAGACTGTTTTAGTAGAAGATTTGAACATAGAAGTAAATTCCGATCAAGGATCCGATTTCATAACTGAAATGGATATTTAGATTTTCCAATACGTACTCATCCAAAACATTTCACCACTAGGGGCCAAACAACAATGGATGCAATTTTCAGCAACAAAATTATGCGAACAGGAGTCTATATGAGCACTTACAGTTATCATTTTCCTCTAAATAGCAGAATTGATTGAATAGATTATTTTTATAAAATCTGAAATTCTTCCAGCCGAGTGCGTATATAAAATCTGGAAGAATTTTAGATTTTTTTTTAGCATTTTTTTCTAATTTACATCGTCCACTTATTTCTAACAGATAAAAAATTAAAGCGTGCTACCACCTTTTTGGGGTACTCTGTATGTGCATGTTATTATCTACATATTTAATTAAAATTCACTTCTGCAAGTAAATAAAATGAAATTACACAGTTTTTTTTTTGTAACAATTTACTATAATATTGCTGAAACATAAATAATATATTTTAATTTATTTATTAAATTAATTTATTTGTTTGTTAATAAATGTATTGAATGGCAATTTGAGATGTCGCCATTTCAAGAGAATGATGAAAATATCTTAGTATATAATGAAATTTCCGCAGAAAAATGAACCTCATTAATTTACAGTGGACCGTTTCTATATCTTGGCTGTTCGTTTGATTGTATGTTTATATTTCATGATTCTGTCACGCTGATGAACTTGCTTATTGATTAGCTTGAAGCTAAGAACATTAAAGATTCAGAAGTTCTGTGATTAAACACAGTGCTTCGTACTTAAAATCGGGAAACATTTATAATTCCACATTTGCAGGAACTAATTTCATCACAGAATATTTCCTGCAATAGCACGTTTTATATGGGGGAAAACTAAATATTTCGGACATTTTTATGAACAGCATGTTGGAAATTTTAGAATACTATTTGCAAAATTTTAATGTTTTGGTCGCGCGGAATACGATTATTTAGCCTAAGAAGGTGGTAAGTTCCTTTCAGTACGTTGAAGAAAAGCGAGAATATAATAATTTAACAAAAGGTAATCTGCGTGTTGGATATAAATACGTGGCAACGGCTGCCCTTTTTTCAGCATTGGGCAATCTCTTCAGCTGTTCTCGCATATTTCCATTTTTCAGCAGATGTCAGTGCTGTTAAAAATAATCGTGACCATTTTTTGACGGGAAATGTAAGTGCTAAAATTAAAGGATTCTCGTGGAGCGATGTCACCCGCAACTATTTTCGTAGAAATCAAATCTTTCTTTGTGACTGGCAACAGTCAAAACGAGTTTGGACAACAGAGATTGGCGTTCCCGGAGCGGACACACTGCGCAATAAAGGGTTAAAAAATTCGTCAGTTTCTTAATTCGGTAATAAGATCGAAGCGTCTTCATATATATTTGCAACTATGGCATATTTAAATTTTATTACAAACGGTTAGTGGATTGATTTGCAAATTTGTTTTCGATTTTGTGCAATCTAAAGAATAAAACCAGGAAAATGGCACATTCAAGATTTCCTCAAAAATTCTGGATAGTCTCGGAATGTGGAAAGAGTGTGCTTGATTACGGATGGTTGTTTCCGTTATTTTTGAATAACTGTTATCAGTAACTGTCATTAATAACAGTTATAAATAGAAATTTTTGTAGCAACTTCGAAACTCATTGCTTGGAGCACAAGAATATACGAGACGCTGGCGAGCGGATCTTAAATTGCTCTCTGGCGATTTGGCGTGCAGTCAGACTGCTTTGGCAAGAATGGTTTCTCCGGCTGTTGTACACTGCACGCTAGGGGTTGCCGCCCGCAAGTTGATCGCAAAAAAGAGTAGAGTTAGAAATTCCATGTTTTTTTTTTCTAATATTTTATGATTTTATTTATTTATTAATTGTTCTAAATATATATTTGAATGTATTTAAAATTGCAGTATATTAACATATGCATGCATTTAAATATGAATAAAAATTTTAGAATTGAAGGTAATATGTTACGGAAATTAAAAAGAAACAGTGTACAGTTAAAAAATAATCATCATTTGGCTTTTGTATGAAAATAAAAAAAGAGAGTTTTACGATTATAGAAAACCCCTTCTTTATTAAATGTTTTGTCCAGAGTTTTAGCATTTTATAGATATGGATTATAGAAGCAGATAAAATCTCCTGGTTTAAACCTATATGTTCCCATCGATGCAGATTGAAGTGAGGACGAAAATTGCATTACTGATTCTTGTAGATACTGAAAGATTAATATGGGTTAGCAATGATGTGTATAATAACAAAGAATAATAACCGTTCGTCTTTGTAACGGTTAGAAAGTAAATGTTAAACTTGTGAAGTTCGTTTACATATAACCTATATTTATAAAATGCTAAATTCTTTTAACCAAACACAAACTGCTAATGCAATGAAAAAAAAACTAATGCGTATATCCAAGAACGATTTTTTAAGATTTTCTTTTCACCATTTTGTTTCAGTGAAAAATTAATAAGGTGTACAGCTAAAAACTTAAAATTAAATCAGAAAGTAAATTCTAGATTTTTTTTTAACTGTTGACTTTGTTTTAAGCAGCAAAATATTTATTATTTGTTTGAAATACAACTTACTGTAATTCAGTCAACGTGAAAATAAAAATTATGGTCTTCAGCACCAAATAATTCTTTAAAATGCCATTAAACACTTATAGGTGATAATATTTATTTAATCATTTATTTTGAGTATGAATTAACGTCGGTACACAGGATTTTGCAGGAAAACTAAGCATATATGGCATTTAATATACACGTATAAATTCAAAACAAAAATCATTTATGAAATTCAAGACATACGTATGAAATCTTTACGTTTACTGTTTATAAATTAACAGTACAAAACACTATAGAGCAAGAGCCCGCGGCCGCCAGACCTTCGTCATAGTATAAAAGCTGAAACTTTCTCTGCGCATATTCCCCAATAGAGGCAGGAACAATCGGACACTATAAAGTTTGGATAATCGTGGCTTTGGCAGGTAACAAGGTGTATAAAATTGCAGAAAATTTTCGTCATTTCATAAAGCTTAATTTTTTTATATGTTCTTCTTCGCAGTACTAGAAATCACTTTATCCCTTGCCAGACACTTTTCCATCTTGGCAAACCCCCTCCAGACAACATCAAAGTCATGGTAAACGTAATTAATTGTATTACGAGCGCGCTGCAGCATCGTAAGAAAGTTCAGAAGTAGAAATATAAAATGTGCTTGGCACTTTGTGACAGCTTGACGTACTTCGTCCTGGGAGTTTACGAACACAACAGTTTTCCATGACTTTGAGATTGTCTGGCGGGGGTTTGCCACGATGGAAAAGTGTCTGGCAAGGGATAAAGTGATTTCTAGTACTACGAAGAAGAACCTATTAAAAAATTAAGCTTTATGAAATGACGAAAAAACCACCTGTTACCTGCCAAAGCCACGATCATCCAAACTTTTTAGTGGCCGATTGTTCCTACCTCTGTTGGGGGGTATGCTCAGAGAAAGTTTCAGCTTTTATACTATGACGAAGGTCTGGCGGTCGCTGGCTCTTAGACTACTAGCAGGGATATGACTAAAAGTTGTCTGTTATTACCCAGCCAGCCGTCGAGCGTCGAATCGAGCGCACATCGAGTGTCGAATATTATTTTCAAGTATGCTTTTTATAAAACAAAAAATAGCCGTTATAAAATATAGGAAGGAAACTAACTAATGGATATTTTGTAATTAACATATAAATGAAAGTAAATTTTCGGGGACACTCTCAATGTCTTTCAGAAAAATACGAGTAGTTGTACGTGGGATCTGCTCAGAGCCATTCCTAAGACTTCTTTTCGTGGTCGGGGGGGGGGGAGATGTCGATGAACTGCCAAGTCAAATATTGTTTTCTACCAACTTATTTATTTTGTATCAACTATATTACCAACTTTTGCCAGCTGGGTTTATGTAATTTGCCAAGTGCACCAGAAATAGAAAGTAATTTACATTTTTGTTAAAAAAATTATACCAAATACCTACTATGTACCTAATTTTGCCCAGTTTAATACAATTTTGAGAGTTTAGGGGGGATTTCCTATCCCTCTTCAGCATGGTCCCCTGATCTGCTTATTAATCCATGAATTCTACAGTGTTTTATTCATTATTATACTATAATATTGTACTAAATATTTCTAATATATAAAATGGGAGGTGTTCTGTATTAGAAATATTTAGCATAAGATCTATTATATTCTGTATAATTTAGTACATAAAGTGATAGAAACATTTTATTTTACTTATGTATATATATATATATATATAATAAATTTCTAATGCATAAAGCTGTGAGATTTAGGGGCAGGCCCCTGTTTTTGAAGGGTCCCGGGTGGTTGCTTCTCTTACCCTTATGATAATGGGACTCCGATGAAACTGACAGGCCCTACGAACTGCATACGTCAATTCTATATGCTATAGATAAAATGAAGAAAAAGGAACATCTTTGAAACATAGTTCACGCAGATCCCATATATTGCATCAGTCCATAATCACCCCACAGGCCTTAGCGTAAGGCAACGCTGAGCGCTCTATTTATAAATGGAAAAAAACAGAAAAACTATTTCGTTTGCCTGTATTAGCATTTCTTTAAATATGCTCCGGTTTTAAAGTTTACAAGCGCTTAAAAATCATTTATCAACACCAGTCAAAACATGGACAACGTATAAAAGCAGGGGGAAAAAATTGAACGCTGAAATCTTATGAAACGTCTGGTATTGTCAATGACATTTTGACATTGAATTCACGAAAACTTTAAATAACTGCGAGATAACATTTCATGCTCCATGTTGAATTTCCCATTTCAAATGTCCTCCGTGACTTCAAATGTTTGAGAACCTCTGACATAAATCATATTTTCCATTCTTGTTATTACATAAATAAATATGTACTTTTTTAAAGCCAACCCCCTCCCCATCTAAAGCCTTACTTTTATTGCATAGCAGTGACAGAAACGGGTTATTTCTAAGCCGTATGTAAATATACTGCAATATATTAAATATATTCAAATGTAAATGTAGAGCAATCAATATATAAATAAAATCATAAAATACTAGGGAAAAGAACAGAGCATGGAATTTCTCAAGCGCGATTTCTCATTTCTCTTCATACAAAAGCTGAATGATGATTATTTTTTAACGGTCTGCTGTTTCTTTTTAATTTCCGTAACATATTACCTTCAAATCTAAAATTTTTATTCATATTTAAATGCATGCATATGTTAATATACTGCAATTTTAAATACATTCAAATATATATTTAGAACAATTAATAAATAAATAAGATCATAAATTATTAGAATAAAAAGGAACATGGAATTTCTTACTCTACTCTTTATCGAGAATCAACTTTCGGGCGGCAGCCGCAAATTTTACAGCAAGTGAATTTTTCATGTCGTATTTAAGACGTCATATCGCCGAAATATTTACTGCGATGCAAAAAACATCGCCGTATTTTTTTTGCGTTATAGCTGTGACGTCACGAGCGAAGGTGTTTTCCTCCTTATTTTTGTGAAAGGTTACGAGGGTATTTTAGTCATTTATTAATGTGCTGCCATCTCTTAATTTTAGAATTAAATCATTTTTTTCTGACTTCCCCGTCAGCGTGATTCGAACTCCAAATCCCTGGGTCAGGAGTTCGGCGCACTGACCAGTATATAGCTCTGGGCTCTAAGGAATGAAGCTAAAGGTTGAAATGTACTTCAGTTGCGGTATGAGGACTTAGAAATTTTTCCTTGAAATATTCTTGGGATGTAATTTTTGAATGTTTTGGGACAGCTTTTAATAAGTTGTAGTTAATTTTATTTAATTATGAATTAATTATTTGTAAACAGCGATTAACTTAATTTACGGAAATGAGAGAATATTCTGTGTTCTTTTTTTATTTTATTTATTTATTTAATAATATTTTCATTTTTTTTCCTTAAAGAATTATTTTCCTTTATCATTTGCAGTGATTTTTAATTACAATTTAACAAGTCATATGTTATTTTTCTAATTTTTAAGATGATTTTTTTCTGATTATACGTAATCATACCTGTATTTAAACGAATAGGCACAAATCACATGCATACCAATTTTATGAACAAATACTTATGAAAATAAGGTAAATCCATAAGCACTCACAAATACAAACAGGCACCTACACTATTTTTCCCCCACGCCTAAATACACTTATACAAATACATTCTCATATAAATCAATGCATCCATAAAACTTGAGCATGCGCATGCGCGCATGAAGATTATTCAAAGGCGTTGCCAATCCAGTCACGGCGAAATTATTGTAGACCAGAGAGTAAGCTTAATTATATTTTCATTATTAAATGGCTTTATTAATACGTTATTATCACAGGTCAGTGCTGGAAATCGTAGATTTAGAAGCAGACGTCGACTTACGATCTTATTCAGAAATGGAATATACCTCAGAATATGATGACGATTTTTTTAGTCAGGAAGCCAAATGTCGAAAAACGACTGACAACGAGATTCCCTAAATCTCCAACTCAGACCCAGTGCTCGAATTAGCCGTTGTTCTTGATGGAGCAGGTGTATTCGGAGTATTATTTATTCAATTATTTAATTAAACGTTATTATTTCAATCGAAATTCATTAAAGACTAAAAAGACACTGGGAATATATTCGCTTGAGGTCTGGAACCTGAAGATGGCAATATTTTGAGCTGAAATTTGGAGATAATTTGTTAAAATCAGTTTCGAAATATTTAATCAACCATTCAGGCAATGTGAGTTTCGAGAAGGTGTATTTTTCGCTCCACCCTAATATATCCGTGTCTGTGATATCAGCAATATTTTAAGTCTTTTTATATGGTAGAGTTTTACCAAGGTGTTTCGCAGAATGACTGAGTTTATACATCGCTCAAGCTTTAGTAATTAGAAGACAAAATAAAACAGTGGTCTACACGATATGACGTTATTTTAGAACTACACCAAAAAGACGAAACTATCTTGCAACAACACCTTGAAAGCGAATGGAATAGATTTGTCTGCAAAACACTGTTTACGTTCTGCTTCATCTCAAATAACGCTGACATGAATTTTGTGTTATCATTTTGCAGTTCCGCTAGCATCGCATCTGTTAGGCAAAGCTTATGTCACGAGTAAAATAATTCTTCATATTTTGAAATTTCGTGAAAATGGAACTAATTTCACTAACATGAATAATAAAAACATTTGATTCAATTCGTACGAAGAACGGGTACGCAGCTAGTTTACAAATAAGACTTGTAAATTTAATCAGCTATCCTAAAAGGTATTAATGCGCATATAAAGATACGTAATTCATAAAGAAAAGCGAGTTTTATGAAGCGCTCGTGAAAATCCACAAAGGATTCGCCTTCGTTCAGTGTTTAGGATCGTCGGTCAACCAAACAAGTTATTACTGTTTTTACGTGCATAAATTCTTACTATTGCTACACCAAATAGTGAGACTCCAACGTGTGTGTGCTATGTCGTCGTGTTAGTTAATTTCGACAGTGCACTGATTTTGTTGTTCTACAAAACGTGCTTACTTAACGCAGAGTCGAATGCTCTACTCTTGAAAAGTGAAGAATTTTCTCCACTTGCTCTGGATTTTACTGTCCTGCGCGCATATCCTCGACGCATGCCAAATTGACAGTTGAACGATGTCGATTATCATTGGTTCCACGTTTTAACAAAATGTTAAGTGATAAAGATATTTCGTTAAATCGGTTTGGTCGGATCTACAAAACTGTTTAAGCTAACAAGTTTTACTAAATTCAAGAAAATACTTTTTAGCGAAAATGATTTCTTGTAGACAGAGTAATGTGAAATTTCTATAAAATTGGCAATTAAGAGAATTCTTTAGCAACGAACCATATTTATCATACTTTATGTAAAATTCTAATAACTCATAAAGTTATATTTCTGAGAATAAGAAAAAGAAGCAGCCTGTAACAGATTTAATAAAAAGTAATCATCCTTACATAAATGTGAGAGAGAGCTGATTTTTTTTCTATCATTAATATTAATGAATGCTAAATGTGAAATTTGTATAAAATTGGCAATTAAGAGAATTCTTTAGCAACGAACGATATTTATCATACTATAAGTAAAATTTCAATAACTCATAAATTTATATTTCTGAGAATAAGAAAAAGAAACAGCCTGTAACAGATTTATTACAAAAATAATCATCCTTACATAAATGTGAGAGAGAGAGCTGAATTCATTTTTTATACCATTAATATTAATGAATACTAATACACAATAATGTTCTTGATTCAAATAACAGACGGCATTCATATTGAAATATGTGAAACATAAATATTTTTGTAATCTCGTGTTTTATGGAAATGCGTAGAAAATGATTCGAAAATAATAAATAATTCAAAGGGGGAAAAATATATATAAAAAATTACGAATAAAGACGATTAACTTGCAAGCTTTTTTTAATTATAAAAATAAATGGAATGTAAACTGTTTTCTTTCTTATAAATATAGACAGCTATTTTTAATTAGACGAAATTTATAAACATCGTTATTTAATGAAAGGCGCAGGATAAGTATAGATTTGTTTTTTAATCAAATGGTTTTAAAAATTATAGGCCTAATTAAACGTATTCATTATAAAAAAAACATACAGGGTGTCCCAAATGAATGGTAACGGGTTTTAATTCTTTATAGATAGAGATATATGGGTAATGTAAATTCAAAAAATGTTTAAAATGAGATAGGATATAAGACTCGGTTAAGAAAAATTTCTACTCGTTCGTTTATAAAAACTTACTCTTTTTAAATTTGTATACGACCCTCGTTCAATGAAATTCCCAATTAGTAAAATGTGCCCCTTACACTAATTCTTTCATTTTTGTTTCATTTTATCATGTTTGTTTAAAGATATCTCAGACGTTTTATGATGAAAGACGGAAATTTTGCACATCCCATCTTTAGTGTATAAGGCACAGTTTACTTTTTAGGAAATTTTTTGTACCAGGCTTGTATAAAAACATAGAAAGTGTGACTTTCTGAAAATTAAACAGAGTGTTTTTTTTTTTTTAATGAGTCTAATTTCCTATCCTATTTCGAACATTTTTTTTTTCAATTCACATTGCCTACTTATCTCCAATAGATAAAGAATTAAAGTCTATTACCACCTTTTTGAGACACCCTGTATGTATAATTTTTCCACTCGAAGAAAAATAGAAATAAATGTACACTATCACTGCCGTTTCCAAAGGGCGCTGCGCCTTGCTCGTCTTTTTAAGGCCTATGTGCCTTACCCGTTTCTCTCTTGGCGTTTTTCTTTGCTGACGATTCGCCCTGCCCTTTTTCCAGAAAGACAAAATAAGACTTTCTTTTTTTTCGAATATTTAGGTACTTATCAAATCGCAACGTTTGCAAAAATGCCTAGTCATTTTTAAAGGGAAAGAGATTTTCTTTTAGCATTCACTCCACCCTCCAACTTCGCATGTTCACAAACCCAACCGAAGCTGAATTATTAAAGAAAGTATCAGATTGAATTATTGAGCAAAATATAATAAGACTAATAAACTGAGTAAAATATTTTAAATAATTGTCCAAAGCGCGTACGAGACGATACATACAAGAAGCCATAATGTCCGCAAAAGTTCTATGTATATTTTGTGCTTTGTTCAACAGTTCTGTGCATAATGTACGATCAAGAAAAAACCAAAAAAGAAATAAGGAAAATTCTAGGGATCGACAGGCAGTATCAGCGCCCATACCTCATACATTTTTAGGTATCGGTATCGGTTCTTTCACATTGTAAATGTATTGGTAAAGTATCTGTTCCTGATATATTTGCCCGTTTGCTCCGATACTTTTCAACCTATACATAGCTCTACCAGATGAAAAACTACGCAGGCGCAACACCACGCTAGAGTTTTTTGTTATGATGAGAGGTTTCCTTTCATCTGAACAATTTTCGCGTGGCTGTTGTTTTCGAACTGTTGTTCTTGTTGTGAAAATGTATATCGGATTTGTGTGCTTGGCTCGAAATCCGCTTACACATACCCGTCAGAAGGGCAACGCAAAGGCGCCCTCCATGGGGGTCTTTCTAAGGGGTCCTAACCCGTATTTACTCTAAGTTTCGGAGAAAACCACGGAAAATTCCGGACGGTTAGGTCGACGGACGCGCGATAGGACGCGAACCCGGGACCTTCATACTTCCTCCTTCTACCATTTCCAGTGAAATAACCACTCTGCCATGGTGAGGCTTTTCGAACTGATTCATTTTTCCCAAACAAATTTTCTGTTCTATCTTCAACAATCAGGCACTGGAAAGCTGCGAGCTCATATGAGAAATATTCAGAATAATCTGCCAGAAACCACAGATATCTATTTTATGCTTTAAGACATGTTTTAAATTTTTATGAAAGCAACTGACGAAAGAACTTTTGATTCTGCTTGCAAATGACATCCGTTTGAAAATTGGAGCTTATTGTCCTTGATATCGTTTAATAATTCAGTATATGTACGCTGACCGGTAGAAACTTGACATTGATAAACATGAATAAACCTTTTTAATTAAATTACGGTTGCGTGTGCTCGGGGCACAGGGTCTTCCCGAAATTTTCGTGGAGGGTCCAAACAATTAAAAAGGAGGAGATGATTGCTTGTTCCACCCCTTCGGAGTATGGCTTTGACAGGGCCTGCTTGAGTTCGAACATGCCCAAGGCAAATGCACCGCGTGAAGCAATGATTACTAGGCTTGGGCAAGAAACTAAGTCGTAGAACACAGGCGTTCAAAATTTCGTAGAGGTATTGGACATTGATACTTATCTTTTAGTCAACGGTGTACGGCTGCCCAAATTCAAAACGCAGTAAGTGACAAATTCAAAATATTCCAGAAAATCAAAAAACGTATTTTCTTTAGCCGCACGAAATGGTATTTTAGCACAACAAATTATTCGTTGATTATTGTCACAGATTAGGATAACAACATGTAGAAAACAAAATAGGTTTTAAAATTGTTGAAAGTGTTATTTTGTTTTAAATTTTTCAAATTGAAAAAAAAGAACTTACTAGGTTTATCAAATTCGATATCTATACGAAAAAATTACATTATTGCAAAGTACCAATAAATCATGTTCACACGACTGTCTTGCTAAACGAAAAATGCTAAAAAATCCATTTTGAAAAATTTGTCCCTTACTGTGTTTTAAAATCGGGCAGCCGTGTAGCTTAGGAACCCTTCCCCATACCTTAACATCTCAGCTTATCCGTCCCTATTTTTTTATTTATTTTAAAAACTTTTTTTGCGCTAAACAAACGTTTTGAAAACCCTTTTTAATGCACTGAGCTTTTTACATTGTGATTCTGTATCATAAAATAAACCAAAACTAGCCTTAGACTCATTGCAAGTGATAAGTAATGTTGAATTTTCAGAATGTGAAGGAAAAAAACTCGAAAAGTAGGACAACTCCCTGGACCTATATGCAATAAGCGATTCTGCTGGGAAAAACCGACCAAAACTCTAGATCAAGGTTGCCCAACGTTTTGCATATCATGCACCAATTTTTTTTCGACAGATGAATACAGATGAGCCGTACAAATCTTCATCATAACCATCAACTGCAAAGAGTAGGCAGGGTGCCTGCTTCGGCTTCATTGGTCAATCCACCGCTTTCAGTGCACCGACGTACAACTCAAGCACTTTTTTTACTTATTCACGTTCACGGATAGATTTGCAAATATTTTAGGTGAACGGGGAGCAGTAACGTGACGGTAGATTGAAACCTTTGTTCTGGGAAAAGGACAGCAGGTCTTAAAAATATTATTCGACTAAAATTGGGTAGCTGTAAACATTACTCAAGCATTACAAATGTGTTCTTCTCATTCCGATTAATGTATTGGTCATTCCATGTTAAATCGACTAATGGGTTGTGTCGCAATACTTTTATTTTCTCAAAATTAGGTAGGTGATATCTCCATATCTTCAGTTTCCTAAAACAGTTTTTTTTTTATTTCATAACAAATTTTTGTTCTTCAGATACAGCCATTTGTTTCCTCTGCTGATTTGTAAAAATCGCTATTTTAGGATCTTTTTCTAAAAGCTGTAGAATTTTTATTTGAGATAGCAGGAAGATTAGATAAAGCTTACTGGAAAGCTTAAAAAATGGACTTGCAAATGCTCATAATAAAATAGATTAATGCTAATCTTAAATAAAGTTTGTTGGGCATCAAATCGTTGTTTACAAACTACTGTTTTGTGTCATTTTCGACAGCAAAGAAAAACAATGAAGGCTTTTTATTAACAAACCAATTATTTTTCCTCTGAACTGAACTGAACTGAAGTTCTGGGTTTTTCGGAGCACCTTAGCATAGAGCTTTATCTCCAGTTTGTAGTTATATGTCTTGAGGTACTTTATCATGAGGTGGGGGGGGGGCGAGGGCCCGGATCAGTTACAGATCAGATTGGTCGTGCAGGAGTTCACTATGAGGGCGCAAAAACGAAGAGGACCGCTTTGGGGCGTTTTCGATTGCAGGGTTCGGAGGGGTCATAGTCCGGGTACTCCGCAGCTATTTTATTGGGAAGCTGGTTCAGCGTACCATAGTACCGAACAGCAAGTCTGTAAATGAACTGTCTAAGAGTTTTGATGTTCAGGTCTCTTCTAATGGCCGCGTTCTTTAGGAAATGATGCCCATTATGGATTGTGCGCAGAATTCCATTCTGCTTGCTTTCTAGTCGGTCAATTGAGGATCTTGCGGCATAAGCCCACACCGGTGCGGCGTACGTAGCAGTTGGTCTTATAAATGTCTTGTAAAGAAGCGCTTTGTTTTGCGGAGAGAGGTTCTTGTTTTTAATGATGGGGGCTAGCTTCCTGTAGGCCAGGGCCATCTTGGCTCTGGCGCTATCAATGTGAGGTCTCCATGTGAGATTTCTGTCGACGCCAAGGTATTTAACCTGTCCGTCCCAGTCAATCGGGGTGTAGTCAATCATAATCCTGGTCGGCTTATTCCGGTTGGAGAGGTACAAGGCCTGGCACTTGGGAATGTTCAGGAGTAGCTTCCAGCCCCTGATCCAGCGGTTGATGGAGTGAAGATGAGTCTGCATGGCAGTGATGAGGGCAGAGCCAGTGTCGGCGTGGCCGACTATTGCCGCGTCATCGGCGTAGAGGGCCAGCATGGTATCTTGGTGGGTCGGAATGTCGTTAATAAAGACATTGAACAGGACGGGTCCGAGGATGGAACCCTGGGGGACTCCACTGGAAATTGGTGACGGGCTAGAGTATGCGTCTTTGACTCTAACTTGAAATCTGCGGTGGACCAGGTAGTTATTTAGTAGCTTCACTAAGGAGTCCGGGAAATGGAGCTTGACGAGTTTGTAAATTAACCCAACGTGCCAGACCTTGTCAAAGGCCTTCTGGAGGTCGAGAAGCAAGATGGCGGAATGTCGTTTCTGCTGATGCTGGATGGACAGGGCCTCGACGACACGATGCACTTGATGGACGGTAGAGTGCCCCGGCCGGAAGCCAAATTGTTCTGGGAGAAGCAGGTTACTTTCCGTGATGTGGTCGTTTACCCTGTTCAGAATCATTCGCTCTGCTATCTTACTCAAGCAGCTTAGGAGGCTAATAGGCCTATATGCAGTCGGGTTTGCCAGGTTCTGTCCAGCTTTGGGTATCGGGACTACGGTGGCAAGTTTCCAGGCCGGAGGAAAGTAACCAGTGTCCAGGATGGCATTTATAATCTTGGTGATGGCAAAGAGAGTGTTTACCGGAATGTTCTGGAGCATTTCATTTGTAATGTATTTTTCCTCTGATACTTACATATCAATATTATCAACTGAAAAAAATTGATCTGTTAGTGGTGGTCCTTGAACCGGAAAAAAATTGCTTAAACTTTCGAAAATTGAAAATTTGTGCTTTTTCAGCCCAAAAATGTCATGTGGGAAAGGTTATAAAAATCTAAATATGACATGGTGCGAAGTTCTTAAACTTTACTTTAAAACAAACTAAAAACTGTCTTGTTATTCCAAAAGACAGGGGAGATATACGCTTTTGAAGCAATAGAAAAAGCGCTATTGAGAATAGGTTAACTTTTTACCCCTCCCCCGAAAAGTCATGTAGGGCAAGTGATAAAAATCTCAAAATAACGTGGTAAGAAGTTCTTATACAGTACTTTAAAACAAAACAAAAATTGTCTTGATATTTCAAAAGACAGAGGAGATACACACTTTTGAAGCCGCACTGCAAAAGCAATTACAGACAATAGACATACAGCCACTCTCCTGATCAAACGTAATCATTGGACGGAGCGTTATTGGCCATGATGGAAATCTCATTATCTGCCCGAACAGAGAAACACAAAGAGAATCTTCAAAAGTGTGTCACTCCCCTGTATTTTTATTATTTTTTATTAAGAAGGCAGTTTTTTTAATTTTAAAGTACAGTATAAGAGCTTCGAACCATGTCACTTTAGAGCCTAAATTGGCGATTTTTACTCATCTGCGGAGCAAACAAATGGCTATAACTCAAGAAGAACATTTTTTAAGAAATAAAAAAAAACTGTTTATGGATACAGAGGATAGGTAGATATCACTTACAAACTATCGTGAAAATCAAAAATGGTGTGGTACAAAGATTTCTTAAAATTTGTCGATTTTATATGGAATGACCCATATATTATTGTTTGCATGAGGGCAAAGTAGAATTCCCAATAAAAGCAGAGCTATCCGTAGGGTTGCATGACTGCAGGAAATGAACAAAATGCATTTCGTTCCACTATTTATTCCTTCTTTAACCCTTTAAGCGGTCAATTTTTTTTACCGAAATGCTTCCAAAAAAGGCATATTTTGAAAGACATATGTTGAAATATTCCCGCTCTCTCGCTAGGAAGAAAAACCCGGATGAAAAGCATTTCAATTACATTGACTAGCCACGCCATCTATTGAAAAATATTAATACTAAATAGTTTTTCACAATAATGAAATATACGGGCAAATCAGAAAAGGAAAGGAGAAAATATCGATGCCCGTACGCTATACGGGCAAACCAGTTGAGGCCAATTTTGGGTAGCACGTACACTGTACGGGCAAACCGCTTAAGGGATTAACGATAATCCTCTTTATTATGATATAACATTTTGAGCTTCGACATTTTGTTACAGACGGATTTCAGAATACCACGACATATTATGTACGTGCTACAGGTACATGCGTGCTACCGCTTGAGCAATAGCGTAACTTGAACTTTATGGTTTTTGTTTTTTATATTGCCTTAAATAAAAATTTATTTTATATTAAAAAAATCCCTATTATTGAATTCCGGTGGGTGTGAAGCCTTCAGCTGAATAATGAATAAATAACATAATTTCACAATAGATTAATTCTGGTTAGAATTTCTGTTAATCTTGATTTCTATTTCTTGTTGAGATAATTAGTTCTTATGGACCCACACTAGAGACATTTTCTTTTTCTATTACTGGTTATTATAGTGCGTTTTTTTATGATAATGAAATACAGCATATAATCACTTACATCTGAGTACTTTTACCTTTTATTGTTACCTCACAGTGATACAATGGAAAATAGATGGAGATCGTTTTATTGGGACTTGATCTGGAACGATAACAAAAGATGTTCGGCGAACGCAGGGTAAACGCTAACTCGCACCCTGCTCATTTATGCTAAGAGCTAACGAGCTAGTGGCCACCTCTTTTTCATCATTTTTGGGATTAGCTTTGGTAGAAATTTACTACTTGGAACATCTGTTCCTCTATACCATCATGAACCCAAGAAATCATACCAGAAAATAATTAAGTTTGTATGTAATATGGAATCATCCGAATTCCGTTCTCATTTGGGTCAGAGAAATATATTATAACTAGCGGCTACCCGCGACTTCGTCCGCGTCGGCTTTAGAATTAGGTCCCGAGAGAAACGAAGCATGTGTGAATAAAAAATATGTTTCCAACTAAAGAAACAGCATTTAAATATTATTTGCTTTTTACTTATTTTAAATGAAGTATAATGCATGGTAGTATACTTCATTTAAAATAACAGAGTACGTAAAATTACTAAATTTAGATATTTTTCAGGAATTTGACGAATAGAGACAGTTACGACAGTATTTGCGAACTGTTTTGAGTGTTCTTGTAAAAGAAATATTTATGCTATATGCATGAATTTTAGCCTATGTTAATCAGGAATAGTGCAGCTTTCTATTAGCGAAAAAGTTTTAGAATCGGTTCTATAGTTACAGAGATACCCATAGAGCGTAATGTATTAGAATTATTTTAAGTGTTCCTGTAAAGGAACTATTTGAGCTACCCCAGAAACACAGCCGTATCGGGTTAGGGATGGGCCGTCATCGGCAGTACCGTTTCGATGTCGGCATTGGCATAATGGTAATTGGGACCCCTACTAGCAATTTTGCTCGGGCTACCACCGGCCACGTAGCCAGCCGATGATGGCCCGAGCAAAATTGCTAGTAGGGACGGTGTCGGCTCTGTTCTGGCAAAACCATTTGGCGTAGGCAAATAAAAGTTGATTTCGGGCATGCAACGGTCCGATAGCGGCTAGCCTTTTAGGGTTAAGATGTGATTTTGGCGATGTACTGCACCAAACGTCAAAACGGATATCGGTCCAGCAGTGTAATTTCTAAACTGAAAGGTATAAAGCCAGCACAAGCAGCACATATATATTGTTATAGTAATTCTTTTTAATTTATGATTTCAATAGAAAGAAAGTTGTTATAGAAAGTTCCTTTCTTCGACTAAAGGATAATCATAAACTGTAAAAGTTCAGTAATATAAAATATTTACTTAAAGTAAGTATCTTCTAATAATAAACATGGTTTATTAATACTTATTAGTTTCATATATAGTTTAGCACTAATCAACCTATTAAATATAATCATTATTATTATATAAATTACCTTACATCACTGAGGCTAATTTTTCCAAAAATACTTAGTTAAAATCCAAAAAATACTTAGTTTTGCCAAAAATACTTAGTTATTAAGTATAAACAAAATAATTTGTTTGTATATGAAAATGTTTAATTATTTTGAAGAGAAAAGGTTTTTATGAAATTAACCGTTTATTTGTAGAATCAGCCAATATTTTAATTTCTTTTAACGTATGTTGTTTACATTCTTCTTTAAAATCTTATAAATAAAAATGAAATTCTGTTTGTTTGTTTGTTTGTTTGTTTGTGGATTTGATTCGTATACAAATCCACAAAAATGGACCTATCGGCCTGAAATTTAGCACAGATATGTAAAATAATATAGAATAAATCATAGTCCACTTTAAAACTTTGAAAGTCCACCCGTTCCCGGAATTTAAGAGATTTTTTATGCTCTTCACGCAAAAATCTTTCCGTAATTGTAACCCCTGTAGTGAAAAAAGTGTGAAATAAGGATCGTGGTTGCCATGTGTGGCGATTTTGCCGAATAAAATGTCGTTCGTATACAAATCCACAAAAATGGACCTATCGGCCTGAAATTTAGCACAGATATGTAAAATAATATAGAATAAATCTTAGTCCACTTTAAAACTTTGAAAATCCACCCGTTCCCGGAATTTAAGAGATTTTTATGCTCTTCACGCAAAAATCTTTCCGTAATTGTAACCCCTGTAGTGAAAAAAGTGTGAAATAAGGATCGTGGTTGCCATGTGTGGCGATTTTGCCGAATAAAATGTCGTTCGTATACAAATCCACAAAAATGGACCTATCGGCCTGAAATTTAGCACAGATATGTAAAATAATATAGAATAAATCTTAGTCCACTTTAAAACTTTGAAAATCCACCCGTTCCCGGAATTTAAGAGATTTTTATGCTCTTCACGCAAAAATCTTTCCGTAATTGTAACCCCTGTAGTGAAAAAAGTGTAAAATAAGGATCGTGGTTGCCATGTGTGGCGATTTTGCCGAATAAAATGTTTTAAATTCTCAAAGTAAAAATAAAAGAATAATAATGATTTTTTTTTTGTTAATTTATATTCGTATTGTTATTTTTTTTTTAATTATAATATCGTGTACATGGGAAATCAGAGCAGGAATGTAATGCTTTACACGCAAAACAATAAGAATTGAAGATTTCCGAGGCTAATGTGTAAATTTTTTTAGTTTGGCGAAAAAATAAAATGGCTGAAATATGGATTTTGAGTAAGTGAGTTCTAGCGGTTTGCACAGTTTTCGGCTTGGCGCAATTTATTGAGAGCTTAAGGAAATAGATTTTTGAAAACAAGTGCAAAGGTTTTATTGGAATACAGTGTTAAATTTTAATGATCCGTGAAGAAATAATGCAGTTATTAAGGGATTTCAATCGATCTAACTTCAGAATTCTCGCCAATTGAGTACATTGATTTAAGTTGGGGGAATTCCGCCAAATTTCAGAAAAGTGAAATCTTCTCATTTAGTACATCGGAGTAACGATGAATAAAACACATTATAGTTGATAATTTAAAAAAAAATCGGCTGTATTAAGGGATTCCAATTTTCAAATAAATGCGTGCTACTCTTTGGCGGTCGAACCATTTCCCATATTGATTGCTGCTAAGTCAATGCTTCGAATGATTCCCTGAAAAAACTCTTGCAAAATGGCGTATGTTGGCACTTTGGCGAGGCTTAGATTTGAAACTGGATTTTATTTGAGACTGGTATATATAATAATACTGGCTATAGATAAAAATGAATGTTGGTATGTGTTTATGAGGTTGAAAAACTCCAGCACCGTTGAGCACCGTTGCACGATGAAATTTGGTTCACCTAAGTCTTTTATGATGGAGAAGGTTTTTATGCTATCCGTTTTCCTTAACTTGCCACTTGGTGCCGCAGCACAACATTGAATTCTATTCCGTTTAGCCGTTTGCTATGCAAATATCGTCCAACCGATTTCGATGAAATTTGGTACACGCGAATATTAGAACACGGAGAATATTTTTCAATATCCATTTTGCTGTAACTTGCCGCTAAATGGCGCTGCAAAGCATCAACTTCTATACCGTTCGACCGATCGGCATAAAATTTTTTATACTTACACATTTGAGCACGAAGAATATATTCTAAGTGCGTTCCTTTTGATGTTACTCACCACTAGATGACACTGCAATGCATTATTACTTTAACTCGCAACTAGATGACGCTGCAGCAGGCCAAATTCTTGACCATTCAAACGGTCGCTATGAAAATCAGCATACATAGCTATTTGAACAATGAGAATATTTTGGCGTTATCCATTTTGCTATAACTCGCCACTTGACGGCGCTGTAGCAAATCATTACTTTAATTAACTACTAGATGGCCCTGCAGTGTATCACTTCTTGACTGTGCAAATGATCGTTATGAAAATTGGTATACATAGATAGTTGAACACGGTCGCTATGAAAATCAGTATACATAGCTATTTGAACAATGAGAATATTTTGGCGTTATCTATTTTGCTATAACTCGCCACTTGACGGCGCTGTAGCAAATCATTACTTTATTGAACCACTAGATGGCTCTGCAGTGTATCACTTCTTGACTGTTCAAATAATCGCTATGAAAATAGGTATACATAGATATTTGAACACGGGGAAGAGTTTGGCGCTATCCATTTTTCTATAACTTACCACTAGATGTCGCGTCAACACATGAACTTCAGGACTGTCCAGCCGATAGTCATGAAAATTCGTATACGTCGATATCTGAATGCGAAAAATATTTTCGCCGTATCCGTTTTGCTAAAACTCGCCACTAGATTGCGCTACGCCGCATGGCCTTCTGCACCGTACAAACGATTGCCTTGCAATTCGGTATGCATGATTATTGGACACAATATAACGCGATATCCACTTTGCTATATCTGTTTATTACAATGAATAGTAATCACCACAAATCGTAATATCAAAATGTGAAATCATTCCCGTGCGAAGAACGGGTACTTCAGCTAGTAATATATAAAATCAAAAGGCAACTTTATTTTGTATTATGACATAACTTAACGAAAAAATAAATTAAAACATTTTTTAAAAAAGCATGTTGTATAACTTTTTTTTTTCTCTTGTTTTAGCATTGCATGAATGTTTATTTATAATCTTTGGTTCTGGAAAATTATAAATTTTCTTGGCTTCTAAAAAATTTTTGGAAAAAAAAGGAACATTGTCTAGTTGAGCCTAATATTTTGTTTAAAAAAATGTATATGGTCTGACAAATATATAATAGCACGTTTAAAAAAAGTAAAACATTGGTTGATGCATAAAAAAATAGTACGGTTAATTTTAAAAAGAGCTTTCCTTCTTAAATTCATCAAATATTTTCTTAAAAACAAACTATTTTGCTAATTAGGTATTTTTAATAAATTTAGTCCTAGTGGTGTAAAGCCATTTATATAATAATAATTATTATTACTTTAATTTGTTGATTAATACCCTAGAGAACTAACTACGGAGCTAATTAGGGTATTTTGGAAGTAAATAAGGTGCTGGCCGGTTTTCGATATTTTGTCGTTGCGAATACCACACCAAAAACGTAATGGTTTTGGTTCAAAAGTGGCACAAGGCTGGGCCGACGCCGTTATCGTTTTTGCCGACACCGAACCAGAACCACCCCGTCCTTTCGGCCCGACAGTCGCCCAGGCGGACGCAATTTTGTCGTTTTCGGTACCGCGTGAGCGATATCGCACCGGCACATTCTGCGCCGGCATGCTAGTGTCGGCCCAAAACTTATCCGATAGGACTGTGTTTGCTGGGACATGCATTAATTTTAGCCTATAATACTCAAGAATAGTGTAGCTTACTATCAATGAAAAAAGTTTTGGAATCGGTTCAGTACTTACAGAGATAGACATAGAGCGTAATGTAATTCTTATGAGTATCCCTGTAAAAGGACTATTTGTGATATATGCATAAAAGGTAGCCTTTAACACTCAGGGTCCCCCCAGTGTCTAAGAGGGTCTGCTCTCAAACCTGGAAGGCGGGAGATGCCAGGTTCAAACGCCGGTCGCGCCTGTCGACCTAGCCGCTCGCAGTTTTCCGTGTTTTTTTCAAAAACCTTGCGAAAATACGGGCTAGGATCCCTTAGAAAATTCCACACAGAGGAATTCTCCATATACGCCTAGGACCCTATAGGCCTAGGACCTATAGGCCTAGGACTTTCAATCAGTGAAGAAAGTTTTAAAATTGGTTTAGTTGCTACAAAATTTCCACAGAGCGCAATGCATTAGCATTATTTTGAGTGCCTTTGTAAAATAATTATTTACGCTATATGCTTGAAAGGTTGCCTGTATGTTAATCCAGTGCATAAGTTATCTTCATTACAAATTTTTCCAACCATTTTTGTGTGATTCAGTCAAAAACATCCAAATACATAAACGTACACATTTATATTATTTGAAGGATTTGGAAATTTACGAACTTAAAGAAACACATCTGGACTTTTCTTGGTACTTACCAATTATCCCGGCGGCCATTCCCGCCAAACTGTTTTTTCGTCAAATGAGTTGCCAAACTGTTGCCAATCGTATTCGAAACCATTAATAATTTCATGTGCCCGGCATTTTTCTCGGCAAAAAATCGCTCGTCTTGGCGGACCGCCGGGATAATACGTAAGTACACTTTTCTTTATTTATGCTTTTTAATTTGGCGTAAAATCAACATAATTTCCATATTTATTTATGTTTTTCAAATGCATGTGATTTTGCAAATAGAATTTCTGCTTTATTTCAAAAGCATAAATCATTTTGTGCGGGCGATAAAACGGTTTTTAATTAATAGTTAGAAAAGTAATTAAAATTTCCGAGCCTCAGATACACTTTACCGAAGTCATGGGTCCAGGCACGCTCAAATTTTCAAAGCTCTGCTTTCTGTAGATTTGTCTGAAGAAAATTCATTTTTATTATTAGAGATAGATATATTTGGCATAAAACTGGCATAATTTCCGTATTATTTAATGTTTTTCAGATGCACGTGCTTCTTTATTGAAGTAAAAGCATTCTTGTTAGCTCAAAACATGAATCATATGATACGGGCGAAACTCGCCAAGCATGGTAACGTAAAAACGGTTTTTAATTAATAATTAAAAAAGTAATTAAAAATTTAAAATTCTAAGTAGCCTATAACCAACTCCAGGGTCCCATCTATATCTAAACCGAAATGCATCCTAGTCGATTCAGCGGTTTTGGCGTGAAAGCGTCATAAACAAACAAACAAACAAACTCACGTTCGGATTTATAATATTAGTTAGGATAAAGAGCGCGGTAAAAGGTTTTTTTGACAAACGATAAATGCGGTTTTCATTAACGTTATTTAAATACAACTTGTGCAAGGACCATAGAAATAAAGCGATCAATACGGGAAAACGATGAATGCGGGAATGCTAGATCGGGGTTCCACTGTAGTGATTATTATTTAGGAATCGTTCACGCTTGTAGACGGTTACTATTTATGTAAATACCTTGACTTGAAATGTTTTCTATGGGACTAACTACCTAACGTTTTTTCCTGTGAGGTAATATTTTCAGAAGGCATAATTCAATATTCAGGAATTAATTTAACATTTCGGAAGGGAATTTTTTACATTCCGGGATTTTTGTTCCCTAACTTTTTTTTCCTGTGAGGTAATATTTTCAAGAGTTAATAAGAGGGATAGTACAGTAGAATCTCCGTACAATGATATCCTCGAAAACAATAATTCTGTCTATTGCGATATTTTTTTAACAATCCTGGCTTAATTTCCTTTCCATCAGTGTAAAGCAGTTTTTTGTATAACGATATTCTTTACAACGATGATTTTATCTAGAGCAATGGTATTATTATTTCTCTCTAATAGGATTTTTTTTTCTTTTTTCAAAGTCCAACTGACGAAAGACTGCCACACAAAGAAAGGCTAGATACTCTGTGGTTAGACCGTTGCACAGTATTCTCAGGTTACACCATCTGTCAAAAAACTTCATCAAAGGGTCGGTTTGATGAATTGTCGGTTGCTGGTGTGACAATAGCAATGAGTAAATGTAATACGATAAGGTGCTTTTCTCGTAAAACATTTTACAGAAAACTTTTTGGAGTTTTATCTATTTAGGCCAAAAAATTTATTATTTAAATATTCCATAAACATCTATGGCGGCTCTAGAATTCTTGACAAGGGTGTTTGACAAAAACTTGGGTGTGTTGTAAAAATTACTCAAGCACTATAGACAGGTTCTCATTCCATTTCATATAGGCTCTGGCATGAAATTTTAAATTTTTTCAGGAAGAAAGTGAGCTGTTCCTTTAAAGCGTAGTTTCGAGCGGAGAGAGGTAAGTAGGATGGTCAGCATATATCTTATTCAATTGATACTTTATAAGCTTTTAATATGATACTAAATATATGCAAATATCTCAATTGTTAAGAAAGTTGCAGTCATTGAAAATTTTTACACATTTCAAATTAAAAATATATATTACTGATTTACTTTGTAATACATTCGACAACGTTCGAACGTATTACAAAGTACGTTTGAACGTATTAAAAAGTTTTCGAACGTATTACAAAGTACGTTCGACGAACGTTCTTTGTAATACGATTGAAATGAATCACCAACTTTTAGAGTAAAATCCTTAAGATTCAAAAATGTAGAAAAAATAATGTTAAACGATTAAAAACTAAGTTACAGAATAAATTGGAATATTTAAGTTATAAAGTTAAGTATACTTAGTAAACTAATGGAGTTTTTATGCTAGAGTACTCTGAATTTATTTTGACTTTTAGAGGGGGCATGTTACAAGTGCTATCATATATACCAGTCACAAATAATATCCAGTTTCATATCAAAGCCAAATAAGTAAATCGTGAGTAAAAAGTATTTGCAAAAACAAACTTGAAATAAGACTGATGTTAAACTAAAACGTCACGGTAAACGGCATTCTTAGTAAACACCCTATTTCAGTTGATTAATTTTCCCTGTCTTGGCGCATAGAGTACCTTAACCCGGACCAGGACCGGACTGGGGGGGTAGGGACTCGCCCGTCTCAAGAGAAAGGGTGCTGGCGGGTTATTGTGTAACCGACAAATAATAGGATGTGTTAACTTTCGGGGTATGGGGGAAGGTATGGTGTCATTATTAATTAATTATGATTCATAATTGATGCATTAATAAAATATTGATCTATTAATTAATATGCGTCATTCATATTAATTTCCCTTGTTCATTCGGGAACCCTCACTCAAAAAATTTTGAGAACTACATTTAAAATGAAGTGTTTTGAAGCTTTCTGTTGCGCAATTGCAGCTGCAAAAAATTTTGTATGTGTCAAACTTCATTCAAGTGCTATCAGTACAGCACTATTTTTTTAAATTTTCTTTCTTTTTTCTGTTTGGGGGCTCGCCCTCAGCAGGGAATGCCCGCCGAAGGTGGGGGCTCACCCGTCTACAGACAGTCGGACACCCTGGCCAGTCCGGACTTGACGCGGACACAACTTTCGGATGTTGATCTTGAGAAAGCAACGTACGACATACCACGTGAAAATACAGGCTGTGGCAAACATATCCCAACTTTACGAAGAGTGAGGCCCTGAGATTCATTTATGGTCATCGAAAAACTTAGTCTAAATGGAAATTGTCGTCTCTTAGTTTAAAATTCAGATTGGTGTCGGAAGGTGAAAGAAATAATCTAGGAATAAACAGACGCGCCCGTTTTGTATGGCCAGTCAAGATCTCGGCATCTGTCACGTTAGCCTAACGGTTAGGCATCAATGTTCGAATCATCAAACACGTTCCATTACAAAGCCCCAACGACAGGATCGTATTCCTGAGCAGCTGGACGACAGCCACGACTTTTAAAGGGAGTGCAATCTCGCTTTCTCAAAATCAGCATATCAACCATTTTATATTTCGCCAAACTAAAAAAAAAAAAATCACATTAGTCTATCCATTGTACCATATTCAATATTTAAACAAAATCTGAAGTCGTGTATAGAGATCTTGGTCTCTTAAATAGAAAATATATGAATATAGAATTAATAGAATTTCAGCAGAAATAGAAATCTGGGTTACGGCCAATTACCTACGCTATGGATCTAGGCCGAGGGTGGGATTGCCCTCCGTAGGGAGACTGTCTAAGAAGCCCTAACCCGTTTCGATGAAAACCAGGGAAAAGTCCGAAAGATTAGGTCGGCGGACGCGGCCTGGTTCCGAACCAGGCAAGTTCTCCCAGTTCAAAGCGCTAGCTCTATGCCACTGAGTACTTTACTATATGTTCTCTCTAGTGGAGTATTCTAAGCACATGAGTCAATTATTTGGAAAGATTCTGCAAGCACCATGGAAAGTGTAGACTGTTTCACGTTGTAATAGCGATATCATTTTCGTAGAGGATACATATTCTAAATTTTCTGGTGATATATTATTGATTTCCATGTGTAATATTTAAGCTCATTTGTTTAACAATAACATTGATCTCGTGATTTGTACAGGTAACCTACCAAAATTGTTTTAATAAAAGTTGACAATTTGTGTAATGAAGTTAATTAGAAGAGCACATATTTAAAATTAGTTTGCCCATTTTACTCTCACTTGCATCAGAGCTTATTAAAGTTAATTTGTGATGTTGGTGTTATTCCTAGCTAATCGGTATTTCAAACAGTTTCCGGAGCTATTTGGCTAATGACGTAACTTTTGTGCCAGACCTTGTTAAGTTGCTAGAATTCAGTCAAAAAAAAGTAAATCTAATGTAAAGCTAATGTCGCCAAAAGTCGTCAAACGTGACGACATTTTGCGCGATTTTTGGGAATACATTTGATGACCGTCATCAAACCTATACCGAATTCTATGCATTACATTAATTAGTATTTTGCATATCATGCACCATTTTTTTTCGACAGATGAATACAGATGAGTCGTACAACTCATCATCATCATCATCACCATCAACTGCAAAGAGTAGGCAGGGTGCCCGGTCCGGCTTCATTGGTCAATCCACCGCTTTCAGTCCCCCGACGTACAACTCAAGCACTTTTTTTTTTACTTCTTCACGTTCACGGATAGATTTGCAAATATTTTCGGGGGACGGGGAGCAGTAACGTGGCGGTAGATTGAAACCGTTGTTCTGGGAAAAAGGACAACAGGTCTTGAAAATATTATTCGACTAAAATTGGGTAGCTGTAAAAATTACATAAGCATTATAGACACGTTCTTCTCATTCCGATTAATGTATGGGTCATTCCATGTTAAATCGACTAATGAGTTGTGCCGCACCATTTTTTATTTTCTCAAAATTAGGTAGGTGATATCTCCATATCTTCTGTTTCCTAAAACAGTTTTTTTTTAATTTCTTAAAGAATTTTTGTTCTTAAGATACAGCCATTTGTTTGCTCTGCGGATTTGTAAAAATCGCTATTTTAGATTCTTTTTCTAAAAGGTGTAGAATTTTTATTCGAGATAACAAGAAGATCAGATGAGGCTTATTGGAAAGCTTAAAAATGGAGTTGCAAAGGCTCATAATAAAATAGATTTATGTTAAGCTTAAATAAAGTTTATTGGCCATCAAATCGTCGTTTACAAACTAACGTTTTGTGTCATTTTAGGCAGTAAAAAAAACAGTGGAGGCCTTTCAGTAAAAAACCAATTTCTTTTATTATTGCACTTACATATCCATACTAGGTGCAGAAAAAAGTTGATTTGTTACTGGTGGTCCATCATCCTTAAAAAATTGCTTAAAATTTCGAAAATTGGAAAATGCTTTTTTTCAAACCCAAAAATGTCATGTGGGATAGTTGATAAAAATCTAAAAATCACATGGTACAAAGCTGTTTTACTGTACTTTAAAACAAAATAAAAACTGTCTTGTTATTTCTAAAGACCGGGGAGATATGCGCTTTTGAAGCAATACAAAAAGCACTATTGAGTATAGGTTAACTTTTTACCCCCCAAAAAAGTCATGTGGGGCAAGTGATAAAAATCTCAAAATAGCGTGGTAAGAAGTTCTTATACCGTACTTTAAAACAAAACAAAAATTGTCTTCATATTCCAAAAGACAGAGGAAATACACACTTTTGAGGCCGCACATCAAAATTCACAGTCTATTTTTCAATGACACACACTAGACATACAGCCACTCTCCTGATCAAACGTAATCATTGGACGGAGCCTTATAGGCTATGATGGAAATCTCATTATCTGCCCGAACACAGAAATACATATAGAATCTTCAAAAGTGTCTATCGCCCCTGTTTTTTGGATTAACAAGACAGTTTATGTTTAATTTTAATTACAGTATAAGAGCTTCGCACCACGGCACTTTTAGATTTTTATAACCTGTCCCACACGATTCTTTTTTTTTTGGGGGGGGGGAGCATATTTTTCAATCTCTTGAAAGCAATTTTTTCAGGATGAAGGACTACCAGTATCAGCTTAATCTTTTCTCTACATTTAGTATTGATATGTCAGCGTAGCAAGAGAATAATTTGTTTCGAACTGCAAGACCTTCACTGCTCTTTTTAATGCCTAAAATGGCAAAAAAACATTAGTTTGCGAACGACTACTTGATGGACAAAAAATTGTATTTAGGATTAGCATAAATCTATTTCATTATGTGCATTTAAAAGCCCATTCCTTAAGCTTTCTAACAAGCCCTCTTCCTGCTGCAAATAAAAATTCTACAGCTTTTAGAAAAAGAGCCTAAAATGGCGATTTTTATTAATCCGCGGAGCAAAGAAATGGCTATATCTCAAGAACAAAATTTTTTTATGAAATAAAAAAAAACTGTTTTAGGAAACAGAAGATATGGAGATATTACCTACCTAATTTTCGGAAAATAAAAATTTTGTCGTTTTTAATTAAAAATTAAAACCTGTCGATTTTATATGAAATGACCCATATCTTATTGTTTGCATGAGGGCGAAGGAGAATCCCCATAAAAGCAGAGCTATCCGTAGGGATGCTATAGGAAACGAAAGCTAGGGGACTATAGGAATTAAAGAGCTAAATTCATTTCATTCCACTATTGATTCCCTCTATAACGAGGACTTCAGTTTAGTGTGTACCACGTGATCTTGAGAATTAGCCGTAGGTAAACGCATGCTACTGCTTAAACAATAACGTAACGTTTATGTTTTATTCTTTGCTTTTGCGTTCAACAAATATTTATTTTTTTATTAAAATATTCACTGCTATTGAATTCTGGTGTGTTTAGAACTTTTAGCTGAACCTGATTTTCAATTGAAAGATTACATTATTTCACAATAGATTAATTCTGGTTTGAACATCTCTTAATTATCATTTCTATTTTCTGTTCGGATAATTTGTTCTTAAGGACTTCTTGATTCAACGCGAGAGACAATTTTTTTTTCTATTACTGATTATTATAGTGTGTATTGTTATCAGGCGCGTAGCCAGGAAAATTTTTCGGGGGGGGGGGATATGAACTTATATGTGTTCATACCCCCCCCCGAATGAACACATGAACAACGCTACACACATGAACACATGTGAACAACGCTATTGCTCACATGTGTTCATGTGAGCAATAGCGTTGTGTAAACGGAATTTCATCACTAATCCAAACATTTCGGGGGGGGGGATATATCCCGATATCCTCCCCCCTGGCTACGCCCCTGATTGTTATGATTACGACATACAGCAAATAATAACTTACATCTGAGTTTTTTAAACTTTTTTTATTTTAAAGACCGCACAGTGATACAATGGAAAATAGACGACGTTTTATTAAGACTTGATCCGGAACGATAGCAAAAGATGTTCGGTGAGCGCAGGGAAAGTGCTAACTCGCCCCCTGCTCTAAGAGCTAAAGAGCTTGTGGCAACCTCTTTATCCTTCATTTTTGGAGAATTTGGCAGAAAATAACGACTTCGAACATCAGTGAATTTCAGTGTACCACATCTTCACTACGTGCTGCAGGTAAATGCGTGCTGCTGTTTGAGCAATAGCGTAACTTGAACTATTAATCTCTCCTATTGGCTGCTTTATGAATAAGAATTTTTTCTTGTATTAAAACATTCCCTGTTACTGAATTCCGGTGAGTTTAGAGCTATCAGCCGAACAAGGTTTTTAATTAAAAAATAGTGTTATTTCACAATAGATTTATTCTGGTTAGAATTTCTGTTAATCTTCATTTCTATTTTCTGTTGAGATAATTTGTTCTTAAGAACCCACGCCAGAGACATTTTCTTTTTCTATTACTGGTTAGTATAGTGTGTTTTCTTATGATTATGGAATACAGCATATAATCACTTACATCTGAGTAATTTTACCTTTTTTTGTTACCACACAGTGATACAATGGAAAATAGATGGAGATCGTTTTATTGAAACTTGATCTGAAACTATAGCAAAAGATGTTCGGTGAACGCAGGGGAAGCGCTAACTCGCCCCCTGCTCTAAGAGCGAAAGAACTTGTGGCAAGCTCTTTTTCTTCATTTTTGGGATTAGCTTTGGCTGAAATTAGCAACTTCGAACATCAGTGGAGGAGCATGCACATTAAGAAATGGGAAAATACCTCAGTGCAATGCTTTTTAGGATGGAGATAGCACAGCATCCAAAACAATACCTGATAACCTTTTAAAACAATTAGCAAGATTCTTCCAAAAGCACTTAATTCACGTCACTGAAATGCTGGTCTGAAAGGCTGCCCAGCCAGTTTGAGTTGGATTTAGGTAACCATATGAAAAATTAAAAAAGGATGGCTGACAGATTTACAAAGAGAAATTTCTCTTTAAAAAAAAAGGAGGAGTGGTACCAATAATTTGTAACTTGTATCGGTCTACACTCAATTTTGGCCCGTTTCTGCATTTGTACCCAGCATAATTTCCCGTGCAAGAAACAGGGCCTGCACAGAAGGAGTTCAGTATCTACACGATTTCTTTCCTGAAGAGGTCGGGGAGGTAATTCGAGTTTTAATACAAAAAGATGAGATGCGCAGTATTGGAATGAATGCAGGTGCAAGTTTTGATAGAGTCGATAAGCTTTATTGATGAAGGTTCTGGAAGAAGGGACTTGTAGGAATTCCCAGGCAATCTAAACCAAAGTACATAGATGCCAAAATGTGTGGTACATACTCAATCACTATTTATAAAAAGTAATGTTTCTCGTAGAAATTAGCAAAACCATATCTCAGAAAAGTGTAGAGCGAATAAAACTGTTTTTTAAATTCAAATTGTCCGAGTCATTAGAATGCAGAGAAATTGATTAAAGCAAATTGTCTCCAAATCTCAGCTCAAAATGTTGCCGTCTTCAGGAGGTTCAATGTCTGAAGTGAATACATTTTTAGTGTCTTTTACACAAGCGGTCGGACAAAAAGCTGTAGTACACACGGTGCAATGTAACCAGATGACATATTCATAGATGCCAACTACTGCGGAATATAATCAACCACTTTTTGTAAACAGTATATTCCTTTAGTATTTTTAAAAACATGTTAACAAATCATCTTGAAGTTTGCTTTGTGCTTACTCAAAAGTAATTGTTTAAAAAAATTGGTCAATTAGATTCCGTAGTAGCTATCCTATCTGGTGTTCCCGCTCAATCAAGAACAGTGCCTAGTTTTAGCAACGATATTCCCCCTTGGTCTGTATTTGACGTTTAGAGAATCTCGTCGTTAGTCATTTTCGCAGATTTGGCTTCCTGATTAAAGAAATCGTCATCATTTTCATAGGTATCTTCCAAATCTGAAGACGATGTTAGGTTATAAATTTACTTTTTCCAGCACTGACGTGTGAAAATAACGTATTAAGCAACTTAATAATGGAAACATAATCAATTATTCAATTAATTAATTGAACATTAATATTTTAATAGAAATATGTAGCGTAAGGTCAAGGTATAGTAGTATAGGTCAAGATTCTAATTTCTATAATTTGCTTGAGATGTCCTAAAATTAGCTATTAAAATGCACACGACAATTTAAATCGTAACAATTTTGTCCATAACCTTTCTTGTCCTTTATAGGTAAATTCGATATTTTTCTGATTATTATTATCTTGTTGCAGCAAATCTTTAAATTCGTCTCCAAAACTCTGTGGTATTTCTAACAAATCGAAATAACAAGCAAATTTGATGATAATTAAAGAAATGACATAAAATTTATCTTAAATGTAAAACAATGGTATTTTTTACAAGCCCGTTTTAACGTTTAACAATCATCATAAATTCCTTTCGTCAATCAGCCAAGATTGTAACTTCTAGATATGATTTGATTATGCACACGAATCAATTTTTTACATGATTTGATACTTTCAGTGACAAGAGAATTTACGACTAATATTGGTACATTTTTAATCGTATGTATGTACATTGTTATATTTATTTTTGTGTCCAATTTTTCTGTATGTGACGTAAACACTCTAAAAATGACACAGTCCAGTGTTTCTCGGTGTCTGACGAGATATACAGGCTAAGTGACGGCATTTTGGCCACATCCCTTTAACCTCAACGAGTCATGTGACCTAGTAGAAGTGACCGTCCTACTCTGCTTATCTCTGACTAAGATGGTCGCATGACCCTTTCGGTGTCGTGCTCGTGATGACCAGACTTTCTAATACTGAATCAAAATTTCTCAGAATTATAAGACATGGCCCTGCCTTTATTTTGAACAAAATTATAAGGAAGGACCTACGAATCAACTCTATGACAAAACAGCTAAACGTTTTCACAATAAGCTCGGCTCTCTCCCTAATGAGATTATAGCCGATCTCCCTGATTATGACTTTCACGACAATAGACACAGAAAGCGGCCTAAGGCCGCTCTGTCTCATCTTGCACAATAGGCCTGATCTCAGTCTAACAACCCAGACGAAGTTCGTCGCTTGTCGACGAGGGAAAGCTTGGTGGACCACCGAGAGCAGATCCTTCTCGCTGGAGAATTTTTTATTACGAGTTTGGCTAGACTGAAAATTTTTCTTCTTTTCGTATGAGTAACTTAGGTTCTCAATTTTTACTAAGTGATTCATTCACTTGCTTTTTCTTATTTCTCGTGCATGTATTGCTCAGGCGCGTAGCCAGGAAAAATGTTCCGGGGGGGGGGATATGAACTTATATGTGTATAAGTAAACGGGATTTCATTACTAATCCAAAAATTTCGGGGATATCGGGATAGATATCCCCCACCTGGCTACGCCCCTGGTATTGCTCAATGTAACTTATGCCAAATTGGAGGTTAGACATTTTCTCTGTCAAGCACTCCGCTAAACACACTTTTCAGTCAGTCAGTACTAGATAGCGCTTCATAACTAATTTTTTTTGTAATTTATGCCTTAGAAAGAAGTCTTAATTTAAACATTTTTATGGATATACTTCTATTATTATTGCGCCACTTACATTGATTTTTTCATTTAAAAGTCCATTCAACTAATACGAAAACTAAACATTTAGAACTTTAGAAACTAAACATTAACTAGAAAATGCTGTTTCATCTGCAAATAACAGTTATAAGCAAATACAACGTTTAGGTTTTTATTTATATTAAAGAATTTACACTCGTAAGTTTAGTTTCGAAGTCTGGAGATAACAAAAAGGCCGCGAGTCGATTTCGATTGCAGCGTCTTACCAAAAGAAAATTTATAATCGATTATTCTAGAAAGGTCTCTTAAGGTGCAAAGCTTTCTTTTACTTAATATAAAAAAAAGCAATAAAATATATTAATGTTCATGCGATCGAAAATTGCCTATGCTGTTTTCGAAATAAATAATAATAATAATAATAATAATAAAACATATTTTGGAAGACTTCGCATTTTATCTTGCTGGGCTAGAAATAAATTAGTCTTATGTATACTAAATAAATATTAATTTTACTTTTTGAAACTTAATTTTTTATTTAAATATAAAAGAAAAATTCCTATTATTGACGTCTGTAAATAGTATTTCTTCAGAGGAGAAGGGGGGGGGGAGAGTGTAAGTTTTGACATTTTATTTGCTTTTAGTTTTTTCTAATAGATCTTTAAGGTGTTTGACATTATATTTTTTACTTAAAAAGATTTGACACTCTCGATTTTTTTTTCTTTGTTCATAGAAAACGGGAGCTCTTGAAGTTTCAAAATCCTTGCATGTATCATGTAACTTACTAGCTACTTTAGGTACAGAATGCCCCCAAAAGACGTTAACATACTCCAATCCTTTATTTATTCAAAATAAATGAGCAATGAAACTGAAAAAAACTGTTCAAAACAAGATTCGAAAAAAGGCTAAGTGAAGAAAAATTTCTTCTCGATGTTTTTCAAAAAGTTGCTGTTTTAAAATTGCATATAATCCCTGTGCAAACCCCCCCCCCAAAAAAAAAAACCACTCGATTAGTATAATGGGTGCCATTCACTGAAAAGGTGATGGACAAAATTTCAGTCTTTCATACTAAATGTCTCAAAGATATCTTCAAAAAGATAATCGGGTTCTGAACATGAATTTGAATGTAAGCGTTTATTGGTATAGTGGGGGAAAAAAATTATTGCGTAATTTCTTTGCGATCCCTGAAATGCAATCATCCGATGTGTATTTTTCACATCGAGAGCCATGGAAAGGTGGCTTAAGTCAGTATATATTTATTTTCATATTTCTAACACTTTTTAGGATATAATTGTCAAATTTTGTTCATCACCTCATCAGTGTATGGGTCACTAGTTGGGATTTTTTTCGTTAGAGGGTCGTATACAAATTTAGAAAGTGCAACTTACTGAAAATTTAGGAGACAGGATTTTTTTTTTCCTTAACATAGTCCTTTTCCGACCTTATTATGAACAGTTTTTCAATTTACAATGCACACTTATGTCTAATAGATGCGGAATTACTACGTATTACCACCATATTGGGACGCCCTGTATATCTTGCTGTCGTCAGGCTTTGCTAGAATTTCTTGTTTGTCTTTCCTTTTTTCCCTAGTCACACCTCTCTTTTCACGCTTTTCTTTGCCTAATACTCTTGAGCAACCGTTTCTTTACATTTATTCTGCGTCCGGCGTTCCTATTCCAGTTTTCACCGCTCTTCAATATGTGTACTGTGCAGAGTAGTATAAACTAAAACTTTAATATACTGAGGGAATGCGCGGTTGTGCTGTATCGAATTGTTTGAATGATGAGAGCAAAGACTTAGCTGCAAATAATTTAGGAGCTGAACAAACCGCTTCATTTAAAGAAACTTTATTAAAATTGAGAGACATAGCAACCACTTATTGTGAACTCAAATGAAAAAAAAGTACTAAAATAAAATACAGTTTACAAAAAGTGGTTAGTTTTTCAAAGAACTATTGGCAGCTGAGCTAATATAAAAATGCCACAGATCGTTGTTTATTTGGACAAGCTATTCTTTGAAACTACCGGTGTGGTTTGAAAATTTCTTTCTGACTCCGATAACCAGTTTGACAGGGAAAGTTATAGTGTGTATAACATCTCCCTACGACCCATCTGCAATTTTTTCCAAAAGGATTGAAACGTGCTATCAATCAATGAAAATTCAAAATGCTTTAAAACATAATGGGAAACGTTATAAGCTATATGACATCACTCTGTAACCTATCTCACAGTGTCAAAAAAAGATTGAACTGCTCTTTAGTGTTATTAAGATAAATGATTAAAGGAAACTGCAAAAAAAAATTGTAAATGTAGGAACAAGACTACGTAATTTCAAAAATAATAAGGATAATCTCATAATATTTTTTTAAGAATTGCTTTATTTGAAAAATAATTTTCAAAGAAATTCTTCTACTTAATTCGCTAATGGATGTCTGTTGTCTCCGAATCGAATTTACATTCGTTTTAGCTGTTATTTCGAGGGAATCAGCCTTTTCATTGTAATTTGACGTTAAAACCGGGTGCCCTTGGGTTTCATTCGCGAATCAAGTAGAAAGGTAGTAATACGGAAAGTAGAAAGCCTACCTTGCCGTATTACTACCTTAATAATTCGTAGCTGTTGAATCAGGTGTTCACGAGCGAATTCCGTCTTTTCAAGAGCGAAACTACGGCGCATGTGTATAATTTATTATTCTTGATTCGCTGATAAGACAATTTTTTGGAAAATGCGAGGCATACAGAGTTTAGAAGATTGTTTACTACAGCAGATTAATCTTTCTTAAACTACATAGTAGTACGAATTTCTGGTTGTTTTGCGCTCCAGAGGTGAAATATAGTCTAAAATTCGTATTCTACGCGTGAAACAATTAAAATTGCTTTTTGTTGCATCAAAATAGGTTAACTAGTTCGCGAGAGAAGGAGTTTTGGGTTTCCCCATTGCTTAACATAGGGTTGTCGGGAATTTTCATGAAATACTGGTGTTAGAGTTTAGCTGACGTCACTTTGGGATAATATTTTTTGGCACCAAATGTGGCAATATTACGCCAAAAAGTCGCCAAATTTGGTGACATTTAGGACATTGGTGCAATTTTACTGATGGGGGGCTGTAATGTTTCTTTCCCTGCATTAGTATGACGCAGTTGCCTAGTATTACTTATTTATGTTTCTATGACGTAATCAAATTCACGATTATTTGGGATTCTTCCAGAAATGGGTTTCTCTTAAAATTTAGAGTAACATCCGCGGTACTTATACAAAGGAATCAGAACAGGCCGGAGTTTAATTTAGTGAATGCTCATAGCCAGCACAAGGCTCTGCGTTCTGTGCTTTGAAAGTGATATTTTCCTTGTGTCGAAAATCTTGTTTTTGCATGCTGTGCGTGAATTCTTCATTGTTCGATCTTGAAGAACTGTTTATGATATGAGAACAGCATGTGAGAAAGTTTCTGTGTTAAGCTGACAGTTATAAGAAATCTTACTGCTTATTAACTCTTTGAATTTTGTCCATCAGATAGATCGACGAAGTCCTAGAAAAAAAAAATCCGTATTGCATCCTGACAAGTGGACTGTTTACTAAAACTTCCCATATACACTGGACTTTTAATCTACTAACCCGCGAACTAAGCAGAGTTTTGTTGAACAATATTCTCTTTACTCATTAGTGGTTATGAAAAATAAAGCCACAGGATTTGATTAGCCAGCATCAGTGGACATTTTCTTTCGGCAAGTTAATCCCTAATGACCCCATTGTACACTACTAGTCATGGAAAAAGAAAGCAAAGAGTGACTTTCGCAAAAGACACGAGCAAATCCAGCCTTTGAAGTCATTAGTACTAGCAGAGCTGCCAACTTTTAAGCTTTTATCAGAAAGTTAATGTCCCCTAATTATTTTTGCGATAGCCACAATTTAAAATTAATCGCAATTTCTAATTTAAAATTCGAGTATTTGATAATTGCGGTTGCTAATCTTCCAAAAATACGTTATAGTAGCCTCTTTGTAGTAGCACGGCAATTCGCAATGTTGATTCCTGTCCCTTAAATACCTGCTGCTCAACGATGAGCAGCGTACTTAACAAGTACTTCTTAATGGAGCTCTGTTTACTTATAACAGTTCTATAATTGTTAATTATAATTTTACATTATGTAAATAATGGTGGTCTTTTTCTATTCAAATAGATTATGATATAATTTGAGAAAATTGAGAGTAAAGTGTTCCTCAACCAGAGGGCATTTTTCTACCTATTTAAGTGAAAGTTATTCATGGTGCGCTTAAATACGCGCATAATATGCATTAATAAATAACGGTGAAGGCCTTGTAACATCGTCCTACGATTATTACAATGTACCTGATAATTACAATGAATTATATCATGGTAAAAAAAGAACAGACGTATACGTTCAATTATGATATACTTCTCTATATTTAATAATAATAATAATTAGTGAAGGTTGAAAATGCTAATTTGTTGTAAAATTAAAATTGGTATTTTAAATCATTAAAACATTTTGCACATGTGGATAATCCCACCAGAAATTTTAAATTACTTTATACAATAAAATATTTTTAAACTCAACACTGCTCCTATAAATTCTTATAGTAAACTATCAATTAAGCGATATCGCCATCGTCCTCCGTTAATTACGCAATTTATTTTGTTCAACGTTTTATATTCTACAATTTAAATTATCTGGGAGATATGTGAAATCTAGATATAAAATATCGCAAATTCTTTTAGCCATTCTGAAAGGCTCTGTTACACTTGATTCTGAACCATGTCCGCGCGTATACTTTCATTACGAATGTGGCTAATACAATAAGTTGTGGTGTTGGATAAGGTGTTCCGAAATTCAAATGAAAATGCGATTTGCGAACGATAGCCAGCGAGAATGAAAAAGTTTTCCAGGGTCTCTATTTGCCAGATCCTGTGGGCAATAACCAGATGAAACAGCTTTCAGATTTCCCAAAAATAAAGTTGATCAGTGATAAGATCTCCAAAGTCAATATGGGAATCAAACGAAAATACAATTTCCTGGAACTTAATGATAGGAAGGTTAGAACACGTCTTCAGGGACTTACCAATCATTCCACTGAATGCGCTTGGTCTTGGTGTTTTCCCGTCGACTGCTTCTGAAAGGTGGCATATAGAAAAATTGTTAAAATTAAATTGACATATTTGTCCAATGCACGGGAGAATTGAGCTTTTCTGCATTGCGTCTAATTACACCTGCATTTTCACTGGTATTAGTCACTCCCCCCTCACTTCCAATAAAGGCTAATTCTAATAAATCAAAAGCTTTATCATGTAATAAGCTGAAGATATCATCGAAAATGTCCTTTGAACTCTTGTTCTTCGGTGCAAAATGTCCCAAATAGACAGAATCGGGTTCTTCAACTAGTCAATATGCTCCTCAAATAGTTTTCTCTTATGCTACTTGCTATCATCCATTTTCGTAATTGTAAGTTTATCCCTTCTTCCGTCAAAAAAGAAAGCTATGATCTTGTGACCAAAGAGTGGTGGATTAATGCAAGTTAGTCGGGGGGGGGCAGTTAGTTTGTCGTTGGGGGCAGTTAGTTCGAAGATTGACATATACATCCATTTTATGAAAGTAAATTAGGATCTTTTACATTAATTTCTTTTTCTTGGGTAGGGGGGGCGATGGCCCCCTTCCGCCCCCCCTTTTATCCACGCTTGTGAGCAGACGTATTTACCTCATCTTGAATTGCTTGACGTGTCTTTAATCCTTTTCGCCGAATTTTATACCAATCAATAACAGGTGTACTGTTATCTTTCGTCTGTTCTTGTATATGTTTACTTACATCATGAAGCAAATCTAACGCAAGAGTAGCTGCAGCTCGATCGCTGACGCTTCGCCTTTCACACTTTCTGGAAAACACAGATAATTTTATTGGAGTAAGGTTTCAAAATCAGCTGAGAGCGCTGTGGAATGAAATCAGGATCCGTGGTCAAAAAGTGACTTGGACCTGACTCGTCTGTTTTTGTATTAAAATTCGGATTTATATATTCTTCCAAAGTTCTGCCATTTTCAAATTGAAGGGTCGCTTTTGTTGGTGCATTTTCCATTAATTTTTTGTGGATATGCTGCTGCCTATCACTCTTTCGAGATAATCTTTTCTTAAGTACAGTGGTGTTTTTTTTACCGTCAATTCCACCTATTCTCATTTTTCTGTGGTATTAGAAAATCTCTTTTTTTCACAGGTACTTTATTCTTACAACTACATTTGCAACTATTAAAGCATTTGCATTTGCACGAGCAGATGTAAATTATATACGCATGGATTCCATAAGAAATTGCTTAATCTTCTTTAAATACGTTTCACCCGTTCTTTGTGCGTTCTTTTTCAGCTATTGGATTTCTTTGCTGTATGCCATAATGCGCTTTACAACTGATTTGTGCAGCGATGTCGGAAGAGATGCTTTTTTCCATATTCTCAGTACTTTGTCCGTAATAATACGTGCAATTTCTGCGGCGGCATGCTCATAACTTGCACCTTCCTGTCTAAGAGTGTTTCTCACAAAGCAGTAATGGCACATTATATTTTTCTACCTAGGCAAAACATTATTATGTATCTCCATTTAACTCCCAAAATAGGGCAATCACTTATATTTCTTGCTTCAGCCATCTTAAGTTACTGAACGACGAAATGAAAATGACAATACAATCCGCTTGAAAAAGAATCACGGGAAGTGAAATAATGTTTAGCGTCGTTAAAACACAAAAAATTTGCCAAGAAATATTTCTACTTCTAATCAGACGACTCAGCAGTGCTAAAGTTCGGTTGTCGTGGGAGATGGAATAGAATGGGGGGGGGGGGAGGGAGAGAAGTAATAATTTAAAGAAGAATGCAAGCTGAAAAACAGGAGGATGTTTACAAAAAGTATCCGAGAGGTTGAGATTTTTTAATAACAAGCTCATGTTGGTAATGAAGTGGATGTAGATGGGTTTGTTTATCCAATTTATCGGCTATTTTTGGGAGTAAAAATCTCAAAATTTAAGAGATTTGGGAGGCCTAAGAATTAATTTTACATCACCTAGCTTTTTACAAATGTTTATATACTTAAAGGTGCAAATAAATAATCTGGTGACATTTCATAATTTTTTTTTTCTTTAATGAAAAGAGCAGTTGATTTGAAGCATTTTTTCTTATAATTTCCAAAATTCGTGGATCTTGAGGAGGCCTAAGATATTAAACAATTTTATCCAAATTTCAGGATTTAATTTTAGTATCAAAATCGCAACTATTGCACATGGTGACGCTTCGAATGAAAAAAAAAAAAAAAATTGTTTTTTGCACCACACTACTGCCCATGCCTTAACATCTGAGCTTATACGTCCCTATTTTTTATTTACTTTAAAAACTTTTTATACGTTAAACAAACGTTTTGAAAACTCTTTTTAAAGCACTGAGCTTTTTACATTGTGATTCTGAATCATAAAGTAAACCAAAGCTAGCCATACATTCATTTTAAGTCTCATTGTAATAAATAATGTGCATATATCATAACTAAGAATGCAGCAATTTGGATTATAAAAGAATACAGTAATTTTTGACATTCTTAGTCAAACTGTTTCTTTCCGAAGGTTCGTCAAACGGAGAAACTGAAGGGATTAAAAAAAAATCTAAAAGAGTATCTCTATCAATTTGACACTGATTGTACAAGATTGAGGATGAAAAATTAAGTTTAAAGCCGCTCTTGATCAAAATGATAGGGTTAGCAGCCAATTAATTAGATAAAAACATAATATATCTTAATCGGTTAACAACAAATCTCCAATAAAAGCAGAGCTATCCGTAGGGTTGCATGGCTATAGGAAATGAACAAAATCCATTTCGATCCACTATTGATTCCTTCTGTAACGATAATTCTCTTTACAAAGATATATTTTTTTGAGCTTGGAGGTATTGTTACAGACGAATCTTAGTACCACATCTTAAGCACTCGCTGCTGGTTAATGCGTGCTACTGCTTGACCAATAGTATAACTTTAACTTATAAAGTTGATTGAGCTAAGTATGAGTTCTATCACAGGAATTTATTTCTATATCAAAACATTCTCTGTTATTAAATTCTGGTGAGTTTAAAGCTTTCGGCCGATCATGATTTTTATCTAATTTATTACATTATTTTACACTAGATTAATTCAGGTTAGAATCTCTGTTAATCTTCATTTTTTTTTCTGTTGAAATAATTTGTTCTTAGGTATTATAGTGTGTTTTGTTACGATTATGAAATACAGCATGTAATCACTTACACCCGAGTATTTTTATCTTTTTGAATTAAATTTTAAAGACCGCACAGTGGTACAATGGAAAATAGATGGAGATCGTTTTATTGAAACTTGATCTGGAACGATAACAAAAGACGTCCGGTGAACGCAGGGGGAACATTAACTCGCCCCCTGCTCCAAGAGCTAACGAGCTAGTGGCCACCTCTTTTTCATCATTTTTGGGATTAGCTTTGGTAGGAATTAGCTACTTCGAACATCAGTGGAGGAGCATGCACATGAAGAAATGGGAAAATACCTCAGTGCGATGCTGTTTAAGACGGAGAAAGCATAGCATCGAAAAACAATACCTGGTAACCTTTTAAAACTATGGAAACTATTTTTCAAGGAGGACTGGTACCAATAATTTGTAACTTCAATCGGTCTACACTCAAATTTTTGGCTTGTTTCTGCATTTCTATCCAGAATAACTTCCCCTGCAAAAAAACAGGGCCTGCACAGAAGGAGTTCAGTATCTACATGATTTCTTCCCTGAAGAGGTCGGGACGGGAATTCGAGTTTTAATACAAAAAGTTTAAATGCGCAGTGTAGGAATGAATGCAAGTGCAGGTTTTGATAGAGTCAATAAGCTTTATTGATGAAATGTTCTGGAAGAAGGGACTTGTGGGAGTTCCCAGACAATCTAACCAAAGTATATAGTTGCCAACATGTGTGGTATATACTCAATCACTATTTATAAAAAGTAATTTTCTCGTAGAAAATAGCAAAACCGTATCACAGAAAAGAGTACATCGAATAAAACTGTTTTTTATTCATATTGCCTGAATCAACAGAATGCAGAGAAGTTGATTAAAGCAAATTGTCTCCAAATCTCAGCTCAAAATATTGCCATCTTCAGGAGGTTTAACATATGAAGTAAATACATTTTTAGTGTATTTTTGCACAGACGGCCGGACAAAAAGCTATAGTGCACAGACGGTGCAATGTAAGCAGATGACATTCATAGATGCCAACTACTACGTAATATAATTGACCACTTTTTGTAAACAGCATATTCCTTTAGTATTTATAGAAGCCTATTCATAATATATATTGTTCTGAACTTTGCTTTGTTTGAACTCAAAATTAATTGTTTAAAATAAGCGGTTGATTAGATTCCGTAGTAGGTATCCTATCCGATATTCCCGTTCCATCAAGAACAGCACCTAGTTTTGGCAACGATATTCTCCCTTGGCTGTATTTGACGTTTAGGGAATCTTTTCGTTAGTCATTTTCGCAGATTTGGCTTCCTGAATAATCGTCATGATTTCATAGGTATCTCCCAAGTCTGAAACTGTTTGGTTATAAATTTACTATTTCCAGCACTGACGTGTGAAAATAACGTATTAAGCAACTTAATAATGAAACCTTAATCAATTATTCAATTAAATAATTTAACATTACATTTACATAATTAAATAATTTAACATGTGTAACACATTCACCCTTTTTACAATGAAACATGTCATGTACCCATATACAATGTTTCATTGCCCCACAAATTGAGGGTACAAACTAAATAAATTTTAACTAATTTTTAATATTTATTTTTTAATTGTGGCTTTTAAAGTATAAAGAACAAATTTGAAGCTTTGACTCTATCGTTTGACATACAAACGAACAGTTTGACGTACCACCATAGTGATTGGAATATTTGAAAATTTTTACATGAGAACAAGTAAAAAAGTTACTTTTAATAGCGGTATTTATTTCCATTGGTAAGAATCCAATAACTATATCTCTTGTTGTTGTAAAAGTGCGATAGTCTCTAAATCACACCAGCAACTGGAACATATACTTGTATAATACGTGTGAGTTTCAACTTTGTGACAAATACTATTGATTTCAGATAGTATGTTTCATTGTACCCCGACTTCCCCTATGGATATAGAGTTTGCGTTACAAGAGCCAAACAACTGAATGGGTTAAATGTGCACCCAGTAATAAAGTTCTGCAAGGATTAAAAAAAACATTCTGCAGCCTAGTCTCTTTAGTAATAAAAATACAAGTTTTTTTCACAAGCATTGTCGATTTAAAGACTCATCTTTTCAAAGCTAGAAAGTTGAAATTGCATAACGCCATTTTTTTGGATTATTTGAATAGGGAACTATGCATTTTAGTTTTTATTACTCAATTTTCGACAGAAGTTTCTAAAATGGTATTCCAATTCCTTAACAGTAGCACTGCAATAACAAAATCTATACTACGTTGCCAAAATGAATATGTAAGGGGATTATTTTAAATTAATAAAATCTGAAATAGACTTGTCCAATGTAATTCACGAATAACATTTATTCTACAAGGTACATATGCTCCTTAATTAACGGAAACATCTCAATAGCTAATGGCACACGGTAGAATGTACTGGAGTATACTGAATTTATAAAGTGCTACATTCAATCTTTGATCTTTCTTCGATTAAGTCTTGCTTTTCGAATTCAAGTACGTAAAATATTGTCGAGACCAGAGCCTCATCTCTTGCATTAAATTCAAACAAATTTTAGCAAGTTTTAGTTATGTAACATTTTAAATTTCACAGCAAAGAATTTTTGAATATTTTTCATTAAAGATAGCTAACCCCTTCTCCCCCCCCCCCTACACACACACACACACCTACCCTCCTTGGAGGACGATAGTCAAGTTCCGAATTTAGATATACGGGAGGGACTGATTTTTTACAGAAACAACTTCATGGATAACTTTGAGAGCTGGATAAGTGAAACTTACGTTTTGGGCTCTTACAAAAAGGGCAGAATGAGACATTAAAATATATACAAGAGTAACACTTAAAAAAAAACGAAGTGCTCGAACAGTTTGTCTGAAACTTGTTGCAGAAAGTATCTGCAAAAATTTGGAGAATGTTTTGACCATCCCCCCCTCCCCCTAGATGAGCCTTTCCCCTCAGCAATAAGTGCATAGAATTAAAATATTTCAACAATATATACAATCAAATACAGATTCTTCCAACATTTTATTTCAAGATACAAAATGACAGTAATAATGCACCAAGATACTGTATACTTTACATTTATTTGCAATTTTACAATTCCACCTCTTTACAACAGCACTAGTTAAGTTAAGCTAGTCACATTTTCCAACATGTTAAAATATTCCGTTTCAATAGGCATAAAACAGTCATATGCAAACTAGTAAAATCTCTGCAACTTTTGGTACAAACAATTTCGCCAATGCATATTCGCTACATATTAGTGCGTGCTCATACTAGAAGTATTACAGAAAATGATAAACTACAATAAATACAGGATCTTTTATAAGCACAGTTTGTATACGATAATTCTGATTATAGTAATATATGGTAATCCAGAATTCACAGAAAACTAATTTACACGTAAAATATTCTTGAAAATTGAAAATAGACTGCTTATATACAACTACTTTGATGATACAGTTTCACAGACTATTGAATGCATTAAATCTTAATTAATAATGTATCATACTTTAAGTGTTTACTTGAAGTTAAGTTTACTAAGGGCGGTTTTGGTGATAGACTGCAAATCACCAAATAGCATTAAGTATGAAAATTCACATCTTCATTTTATAAACTTAAGAACTAATGTTAATGGGTCTGATTTTTAGAGTAAGCAGGATTAGAAAATTTGAGATGTTAATTCCTTAAATTTTAAAAAGGTAATGTATTCTTCAAATAAAATTTTCACTAGCATTTTTCAAAAATGAAATATTGAAAGCTTGAAATCTGCACCAATCGATTTTTATAGGGCCCGGTGCAGATTGCATGCTTGCCAATATTTCATTGTTCCTGCAACAAATTGACTTCAGTTTTAAAGTTTGACTAAATTCTGCAGAAATGCTATATAACAGGCATATCCAGAAGTTTTAACTTTTTATGTTAATTACTTTGCACCGAGGCATTTCAATGTATTTAAATTTATACTGTAAATTTAAAGACTGAAATCCATATTATTTCTTTACTGTTTTGAAAATTTGAAATTACATTAAAATTTGTTGCCAATGTGTGCAATAGTTTGATATTATTGACATGATTGTCAAGTAGTTAAAATGGATTCCAACAAATTCATTAATTTATTGTAGTTTACGTGTCCGTTTTCAATTTGCGTGCATTACTCTCTGCATATTTTTGCTTCACTGTGGAATCTGATTTAAAATAATTAAATCGTAATGCAATTTTCGTTAACATTGCACAACATTCAGGATTAAACATGTAAATTCAGCAGAATTATTTTTAACATATCTTGTCCTGAAAAAATTGTGGATCTACAAGTAGCTTTATGAACAAAATTTAGATTCTGGTCTTTGCTACCACATACTTTGTCATTATCAATTATCTCCAGATTCTCAAAAAAGGAAATAAATGACCGTTTTCAAACCTGTAAGACCGTCACTAATGTAAATTACTGTACAATGAAACTTGCGCGTTATGAGTCATCTAATGTTTATTAAGCTCTTTATTTTTTATGCATTAAATAATAATCCCATCCCCCTCCCGCTTCTCCTCCAAATTAAACATTTCAGCTTGTTTTAATCGAAACCCAAATGCTCACAAAGTTTAGTTATGAAAAATTTCAGGAACTTTAGTAAATGTAGCAGTTTTAAATTTGTCTACCGTGATATTATTCAATGAGTTCTCAGTGAAATTTTACCATGCTAAACATTGTAAACGAATTTCACCCATTCCTATCAAACAAGCTATCAGCTGAAGCTGAGCTTGAGTAGGTAGCATTACTTGCAAAGCACCCAATTCAGTCATTCCTGTCAAATCAGCTAGTTTATGCTATACATTAAGACATTTCATATAAAAATAGGGTCTAAACTATTTTCAACAATCAGTTTGATAAATTTTCATTTAGTGAAGAAGGCATTTTACCCAAAGCTAGGTTTAATTTATTAGAGCCAAACACTGGCCGATATTAACAATTGCATGTAAGAAAATATTTTACACTATACATGCATAATTTCATGTACGTAAATTAACGTGGCTCATCTATTGAAGTCCGAACAAATTTCAGCCTCACAAGTGGCTGTAGACAGGCCTGGACATACGACCATCGTTAACTACACCTGTAGGCAAGGGTTATTACACTCAGCTGGAGAACTGTTGCATCGAGTTGCTCAAGCCCAGGTCATCAAGCCTTCAGTTCCTAATACTTTACACAGTCTCATCAGTAGCTGTCAAAATAACT